>OY856186.1:65762824-66362824 GCA_963693315.1 Diogma glabrata
TGATGTGGGATTAGCTTTTTTTTGTACTAAATACTAAGAACGATTTTGTAGTTAGAGATTTGTAATGGATTTGAGAAATTTAAGGGGTAATGAAATTATTGAATTAAATTTTATATGATCAAAGGTTAAAGGTGGAATTTTAACAAAAAAATAATTATTACAAAACATTACTTTTATTTTAAGGTTTATTGCACAATTAAAAGAAAAATTGAATAACAAAAATTTTATAATGATTTTGTTTTAGCGCAACTGAGTTTCGATATCGTACGAATAAATTTACCTGTCACTGATTAGAATCGTTTAAAAATCTGACATACCAAAACCACTTAAAGCTTGTCCTGATCTTCATTGGAATATTTCCTTGGACATTTTTAAAGTCAATCCTTCTGCAAGAAAATTATCCAAACCCACCTGATACATGCAGGAATAATAGGACCACCATAACAGAGCTCTGTTTTAACATTTTAAAGTGTTATTTTGCTAATTACAATCTCCCAATGTTTGCAAAAATGATCGACTGTTTTGCCGTTTACAAATGTTAGCTCTTTTCACCATATTATTAATAGTACGTTGCAGTGTAACTCCTAACCAAACGACTAATATGCCTGTTCCAGAAAAAAAAAATCTTCACTAGAACCCTTTATTCTGTTTTTAATAACATACATATTTGATATTATATTTTTATGTCTTTAAGTGATCATTTTGGTCAACAAATAGCGTAATAAAAACCAAAACTGAAATTTAAAGTTTAAATACAAATATAAAAAAAAATTAGTTTCGGTTACCGTAAAAAACAAAAATATAAACAACCAGAAATAAAAAAAAATTGACCATAAAATTTAACAAAAAATAAAAAACTACAAAAAGTGACCGATATAAAAATTTAAGTTTAGCTTGTGTTTATTCTAGCTGCTGCTAAAACTTGGTATGACAGTTTATTTTACCTGTTTTAGCGCTACTCGAATTTATTCGATTTTATTCACAAAATCCACGTGTAAGTATTTGTAGAAAATATAAACATTCAACGAATCACTATAACTACAGGAAGTGTACCTATTAATGATTAAACCGGAAAAAAATTTCAATTGAAACTAAAGGTATATTCGAAAAATAAATGAAATTAACTTCTTACATAAAAAACTTATTTTATACTACAAATTTTTTTGCCAATGGCTATTAACGTTTGTTTACTGGTATACTTTGATTATACCCAAAGGGTTAATATTATGAATATCTAAACTGAAATAAATAAATATAAACCGGCGCTACAGTTAAATTTATGATTGAATCAACCGGATTTTATTATAGAATAAAACTCATTTATGTAATCCACTGTAAAAACTAGTTAATTATATACCTAAATAATCGATCATTTCTGATCATCAGATTACAATCAAAATAAGATTGAAATATTTTCTTAAGATTAACCTCAGATATTCCGTTCATAGTCATCCCACATCAAGTCAAAAAAAATAACACAAAACAACGGAATAAAATTTATTCTCACTTTAATCCAATCAAACTCATAACAGCAGAAGACATAAAATTTAAAAAAAAAAAAAAATTAAAAAATGTTAGAAACAGAAGCACCAGCTATTTTTTTTTTTAAATTTGAAAATGACAAATTGATGTTCCAGGTACTTCAATAATTTCTTTATCTCAATTAAGATGAGGTTAGAAGAATAATGTCTTCATCAAAATCATGTTTCCTGTCATGTCACGAACATTTTTGTGTTGAATATAATACAAGTATTAGTTATAATAACTTGAAAATGTTATGTTAAAACAAAATTTGTTGGAGAAATATCGAAGATTTTAATCGAAAAAACAGTCGAGGTGTTTGCTATAATTTTAAAATGTGATACTTTCATCACCGGTATGAAATAGATTTATTCTTTGTATTTTATTTTTTTATAAGTGGTGGCAATTTTTCAGCTTTGATCCTTTTTGCAATTAGTTTTCAGATTTTCAATAAAAAGACTTCACTAATTTCTATATCACTTAATAATTTCTTTTATAAAACTTTTAAAATTTTTTCAAATTTAATTAAACATAGAATTTAGTTTAAAATATTAGACAACCAATTTTGTTATTTATTTTTTTAACTTGAACTGCCAACTAACAATAATTTAGTCTTACGATTATGTTCATCAGTTTTCTACGAATGGAAAAAACAAAAGAGAAGAAGAAGAAGGAAATAAAGTAGTATGTACTAGAAAACTATAACCATTTATTAACTCATCTGATTTGTGTTTTTCATTCACTTGAACATATGTTTTATTTCCAGCCATTTCTCATGTAAATTTATTTAATTTTTTTTTATTATTTGATATTCAAATTAATAATTATAAAATGAAAAATAGTTTTCTTTCTGCGTTTTAGAAATAAAAATAGTTAGGTTAAACAGTCTAGGTTACATATAAGATTTTTTTAATTTATTAATAGAAAAATTATAATATGAATTGTTTTTTTACTTTTATCATTACATTAGAAATTTAACATAACTTAACATAACATAACTAAATTATTCTACCAATCCTACAAATCTGGTATATTTCCCTCGTGCTGGAAGTTGGCAAATGTCCAGCCCGTCCCCAAAAAGGGACCAAAATCCGATATCTCAAATTATAGGCCAATAGCTTTACTATCAGTCCTATCCAAAGTCTATGAGCATTATATTAATACACATATTTCAAAATTTCTGGAAGAAAATCATTTAATATCCGACAGCCAATACGGTTTTCGAAACAAAAGATCAACTACCGATCTATTAAACTATGTAGCGCATTGTTTGGAACAGCATACTTGATAAAGGTGGTGAAACATACGTTATCGCTTTAGACATCTCCAAGGCATTCGATCGAGTCTGGCATGCCAACTTAATCAACAAGCTCGTTGCGTACGGTTTTCATCCCAATGTTGTGAAGCTGATTCAAAATTTTCTATCCGACCGATACATTTCGGTAACCTTAGACGGATATTCTTCTGAGTCTAAACTAATTAACGCTGGTGTACCCCAAGGCTCAGTATTGTCCCCAACCCTATTTTTGATTATATCAACGAATTGTTGAAAATCACCAGCAACCCAATAAATAGTTTTGCAGATGATAGTACTCTGCACAAGTCGTTCGAGCCCCTTCCTTCAAAAGGTAAAATGCACGAACGAATTAATCCCGCCCGGAGAGACGCTGCCATAAACGTGAACAAAGACCTGAATAAAGTCGCCGACTGGGGTGACCAAAACCTTGTCAATTTCAACTCCACCAAAACACAGCTGTTGATTGTTTCCAGATTAAAGACCGAGTTCCCCAAAGATATTTTATTTAGTATGTGTGATGAACCAATAGGTGAATGTAAAAACATTCGTTTATTGGGTGTCACAGTTTCAAATGACCTACTCTGGAACGATCATGTAATGGCGATGGCAAAAAGCGCGTCTAAAAAACTCGGCCTCCTAAATAGATGCAAAAAATTTTTCACTCCATACCAATTGCTCCATGTTTATAAGTCCTATATTCGTCCCTGTATGGAGTACTGCTGTCAAGTTTGGGGTGCTACCTCTGTTTCCATCTTGGCCCTCTTGGACTCTGTTCAAAAGCGAGCTATACGAATTGTAGGTGATCGAACTTTGACATCAAAACTTGATTCCCTACAACATCGTCGCACTGTTGCTGACCTCGTTGTTTTTTACAAATATCGTCATCAGCAGTGCTCAGATGAAATCAGCGGCATCATGCCTCAAACTTATTCTTACCCCCGTTCCACTCGGCAATCGGCTGCCGCAACCAGTGAAACGGTAAAGATCCCGCGCTGTCATACTGGCAGATCGCAGAGAGACTTCTTTGTCCGAACTGCGTACAAATGGAATAGTTTGCCGGAACACTTACTCTCAGGTGGCTTCAACCCACAGATGTTTAAAAAATAGCGTTAATCTACACCTCAGAACGCCAGTTGTTGTGGGACCCAGGTCTAGACCTAGGTCTTAAAAGGTATTTATGTGTTGTTGTGACACATATTCTAACCCTATTACACAACACATTTTCTTAAAAAAAAAAAATACATGTAACATAAAGAACAAGAAACAAAAGGAGCTTCTCTCTCTCTCTCTCTCTCTCTCTCCTCCTCTCTCTCATCTTCTCTCTCTCTCTCTCTCTCTCTCTCCTCTCTCTCTCTCTCTCTCTCTCTCTCTCTCTCTCTCTCATCTCTCTCTCTCTCTCTCTCTTCTCGTCTCTTTCTCTATCTCTCTCTCTCTCTTCTCTCTCTCTCTCCCCCACTCTCCCTCTCTCTCTCCTTTCTCTCAAACTCGTTACACTTTCTCCTTCTTTCTTAAAGTGCAAATATACTCTTAGACTGTATTACATTCCATGGTCAGAATTAATTGGAATAATTGAAATTAATTCTGCTAGTCATTAGCCGAGTCTTTGTTTAATGTATACTTATATGCCCAATGTGATAGTCAGCACGGTGATTTGGATATGAAAAAAAGGCCTAGTTTTTCTCTGTATCTGAGTAATGTATGCAAACTCAATAACTCCAGTTTTGAACATATGATCGAGGTATGAGAAACAACTTTTCAAGCTCATCGTTGCTCACGGAATGCTCATTTTCAAGAATTGGAACTGTAAAAGTGTGTCTATAGAGACGCATAATTGAGCATTGCATGCTCTATTTTGAAGTTCTTTCCACCACACATGCGTTCATAAACGTGAGGGTTTTAGTTGCCTTGATTTTATTTTATCCTTACCAATTTCGAACTGTGACTGCGTTAAGTCAAAAAAAATCCCCACAAGATCACCAATCAATGTTGCTGCGTTTCGGAATAAAATTTCAAAGAGCCAGTTCGAATATATGAGCTCTTATAAGGATTATGCAGATCATCGGTCTCTTCGCCTTTGCATGAAGTTCCGGAACGCGACAGAACTGATTGGCGAACTTGGGGGATTATCGTTAACCAAAATAATTATATATTCATACTGACCATAGTAGACAGAATTACACGATGGCCTGAAGCCATACCGTTAGTATACATGAAAATGACAATTGTAGTGCAAGCATTCGTGTACTTACCACTTGAGATAACGACTGACCAATGTAGTCAATTTGAAAGCAATCTCTTTTAGGAACTTAACAAACTGCTATGTTATCGTAGAATACGGACTACGATACACCATCCATACGGATAAAAATGAAGCTATGATTGCAGGTCATAAGTTTTGTATAAGATAATTATAAATGTTTATTCCTGATAAGCACTTTTTATAATATTATTGCAATATCCATATCTTTATGGCATACATTTTTATGAATATTTAGTCGTGGAATATAAAACGCTGCATAAAATATTGACAGAAACGAAACTGTTGATTACTAGTCACAAACTAATGAATACAAAGTGATAATTTTTATGTTTAATAATCATTTTTATATATCAAAATGTGCATGAAATAAATCTAGAAAGAATAAAATGTTATGAATAGTAAGGTATACAATATATCCTCACCAAATTATAGTTTCTATTTTTAGTTATTTTATATGATTTGTAGGCATGGAGTATTCTTTATTAGTACGAAATTTTACTATTAGTTTTTCGACAGTAAATATAATTAAAAAATAATAGACAAAAAAAACATTTTTTATAATTCACTAGACATTTTTGTGTAAGGTGAGTTGTATATATATATACAAACTTTGTGATATTTAAATATGAAAATATTTTAATACGAACATAAGGTTTAGTATATGAATATAATCTAACTTATGACAAATCATGACCATGAGGTTTTCGGTATCTCGACAATTCATCAAATTTCAATTGCTAGGAATATATATATAATGAGTATTGAAAAGAGTCAAGCAGAACAAAAGAGAAGATTTTGATGGTAAGTGTAAAAATCCAAAAGAGTGATTATGTAGCGATACGTAACGAAGCAGAGGCAACTGGCAAAAGTCGTAAACTCCAGCCGAAGTATAAGGATGTGTATGTGATTGTAGAGAAGTTGCATGGTGACCGCTACAACAGTTTGGTGAAAGTGAAAGTCGAAGGCGATGTAAGGGGAATTCAAGCAGCCGAGCGTATGAAATCATGTTGTCTCCGGGATGTTCATTCGAGTAGTGTAGATGAAAACAGCAGCAACGAAGTCACGTTCAACAATCAGGAGATCCGAGTGTCAAATATATATTTTTCCGTTTAGCTGAATTTTGTTTAATTAATGTTAGAGGATACTAGTAATACCATCAACATCGGAAGAAGATTGCATATCTTTATATATTTATTGTACATAGTTGGATAACCATTGGAATTTTCATTATGGTTGACAAAATTCCAGAAACTTTTCGGGTTTGACATGAGATCGTTTTCTATATCATTACAACAGTCGATGCTCAACGTCATACCTCAAAATACCCGTAGCGTCCCTCGAGATTATATTTATATTCCAAAGGACTTGACAAGCGAATATATTTTCGTCAGAGTTAAGATAGGTTTAACTCGACGGACTCACCAAGTCCGGAAATTAAGGGAGACTATTTCAAATATACACTTCGAAGATTTTATAGCTATGCCGAAATCTCTAAGGTGTTAAAATGTGATATGAATGGGTTCTAAGTGTTCCGACTCTGATCGCCTTGCTACCAGAATCATCGAAGCATGCATAAATAAAACTCATCTCTTTTTTGAATTCGTTTATGAAACGCTGCATGGTCTGTGGCTCGTTTTGCAGACGATATTTTATTCTCAAGAACTCAAAAAGTCTAAAAGGACACAACTCCTATGACGGTTTTAAATACTTCTCCCGCAGCTCCAAAAGTGGCCCACTGGGCACAATATATCATTTTCCCAAAGATCTCATTGAATTCAATCAAGAAAGTCGAGAATCTTAATTCTTACCACTTTTATTGGGTGGTAGGCTTTGACTTAGTCATTCTTTGAAAAGGTAGTACAATCATGCAAATTGAGAAAAGTTGTGAATGTGATGAAGTGAGTAGCGTAGCGGTGCCAAATCGAAAAAAAATAATAGCAGAATCGCGGTTGAAACTATACGAAAATCTGAGTGAAAATCTGATCTTGAACGGTTCCAATTCACGACCGGTTCCTTCTAAAACTTCTTTGATTGTTCGAATGAGAAAAATTATCTCGTAATCTGGGTCTTTATAAAATTTTTAATATGTTACCATAGTTGCCGCTTAATGTCCGGGCTTCGGAAACCGCGTTACCTTGGAGTTTTATCGTTCTTTCATTGGTACTGTCGAAAAGAGAAACTATGAATTAAGGGCTCTTCCTCTTTTAGCTTTTGTAATTTTATCTCCCTGTCATGCTTGATGCAGCGTTGGTTATCTGCTTTCGTGACTGCAAACCTTTGGTAGTGAGGTCTAATAATCTTGATTTCTCGTTCTACTTCATCAATTTATTTATAAGTTCACTTATTTTTATTTTATTTTAACTTTTTATTATATTGTTATTTTCAAACCTTATAATTTAATTCTCTTTTCTTTCATTTTTAGGTAAGAAATATTTGGAATTATTTGGTTCAAATAAAGGATTAAAAATAATTCAAAAACTTATGAATGAATTTCTTTTAAACTGAGAAGTTCGATTTAAGCTAAGTGTAAATTTTATTTTATTAATTGTTAATTTTAATATTATTAATTATTTTAATATTAGTATGTTTATATTGTTAGGTTTTACAGCCTTACTTCGGATTGGCCTTATCCTCAATTCGATACGTTTACTTAATAAATCTCTTTCTGTATTCGATCACTGATTAGTAAGCAAAAAACCCAGGTTTTATTAAGTCTTCAATATCCTTACTATAACTGCAACGGTGGACGGTAGAAATTTCAACAATTTTTATTAAATATCACTTAAAATTTTATTCACAGTTAAAAAATAACTTTGTTTCGATTTACACGGTTTAATGTCCACGAACGCATCACATTTAAAGTGTTTAAACTTTCGCAGTTTAATTTAAACTAACTCTTATTTTGCAATAAAATTTCCTTTAATACAATTCTGCTTAATTTTTTAATTATTCGAGGTCAATTTCCTTACAAATTTCAATATTCGCCTTATTTTGTTTGCATTTTATTCATTATTTTTCATGGATCCTCCTTAATATTTGTAACCACTCTTTAGTTGAAATATTGTATAAAACATACATTAGTTTTTTAAATAAAACTAAAATTCAATTTTTCTCACCTTTTAGGTAGATTTCATATAAAAATCTACCTATTGCAATGGGCTTCATCTCGGAATTTCGGAAAAATTTTTGTGCCAAACGACTATATATGATAAGCGGAGAAAAAAAAAATTTATATATATATATATATATATATATATATATATATATATATATATATATATATATATATATATATATATATATATATAAACGATATGAGATATAACGAAAACGACCGGCACTCTCACGGTCGCATTTGTTGAGGTAGATCAAAAAAATTTTCTGTACTTGTGTGTTCTATTAATTCTATTGTGTGTTCTGTACTTGTGTCTTCTAATCCGACACGTGGTTAAGAAACTAGAGGCTTTTTTCTGAACAAAATTGATTTTTTAAAACCGTTATAACGGCCGTTTGGATACTAATATTTCAAAAAATTTAACAAATTTAGAATCTTTGGAATCTTTTTTATCAATTTGTTTTAAAAACAGACCTCTGCAGTTAGAGGTTCCTGAGTGAGCGGCTCCAACAAAAAAGTTTGCAAAAAAAATTTTTTTTGGAACAACCGGCACTCTCACGGTTGCATTTATAAGGCCAGATCAAAAATCCTTTTCTAAAAATGTGTGTTTTATTAATATCTTGGACGAGTTCGTAAATCAGCCCGATCCAACACATGGTTAAGAAACTAGAAGCTTTATACTAGAAAAAAACTCTGTTTTTTAGATCCGTTATAACGGCCGTTTGGATTCTAATATTTTTAAAAACTTCATAAAATTAGAATCTTTGAAACCTTTTTAATCAGTTTCTTTCAAAAAAAAGACCTCTGCAGTTGGAGGTTTCTGAGTGAGCGGCTCCAACAAAAAAGCTTGTAAGTGAAAAAACTTACTTAACGTGACTTAAACAAAATGCGTTTAAATCAACCGGCGCTCTCACGGTTGCATTTGTGGAGCCAGATCAAAAAACCTTCCTTGAAAATGTGTGTTTTATTAATACCTTGGACAAGTTCGTAAATCAGAAAAATCTGACACATGGTTAAGGAACTATAGGCTTTATACTAGAAAAAAAAGTGGTTTTTTTAATCCGTTATAACGGCCGTTTGGATACTAATATTTTTAAAATCTTCATAAATTTAGAATCTGTGGAAACATTTTAATCCGTTTCTTATAAATATAAACCACTGCAGTTAGAGGTTTTTGACTTGTTGGCTTCAACAAAAAAACTTGCAACAATCCCCAACTACAATTTTCAAAAACCTTATAACAGTCAATGTCAACCTTATAACAGTCAAAAAATAAAAGATTTGAATAGAAGAAATTAATTTTTTTTTCTTAGAAATAAACTATTTTGATATTTTGCAGTAATTGCACGACATATGATATAGAGTAGGTTTGTGTCATAAATTGTCACACACATGTTCAGTGGTAGATTTGATATTTGTTTGTTGCAAAATTGGATAGATATAATTTTGCTTGTAGGCAGCTAATTTTCTTTTTAAAATTTGTTCGATATCTGTTTGAAATTAGTTTGTTTTGTTTAAACTAATCTGATACATCAGATTCTACTGGCACACAAAACTGTCTGATCTCGAAATCTACCTATTTCTAGCGGATATACGTGCCGCTTGGACTTTTTTATTTTGTTTGATTAATTATTAAATTTCTTAATTAATTTCAATATTTTACCTTATTATCAAGCATTTTCATTTTTTAAAAAATATTTAACAATTAAAAGGTTAAAAAAAGTTTAAAGTTAATTACAAAATTAATTTAATTTATTTTTGAAACTTTAATTAAATGCAATTAATTATGATTAAACTTTTTTTAGCCTTTTTATTGTTAAATATTTTTTAGAAAATTACAATACTTGATAATCGCACTAAGGCTATTGTAAATAATTAAAACATTTAATAATTAATTAAGTAAAAAAAAATGGATACAATTTTGTTTCGAATTTCGTTGCGATTATGTAGAATCGTAACAATATATTTTGTTTTTCATTATTTGATGTTCTTTTGTTTTTCATAATTTTTTCTTTTAATATTTAAATTTACAATCTTGACTGGAAATTATGACATTAGTAAAAGTTTTCTTAAAGTCACGGTCATTGATTGAATTTGACCAAATCTAAATTCTGTTTGTATTTGCTCTACAATCTACATTTACGTAACACGTCTGAGAATTCAAAGTTCTTTCTTTCCTTTCAAAAATTAAATTGTTATTGTTTTTTCTCTACAATTATTTTACTCTTTTCTTATGTTTAGGAGGAATTCCTGTTAAGAAAAAATTGATATCAACGACTAATAATATTGAATTTACCAATAAAGTTAACTTTTATTATTTTTAATGTTTGTTTTGTGTTATTTGATTTTTCATCAAATAAAAAAAATATAAATTAACAGAAATCAAATTTAATATTGTTTTTTCATATATTTTATAAACTTTTGTAATAAAACTCTAGATTTAATTAATTCCAATTAACATGATTTTATAAATAATAACATAAATGTTTTATATTTTCCTTAAACTCATAAATTTAAGAAATAAATGTTAAGTAAACTTCAGATCTATGCTTGTGAAAAAAATGATTCAGTTTTGTTCATCATATGTATTAAAGTTGATTCGCATTCAAACCATGAACTATGTTCGGCTACATTTATTTCATTTTCCATTTAATTCTTAAGTTGAATTAAAATGAAGTGATAAATATTTTCACTAAAATAATGTAACAATTCTTTCACTTTGAAATTTTTTATTTAAAACTTAATTCAGGAAAAAAAATTTGATGTCGGTATATGAAAAGTTCATTTTCATGCAGGTCTCCAGAAAGTAACCTTTTGGAAAATCATTTTCACTAAATATGAAGCTTTTTATTCGCCTACATATTAAAGTATTTCTTTATTACTGTAATTTGCAATCGTAGGGTACCACTTTTAAACCCTATATTTTGTTGTCAAAGTTATAGTCCAAAAAAGAAAAAACATTAAAATTTGTATAAATTATATAAAAAAAATTTAAAAAAGAAACCTTTCAATTCAAAATTTCATAATCCAATCAAAATATTTGTTATTTTTTGTTGTCATTGTTATACAATTTGTTTGAAAAAATAACAAATATGTTAGCTCAACCTCGGCTGGCGCCTTGATTTGCAAACTCCAAATACGTCCATAATCGTTAGCGGTACGTCCTTGCATCATAATCAACTATTGTATATACCAGAGGTGGCCAAGCTTCACTACACGTTGAGCCGCAGTACAATAATCTCTCGTTTCGAGAGCCACAAAAAATTTTTTTTTTCAAAAGTATCAGTTGTTTGGAAATATTTATTTTATTGAAAAAACAATTATGTACTTATGGTTATAAATACATACAAATACATATTTAAAGTTTGTTACATGACATGCCTGCTGGTAGATGGCATGTTTGTTTGTAAATTGGCCGTGAATTTTTTGAAATCTGGTTCATAGTTTGTTAGCGCAGTACGAATTAATTCCGTTAAATGCTTATCTGTAAGTTGTGAACGGTGGTTTGATTTTATAAACTTCATTGTTGAAAAAAGTGATTCACAACAATATGTTGTACCGAATATGGACAGTAATCTGGCAGCAGCTTTTTTCAAATTGGAGTACTTTGATTGAGACACTAGTTTCCAAAACTCATTTGGAGATTGTGTGGCTTTGTGATGCATTTTAAGAATGTGATCTTCCTGTAGCTCTAGTAATTCCATTTCTGCTGAGGCACTGTCATGCAAAATATAACAAGGAATCGATAAGCCCTCATTAATAATGTTAATTTCGAATGGATTTACAAGTAAATTAAGAGAAATATTTAAATTATTCAGATCATTAAATCGCAAGTGAAAGTCTTTTAATAATTCTGCTAATTTACTGTCGTATTCACTCAGTTTGTTATCATTAATTTTAGAGAGTCTGTTCTTCAGACGAGGAAAGTGGTTGAACACTTTTGTTGTTAAATCTCGTTGAAAAAGATGAATTTTTTTAATAAAACTCAGAATCGTTTGAATAAGATCAGCAATAACTTTATCTTTTCCTTGTAAAGCTAGGTTGAGGGATTGCAGATGCTCCATTATATCAGTCAAAAACATACAGTTATTAATCCATTCATCATCCTTTAATTCCAGATAGTGTTTTATTTTTCTTTGAGGAAATTTCTGATAGGTTCCATTAAATCAACAAATCGGCTTAGAACATTATAGGTGGATAACCATCGCACAAGGCAGTAAAATGTTATATCTTGACAATGATCTTCAAAGTCCAGTGCTTCGATAAAGTTCTTGAATTGGCGATGGGTTTTTGAATTCGTCCGAATATAGTTCACAATTTGTAGCACAGTTTTACTTACGTTTTCGTATTTAAAATATTTTGCAACTAAATGTTCACGATGAACAATGCAATGAAGTGCCAGAATTCGGGTATTCTTGGATCATTTTTTAATAGACCAATAAGGCCTACATTTTTTCCTAACATTGCAGGTGCTCCGTCAGTTGCTACACTTACCAAATTATTCAGTGGAATATCTGTATCTGACAATATATTATCAAGGGCTCTCTTAGTATCAATACCACGAGTAGTATTTTTAAGTGCTACCAAATCCAATAGTTCTTCCTTTAAATTAAAGATTCGGAATCGTATCGGATAAATACAGCTAACTGGGGGGTGTCTTGTATATTGATTGATTCGTCAAAGGCTAAGCTGAAAGCTACACAATTTTTTACATCTACTTGTAGCCGCTGTTTAATATCTTTACTTATTTCCGTAATACGTCGCTCAGTGGTATGACGTGATACTGGAACATTGCTAATTAATCTGTGCAATTTGGTATTTAAAAGATCCAGCATTTTAACCACCTGTTCCATTGCTGTTGTGGTCTGACATATTTAGCAGTTAAATTAAAAAACGGAGTATTCATAAAAAACACGCAAAATATTATATTTCGCTACAAGAGATGAAATCACCGTTTTTTTCTTGCGATTTCCTTAAGTTTTTAATTTCGTTTTTGGTTTAGTGTAATATCTTACTGTCGTAGATGTAGAAGCGGTTGAGGTAGTATATGTCGGATTTGCACGTGTTTTTAATTCTATTTAATTATGAACTTATTCATTTTTTAATTGGAATATTAAAGGATACATTAAATTTAACGTCGGCAAATTGCCTAAAGATAAAATATCAAAAATATTGTTTATAAAAAAATTGCAGAAAAAGATAATCATAGAAAAACAAACGAATCCAAAAGGAAAGACTTTTGATTTTGAGAAAGATTTTTGTGCATTAATTTGAAACGAATACAGGTGATTTTATTTTTAGTCCACTAGAATATGTTAAACGTATAACCTTAAATAATAAAATTAGTTAAATTTATTTATAACAGCGGATTATACTTAATCTTGATTCGCGAAGTAAAGTAGTATCAAACTAAAACAAAGTCGCAAAAAACTCCAATGGTAGTAACTTCGACAGGACGGACCTAAATATAATAATATGATTGCATTAAATCATATTATATTATTATTTTAAATATTTTATTTTACTTGTTATATTTTCATATTAAATTAAACAGCATTATAAATTATATGTATTATTTCTAATTTTGTTACAATTTTTATGAATTATTAAATATTGTTTAATTTTTTCATTTCTTTTCGAGAGCCGCATTTATTCTTTTAAAGAGCCGCATGCGGCTCGCGAGCCGCGGTTTGGCCATGTGTGGTATATACTATCGTAGAAACAATAAATTTCTTACGTGAGATGGAGACGTTTCATTCGTTAGGTTATCCCACGATTGTTCACTTGCGATGAAATCGGGTTTTCATTTTTTTAGCAAGATGTTCTATAATCAGTATAAACGTGTTTTTGCACGAATCGTATATAAATTAAAAATTATAATTTTCGTTCTCTTTAAATGTTTAGATTTAGTTTGTAATATCATAATTATATTGTGGTCGTACAAAAAATAGTATATACACCTCGGGAGAAAGCATGATATGTAGTCCTCAGGCTTCACCCTCTGGATCCAAACACACCTCGGGAGAAAAACACGCACTTCTCTCCTTTGGTGTATAATCTACTATTATAAAACTTTATGTCTGTTCTTTAAGTTTTTCTTCATCTTTCAAAATTCAAATGCAAGTTGATTAAAAATATTAATAATAAGAAATCAAAGTTTTAAAATTTATGACAGAACCGAACGTTAAATTCTTAACGTGCAAAGTCGCTTTGTAACTGGTAATAAAACATGAATTATAGTAAGTAGCTCAGTGTTTCCCTACTTCATTTTTAATGATAACTGCTACTTTGTATATTCGCTGGTAAACAATTGCGACAGTCATCAACTTTTAGTTCACCATATATTTTTTGTCTAAACATGTTTAAAAAAAACTCATCGTCAATCCACCACCGTCTGAATTTCAAAAAACTTCATAAAACCATCAACCATACAATCGATTTTCTTTATATTCATATCCATACAACAAAAAAAACCATATCCGCAAACTTGTATTTTATTCCCTTATAACAAAACATAATCAAAAATTACGCCATTTCTAATTGAATAATTCATTTCCTAAAAAACATAAAAAAAATATTTCCCTTTAGCTACCATATAAAGGTAAAAACATCCGATCTATAAATTATAATTATTTCGAAAACCAAGGACAGAAACAGCTATAAAAGAAAATTGTTTTTCCTTTGAACCAAAATGACAAAAAACGAATTTCCCTTATTTCCACATTTCACATAAAGAAAAACAAAATCATCAATAGTGATAGTATCCTAAAATACGTTTCATGTTTTTTTTTATTTAAAAGGGGGTTCATCCCCAAGTTCATTTTGAATGTTCTATGAAAATGTTTTTTTTGGTTTTATTTAAACGAACAGCAAAATGACACGCCTCGTTATCGATTTTATTTTTCTTTCCTTCATTTTATTACGATTAATTCTCAATTTTCATCATCAACAAACAAAAATAAAGTTTTGGAAAATGTAAAAACACTTTTCTTCAGTGATTTATGATTTAGGGTTTGCTGTCTGGTATTTATAAGCTTTAAAGTATAAAAATTAAGCCAGTGATGATTTGCGAGGAAATTAAGCACGCGTCCTGAAGACCAAAATATTTGGATAAATGATGGTCGTTGAAAAGAAGAAAAATGTCTAAAGCCCAGTACGAAGATTGAATGGTAGTAAAATTTTTACGCGATATCCAAAGCTCTCCAATTGTGAAACAGTCGTGAAAAAAATGTAATTGAAGAGAAATTTCGTACTGGTAATTTTGAAAACAAAAAACATATTTTTTATTTGCTGAGAGAAGTTGATATTAATTTTATTTTTTAGTTTTTGTATATTATTGTCAAATTCGAATCCGCGCCATTCTGAAATATAAAAACAAAAAACATAATTTCAGAACTTGTTCGTGACAACTCCGCACCAAAAGCGTAGACAATGAAGCGCAATATTTAACTTTTGATATGACGATGTTAAATTAGGCATTAAGCTTTCGAAATATTTAAAGTCCTTTACTTTGCGAAAAAAATTACAAATACTTTTAGTTATTAAGTAATTTTTCTCCAACATGTACACAAGAAGGGCTCCGCGGGTCCGGATCACCCTCCGTCTCTGAGTCTTACATCTAATAAAAAAATTGTTATGTTATTTGATTGTTAAAACATACTTATTAAATTGTTTGCTTTGAAACAAAAACAATAGAATTTTTGTTTTTGATAACTTTAATGTTAAAGGTTATTTTAGTCTTAACAGAATTAAAATAAACAGCTATTTTTTTGTTCTGTTGCGCAAAGAATTTTGAATCAATGTAACATAATAACACATTTTATTTGATTAGGTACATTTGAATTCTGAAATCATTTTTTATTCTTCCAAAACCAATAACATTTGGCTTATTTTTGTTTTTTTAATTTTAACCATAATTGCATCAGTTGAGCCAAGATTTTTGAATAAGTGCAATACAATAAAAAATTTATTTGATTTTATTGAACTCTGAAATAAATTTCTTTTTGATTGTATTTTATAACCATTTTGTATCTTACCAAGATATCAACAAAATTTTCGCTCTCATTTAAAATTACATAAAACAATAAATTCATACTAATGTGGATGTTTTAATAATAAAAAAACAAAATCATACTATGATTTCATTTGAATTAAATTTCCAATGTGAAAAAATAAGATTGTTTATATGATTACTTTTGATTTCTCATTAAAATACAAAATTTGATGTCTCACGGTCATGCCATTTTTGAATTAACAAACAATGCAAAAAAAAAAATCATTGTTTTTACTTCTATTCGTTATATTTGTTTATCTATAAATTCTAAAATAATTTAATTTAGATTAATACATGTTGTTGACACTCTGTCGTAAGGATAAAATCGGGGTGGTTTTGATGAATGAATTTTATTCTCTGGTGAGGTTGTTGATACTCCCTCGCATTGTAAACTTTTAGGCGAGAATCAAATATGTCATTATACAATTACTCAATACACTACTATTTGTTGAAGAATAATAATTCGAATAGCAAAAATGTTTACCATAAGCATATAAACGACATTGTGTTTGTAAAAAACTATACTTTTTTTATAAAACAAGTGTTGTGTGTTCGAAACTACAGTATATACCTTTTTGGAGCGATCTGAATAAAATTTATTTTTCTCTTATAATAAATTTAAATATCCATGTAATAAAAACTAGTCAAAATTATAGCAATACATAAAACTGGCCATAAATCAAAAAACTTCAGCAATCGCAAATTTTCATACAAAATGAAAACATACACAAATATATTCTTAACAACCTCCTAATGTTGTTCGATTAAACTCAAATTTCAGCTTTTCGGTTTATATATCATTCATCACGAATTATTTATTATATCATTCATCAAGGCAACTCAAACAAATATAAAAAAATATTCTAAAAAATATTCCAAAAAATTTCGAAAATATTCTACATTTGCTGATGAAAAATATGTAGAAAACTATTAATGTAGAATTAAGATATTCTACAACGTAAAAAAATTTATGCTTTTTAATATTAAAAAAAGTCAGACAAATGCGAATAAAACTCGCTCGCCAAGGGTTCCGTTAATGTAAAAGAACACAATATCAAAAATGATTGACAAAAATTTGTGTTGTAATGTCTTTATATTGCCAGACTATGACGCATAACAAAATAAATGTTGAATCGTAAATGTCAATAGTAAATTACAATCACATATACACATTGATCAAAAATTACACCAAAAATGTTGCTTCAGTTTAAATCTTATCCATAACTGTTTATGGTAACTCAACAAAGATTCAATTGCACGAGCTTGTAAATGGTTTAAATTTGATTATTTTTTGGATAAATAAAGTGTCGAAATTTCGGGGGGTGGAGAGGCTACATACTAAAAATATTTAAAAATAAATATACAAAAACTGTGCATTGCAAAAGTCTAAAAAAAATTGTAATGTTTCTTAAATTAAGTGCTCCTTCATATGACACCCCACTCATTTGGGTCAAAAATGTTTTTTTTAACTCTCCTCACACCCATCCCCACACACAGAAATATAATAATTTGAGACTTCGCTATGATTTTCATTCAAAATTTACCAACCTTTCTGTCTCTGTGATTTTTTTCAAATTTTTATGTCAATCATCGTAGGAGGTGGAACGGTCTGAAAGTTTCACTTTTTTGACAATAACTCAAAAACTGTGCACCGATAAATTCTAGAAAAAAATTACAATGATTTCTAAATTGGTGCTCTTACAAATGACACACCACTCGCTTGGGTCAAAAACGGTTTTTTTACCCTCTCCATCCCTCGTTTTTAACCCTCCTCATTTCCACCCACTTAATAAATATAATTATGAGTATGTGATACTTTCCTATATTTTCCATAAAAAACTTATTAATTTTTCTATCATTCCCACTACGATCGAAGATTTTCGATCATGTAAATTCGGAGCTAATCAAGGTAAGAAAACACGAAGAAAACGTCATTATTCAAAATTATACAAAAAATGGTGAGGTGTAAAATTCCAAACTAAATTTTTAAGGAATAGTGAAATGAAGCCCTTTCATATGATACCCTACTTGAATCTATGAAAAAATGTATTTTCTCAAAGGTCTCACATCGTAGCCCTGTAAACCAAACGAAAACAACTTTAGTTTTATTTGTATCTGTCATCTTATATGGACAGATTAGTTTCATACGCACCTCAAATTTCAGGTCCATAGCATTTATAGTTTTTGAGATGATCGATATAATGTGAAAAACTCGTTTTACTCTCACCAATATTGTTCCATATAAAAAGCGAAACCCTAAAAAACGAACAAAAACCGTTTCATATCTCATACGAAGAGGCGTTCATAGTTTTTAATTGAAATATACTGTCAACTCAAAATAGTACATAGATTGTATTACTTGTGCGGCTCCCTTTATAGGGTCTAAAAAAAATAAACATACCAATCCGGCTACCAACAAATTTCGAAATTTTAAAAAACATTATCATCCACGTAAAGCTTTGCACTGAAAATATCTTGACAATTGGTTTGTATTTTGAAAACTCAAAATAATTGTTATTTCTTGCAAGTCAGATTATTTTGGGTTGCGTTTAAGTTATTTTGACCATATGTTATAATTGAGTTAAATTATTAATATTATTGCAATAGATAAATTATTGATTTCTACTTCTTATTACTGTATGTAATGTGTCATTCATTGACATACAGTTTTATAACGATTTGAAGTTTCAAATCTCATATAATTAAAATATACTGTCAACTCAAAAAATATTTTTTTCGCGTGCACAAAATACTATTTCGAAAAATGAAAAATATTTTGTAGGTATATGAACGGCACACATATTTCTCGTTTATTTTATTTAAAACAAAATTTGATATTTTTTATGTATGTGTTAGAAAAAATATTTTTTGTAACACGTGCACAAAAAATATTCAATTTTGTACTAGAATAACATAAACGAAAAATCTACTTTTCCGCAAATATGACCACAAAATATTTTGTATGCCTGGAACGCACGCCACCTGCTTGTGATTTGTAGTTAAGTCTATCCTAAGTATAATATTTTTATTGTACTAAAATTTTAAAATAATAATTGAAATATAACTGACCATATAGTAAAAACAAATTAAACACAACCCAAAATCATTTGAATTACAAAAAAAAACAAATATTTTGCGTTTTCAAAAAAATAAGATTTCAAAATTTTACAAAGCTGTACGTGAATTACCATCTTTTAAAAAATTTCGAAATTGTGTGTAGCCGGTTTGCTATGTTTATTTTTTTTAAATGTTAACAGTTTAGTACAATTTAGCAGCGAACTACCTACCTATATCGACCTATAATTTACAACTATTACTACGAAGATGGCGCACTTTAATTATTTAAATATCTCAAATTTGTTTATAATTTTGTTAAATTAATGATTAAATTAACAATTAAATAAATATTTATAAATTTTGTGCATTTGTTACAAAAACGAACTCTTGTTTGGAAAACGCATGCGCACTAGTAATACAATCTACTATTGTGTGTTTGTTTTGATGTGTGACATATTTTATTCGACTGCACAAAATAATTTTGAGTGCATAAAATAATATTTCAAAGAATGAAAAATATTTTGCAGGCATATGTGCGACATATATATTTTTCGTTTATTTTATTTTAGAACAAAATTGTATATTTTTTGTGCGTGTTTTACAAAAAACCTCTTTGATATAAAACCTACTTCAAAGTCAAAATATATTTATTGTCCTATTTCTATTCCCAACTTCTACAAAAAATTTGCTTTTCTTTAATAAATCGAAAAATAAGCCATCAAAAATAAAATAAAATATTGTTATGAACTGTAAAAATTGTGTCCAAAATTGACGAAAGATTTGAATTAAATATAGAAAACACAATTTTTAGTCTCATGTTAGGGTCGAGTACTTCTTCTAAAGTAAGCTCCTATTTCTTCTTGCAGCTTGAGCCTCGCCCACATTAGGAAACATTTCTCGAGATAAATTTTTCACAAAATTTTGTTTTTCTGTAAACGGCTGTAAAGTTTAACTTTACTGCCGAGGGAGTTAGTTTAACTCTTAATTTTTTGACTTGATTGATGATTGATTTGATTATAAAATCAAAGCGGCTGCAAAAGTAACGCCATTTTTATTTTATTTTACGGCGGCAGTAAAGTTGTATTTGTTATTTTGTTATTTTTTCAAAAAAATTGTATAACTATGACAACCAAAAATAAGAAATTGATTCTGATTGGATTACGAAATTTTGAATAATTGAATGTAACTATGACAACAAAACATAACAAATAGTTTAATTGGATAATGAAATTTTGAATTGGAGCTTGCTTTGATAAAAAAATTTTATTTATACAAATTTAAATGTTTTTTACCGTTTTGGACGTAATTATGACGGGCGACGGTAATAAATAATATTTATAAATTGATGTATTATAATTTCATATTTATAAAAACTTTAAACGTTTGCCGAAAAAATTGTGTATTCAATTTGGAGCTAAAGTGACTTTTTATGTATCGTCTATAATTAACGTCAAACTATAGACTTAACACAAAAAGTAGCACGTTAGCTTCTAATTAAGTAATGTACTATTGTGTTGATTTTATGATTTAAATAAAGCTTAGTACGGAGATAGAGAGAATTGAAATTTTAACCCGATCTCCAAAGCTCTGCAAACTGTGTATTTTAACAGCCTTGAAAAATGACACATTTTTAATTTTGAAACAAAAGCTTCGCGCATTTTTTTCAAAATTAAAATAACAATTATAAAACAACAGAATATAAAACAAATCAAACGTCAAAATGCCGCAGTGAAATATTGTTCAAAACATTATTTTGCTGTGCAAAATTATTCGGAGACTTTTGTGTACCATCTGAAATATAAAAACAAACAACATACAGTCCGAGATGCGAGCGACAAAAAATTGTAAGCATCTTCTAAAAGCTGATTTTTTAATATGATGATAGGTGGAGTAGAGAAATAGTCTGCCGTCAGTCATCTGAACTCGTTAGTGTTTGGTGCGGGTGAGGCTCCAACTTTGTAAAAAAATCATGTACCTTGCAACTACTTTCTAAAATCTAAAAATTAGCTGCAGAGCAGTATATTAATTGAAAAAAAGTTTTGCGATCGTCAGTCATCCTAATCTTGTAACTAATTGGACGCGTCAATCACGCGTTGAAGTTGTAAAAAATCGGTACATCGTGCAACCAATTTCTAAAATCTGAAATTTGAAATTCGTCCCAAATGCACTACGGCGCGCTCAATAAATATTAAGGTATGTATATTGAATGAAGTTTTTTTTTTCTATGGATATGAGTTTTATTGCATGTACATTGAAGCTGATCTACTCGATAAAAAGACGGTAACGACAATTAAAATATATAAATTGTTTTGTTGTTTTTTCTAATACTTAATTATCAAGAATAACACAAATATTTTAATTTACTTTTAGTTTTCATATCACTAGAAACTTTTGTGTGTTTTTTTCTCGGACTGAACTTATGGCTTCACCAAAATAAAGAATCTATTGTATCCCAAACTTTTTAAAATTTTGAAATTTATATCTTATTGACGGAAAAAAATTCATTTAATTTAATCAAGTTTTGCACATATATTTAGCAATTACCAGGGGTAACCCATTACTGGTTAGCAATTACCAGGGGTTTGTAGCACACCTAAAATTTAATAAGGCAAAAAACGGCTGCCATCGATAAACGGCCAAAGCGGATTTTTCAAATATATTATTCTGAACAAACACGTATAATTGCTTGTTAAATAAATAAACCTCTTTATTGCATCGAATCTCGACGAGGTTAAAGGGCTGAGCAAAAAGACGAAGGTAAATCGCTTTAATTAAACTGATTGAACTCAACGTGCAGTGGAAACAAAAAACTATTTCGGTTTGAAAACGAAGCAATGGAATATCATCGACTGTTGAGCCCCTTTATAACGACCTTATCCTCTCGAGCAGATTACTCATTTGAAATCGCCCTAATTTCATCCATTTTCACGGCATTTTGTCGAGTTATGTTTTGAAAATAAGAAATACGAAAACACCACTCAAATCATTTAGCTATAACGACAGCAGATGACATGACAACCATGTATTCCACAATGCAGCCAACACAATGAATTACGTGGCAAGAATGACTTCAATTTCTATAAACATCAAAATTATAGGAAAAGTAGGGCTCAGCTGACATAGTTAAAACAATCTGTAGTGATTTTTTCACACCGGCACATATTGCCATCCTCTGGCTAAAATTATTAAACATATTTAATTATTTTTTGTGTATTATGCCTCACAACATATTTTTATTGTTTTAATTTTCCCGAATTTCGAATATCACCCAAAAAACCTTACTAGTCTTCGTCATAAAAATGAAACCAAAACTATCAAATATTAAAACAGTTTCGTTAAGTGAATAAAAAAGGAAAACTATTTTCGAGTGATTTATGTCTCTCTTTATATTGTTCTAGTTTTCCGACTTTTCTATTCTCAAAGGAATAAAAAAAAACATATTAAAAATAAATCAATTAATATGATAACTAAAAGCAGCAGAGACAGAAATATTAACAGAATGAGATTGATAGTTTAAAAATGAAATAAGTTAAATAATTATAATTCTCACGAAAAAAAATTGATAGCAAGAAAATTCTTTTGCTGTTGTTGGGTTTTCTTTTTTATTTATAATTAAAATTTGATTAGTGTCATGCGAAATGTCTCACGGGACATGTAAGTTATATATGTTTTACATAAATTGAGGTTATAAGGGTTTATCGTTGGTAATCTATTAGTTTTGGTGAGTGTTTGGCATACGTTCTTCATATTATAGAATTATTTACAAAACATTTTTTTAGAGGATTTACGACATTTGGGAATATGAGTCAGTCTTATTGTGATCGTAAAATTTAGGTTATTGATTGGTGGCCAGTTTTTGGTTTTCAATTTATTTGTGGTGTTACTGTATAGTATAAACAGAGTTTCGAAGTTAATAATCATTTAGCGTGGACAATAACAAAATCCGTTCAATTTTGCATATTTAAACTCGAATAAAAATCGACAAAGAAAATTTTCTTCGTTTTTTATTTATTTATTAATTTACAAACAAATCGTCGGTTTTTTGTGTGATTATTCACCACTTCTTCTTCTTATTTCAATTTTATATTTTTTTATCTTAAATTTTTTTCCTTGATGTTTTATTTTGTGTTATATATTTTTCGTTGTTGGTTTTTTTCTCGAAATAAAAAAAATATTGTCAATCGATAAACGAAACATACAGCGAAAAAAAACTCACAAATGCCTCTATGTTTGTTTTCTGCGCTCTAGACTTTAAGGATATTTTAGCGTACATATTTGAATAAATATATAAATTTTTCTTTTCTTTAATTAATTATATAAGAATAATAAAATTTAAGAAAAAAAGAAATAATAATAATAAAATAAAATTATTTTATATTTTTATGGTATAATTTACGAGGCAAAAGTACAAGTGTCGGTCTAGTCAATTAGAACAAAGTCTTTTTTCTTCTGAAAATCAAATAAAAACAAAGAAAACGAAACTAAAACACAGAATAATCTTTAAGAGTTCTGAATTTCTTTTTGGAGTATGTTTATTTATTATTATTTTTTTTTTTATTAAAGATGAGGTTATTGAAGTCAACTTTAGTTATTTTTGAACTTCTAACAGATTTTATTTATATTTAATTTTGTTGTAATCAATGAGTTTTTGATGATTTTGTATTTTTACAAAATATTTTTTTAAATAAGAGATTTTGTTGTTGCCATTGTAATCGTTTCGATAATATTGATCGTTTGTTTGGCATTTAACATTATGATTCGTATATTGTCCTACAGAGTACAATGTATGGTTTGAATGGAATAAATACAATTTAAAAAAATTTATTGCAACAACCACCTTCACATTTTGTTATAATATTAGGCAAGATAACCATTTTGAGTAGGGCATTCAGTACTGGACAATTATTATTATAATTATTTTAATAATTGACATTGTAAGTATTGATATCGCATCCATGAACCGATAAGAAGAATTTTTATATTGTAAAATAAATTCACACTTTTGTTTTATGTTTGTTTGCTTTAGTCGACCAAAATCGTTCAAGTTAATAAGTGATAAGTTGTGGTCTCTCGAAATTCAGGTTTTTCAAACGTGAATAAATTATGTTAATCACAAAGTTTTTGCATCCTCTTTGGTCCTGGAAGACGAAGCATCTATACTTGAGATGAAATATTTTGTAGGATTAATAAAAAAAATAGTTTAAAGTGGGTTCAACCAAGTGGGTTCCTAATATTGATTCCTAGTTTTGATAATATTGATATTGATACAACGTCCAACTTGAAATTTTTTTTTTCAGTAAAGTACTGACTTACAAATCTCTAGATCAGTTGCAAGTAGATCTTGTTTACAATTTCATGTCACAACTCACAAGTATAACGCTATGTCAACAACTATCGTTTATGGGACGTACTACTTGCATTTACAAGTCAGTTTGTCAGTTTGCTCATCTCTTTGAAATTTTGTATACAACTGATTGCCGATTTATTCATCTCATGTTTTTACTTAGAATACTTTGTTATCAATTTACTCTCATTGAATTGTTTGTTTTCATTATATAGTAGTACATTAATATCTTAACCCTTATGTTTTAATCATTTCATAAAAATGCTAGCCTGGTTTGTAACGATGATCTATTTCGAATTTTAATGTAAAACAAAAATGTTCATACATAAAGAAATTTTCTAATGATTTGCTAATTTATTTCGGTTCCGGCTTTTAAATTAAAATAATCCATTTCAACAAACATAAAATATTTATGTCTACTACAGGTTATATGTTATCTAAGTTATTTCATAATACATGTTTCCATCTACATGAATGATCAGAATTTCGGAAATAGAACTTCTTTAGGCGCGATATGACAAGAAACTCATATCTCAAATCTTTTTCCGGGCGGAAGTAACGTTTTCAAACGGAAATGACATTCATAAAATAAATTATAATGAAACCATATATATTCATCTTTATCATACTACACTCTGATTTTAAATCTTAAACATATACATTCACACAATTGCATCAAACAATAATAAAAAAATAAAATAAAGAAGAAATTCAAACAACAATGAAATAATAAAGGCAAACGAATATTATTTTCGGCAAGTATACGATACATACAATGTGTCATTATTTTTTGGAATGAAATTTTAATAGTTAATCATTTTGTTAATGTTATAATTTTTTTTCTTCAGTCTCTTGTTAAACATTGAGTTTAATGTGTCGATTTTACTTACTTAATTATTTAGGTTTGTTATTTTTTAAATTTATATTTTTTCTTATTTTTCATTCAAACAATAAAAAATATGAATGCGTGTAATCTGTATATGCGGTTGAAGTAAAACATCTTTGAATACTGTGAGAGGTATTACTAAAATTATTAAATACAAAATAAATATTTCATATTGAAATTTAGAGTAGCATTTATTGAAAATATAATTTACAACATTATTAATAAAAAGCCATATTTACATAATGTATTATAAAGTCAATTTAATTATCATCATAATTGAAATTTTAAATCAGAGGTTTATGATAACTAAAATGAGAAACATATACTTTACTTTGCAAATTTGCTGAATTTCCTTAAAAACTGCATCAATTGTTGTATCAAATCTTCTTGTTAAATTAAAGGGACATGTATTCATCGTTAAATTTAATTTGTAATACTTTGTAAATATGCATGTGTAATAGACCCATGTTGTAAATTATACTATCAATAAATATTATTCTAAATTTCAATATGACATATTCATTTTATAGTTAATTATACTAGAAAGTAATATCTGCCACACTAGCCAATGATGTTTTACTTCAAGCTCGTGTAAAGATTACGCAATTCATATTTTATTTTAATGTAATGTTCGATCATAATATTATACGTAGGTATAATACGGTTGTGCAATTTAAAAAAAATAGAATGGCTGTCTGTAGTGGTAGAGCAGAGATTTTTCACGTTTGAGTAGAATTGGTTGTAGATATGATGTAAGGAAATTTTTAATTTGTGTACGATGAAAAGAATAGTATAAAATGAAATAAGAAATGAAGAATCTTACTATTTATACTAGATAAAGTTTTAGATCGATTTATTATGTAAATTAGATCGAAAAAATAAGTTTGTGATGAGCAGTGTTAATTTGCCACAAATTTTTAATATATCTATATTGTTTAAACTAATAAACTGTTCCAAAAATTTTTTAAAATTAATTTTGTTTTTGAAATTAGAAGCTTTTGTGGCATGATGTAAAGGTTGGTGTATTAGGTTTTAACGAGTAGCAATTGGTGAAAGGAAAACAAACCGTGAAACCATTGTTTTATGATACCAATTGTTGTAACAACTGCATTGATGATGGTTGAAGAACAAGTTTCAAGGACGATTGATGAATTGGATTTCTTCAAATAAAATTACATAAATTATCGCCTACAAGTATCGCCTTCATCAAGATTTGAAAGTGGTAGATTTATTCCAACTAGGAATTAATTTTTGTATGGGCCATCAGGCAATGATTTGGATGACTATATGCTGTCAGTGCTGAAGATGGATATAAATTCAAATCTTACAAAGGAAAATACTAATTATAGAACTAATAAAAAGAAAAAGGAAGATGTTTTCGATTTGAAGTGGATCATCATAAATAACAATTAATGTAAGATTTTGATTTATTTTATAAAATTTTTTTGTTCTTACATAGTTTGTTTTTCTAAATTAGTTATTTTTGTTAGTTAAATTTTTCTCAAATATCCTTTGCAAAAGAGCTTTTTTCAAAATAAAATTTGTAAAATAAAAGATTTCCCAATACGGCTTCGCATAGTTAAAATTAGTTATAACATAACAAATTCTTTACAGGTTTTTTCACTGTTAGCCTCTTTTTATTTTTCATAAAAACAGGCATAAACATGCTTTTTCATTTATTTGATTTTATGATGAAGTTCGAACAAAACAGTAGTTTATTGGTTAGTGCTTAACGATATATTTTATCCTAGAGCAGAAGTTTACAAACCAAATTCATTTAATACTAACCCAATACTACATTTTATCCTTCCGACAGAGTAAAATGTATTAATTTAAATTAAATTGTTTTAGAATTCAATTAATACAATAGCAGAACACAATGAATTTTTTTTCAATTTCAATCCCAATCTGATTGTTTGGTATTAAAATGCAGTTACAAAGAAAGATATTTAATTTTATACTAATGAGAAACCAAAAAACAATTAAATGAAATGCTAAGGTTATTCACATTGGAAATTTAATTCAAATGAAATCATAGTAGCCTATGGCTTTTTATATAATATAAATAAAATATTTTTAACACAAAATCAAAAAAAATATTATAGGGTTCCATACAATCAAATAATTTGTTTTATTGTATTGCGCTGATTCGCGCAACAGAATAAAGTTAAGGGCTGTTTAGTTAACACTCTTAACCATAGTAACGCACATAATTATGGTTGTAAAATAAACAAAAAAAATTTATTGTTTATCATTATTAAATTAAAGCTAATACTATGATATCATCATGAATTTTAGCTTTAATTTTTAAGCCAATAAAGTTAAAATAAAACTGTTCTCCGGAGCGACTTGAGTGAAACATAATATTTTATTTTTTTTTATTTCTTGTTTTTAATTGTAAAATCCAAATTCACTCAAAATATTTTTTGATAAATCAATTTTATCTAAAATAATCTTTACTACATGTTTCGAAATTTCATCGACAGGTATTTTCGTACAAAAAATTAAAATAAATCTTTTCGTTACGAAAATACCTGTCGATGAAATTTTGAATTTCGAAACATGTAGTAAAGATTATTTTAAATAAAACTGATTTATTAAAAAATATTTTGAGTGAATTTGGATTTTACAATAAAAAATTAAAAAAAAAATATAATAAAGTTAATCTTTAAAACAATCGAGTAGAAAAATTTATTTGCGTTAGCTTGAGAGAAAATAAAGTTTTTCTTGGATGTTACTATAAACTTTTTAATAAATTGATATTAAAAAATAAAAATTATTTGTGGTAGATGAGAATTAGGTTGATTATCCATTATGTGATTATTTTACGTCCTTATAAAATTAGTCGGTAGCAATGATACTTAAATGATGATTTTGAATAAAAGAATAAATCAGTTTAGTTTTATTTATTGATCATCTCTGAATATCCAAAGAAACCATGGCAACTGTCTTAATCCTGACTTTAAATTTTGAAAAATTAAAACGATCGTGGTCGCTATATGGCCTACCGTGTATTTAGCTTTGCTTAAAAGAATTTTGATAAACGATTAAACTAAAACTAAACAAGAAAATTTTTCTAAACTGCATCAAAAATCTTCTCCGACATGATAACTTCAGATTATCATTATAACGTTACATATAATTAGAAGGACTTATATGTTTTATCGGCTATCGTGTTAATAGTGTCATCATTTCATTTCATCTTCCAGATTTGTTATTTTTTGAGATTTGTAATTTTTTCACGAATCTCTTGAAATCGAATCGAATCTCTCTGTGAAATTTCTGCACTACCAATCTCTACACTCCAAAAAAAAAGTTTGTAAAATTTACAGAAATGTTATTCGATTCAACATACATTTCTGTTACTTTTGATCCTACAAATTGTTCGTTGAATACAACAAATTGATGTCAGTTGAATTTATTTTATCAACAATTTTTAACGAACAGTTTGTAAATTTTACAGACATGTTTGTTAATTATTACGAACAAAACCACAATCGGACTGGTAAAATAACGAACAAGTTTGTTAACTTTTGACAGTTTATTTTATTGATTTTATCAAAAATTTCCAAAACTATTAGTTATATTTACTAGGTCATTCAATAAGTCCGTAGGATGACACATAGATGGCGTTACTAGAATTTTTTCCATATGATTTTTTTTAGTACTAACCTTCAAACGATACGTGTATAAATTTGACAGCAATCTGACTATTGATTCGTGAGTTATAGCATTTTGTGTGAAGCAACTTTTGTTTTTGAAAAAAAAAATGGAAAAAAGTGAATTTCGAATTTTAATAAAGCATTGCTTTTTGATGAAAAAAAATACAGTGGAAACCAAACAATGGCTTGATAAACATTATCCAAACTCTGCTCCATCGATACAAATGGTAGAGAAGTGGATTGCTGAATTTAAATGTGGTCGTACCAGCACAAAAGATGCAGAGCGCAGTGGACGCCCAAATGAGGCTGTTATTCCAGAAAACATAAAAAAAATCCACAAATTGGTTATGAACGATCGCAAATTGAAGGTGCACGAAATAGCTGACATTGTAAAGGTAGCAGATGGTAGTGTTTTTACCATTTTACATGAACATTTGGGTATGCGAAAGCTCTGTGAAAATGGGGTGCCGCATGAGCTCACAGTCGACCAAAAACAACAACGAATCGATGCTTCGGAGGAGTCTATGGCACTGTTAAACCGCAATAAAATGGAATTCTATCGTAGATATATGACAATGGATGAGACATGGCTTCATAATTACACACCAGAATCCAAAAGACAGTCAGCTGAGTGGACAGCAGTCGACGAACCGAATCCAAAGCGAGCAAAGACGCAACAGTCGGGTAAGGTGATGGCGTCTGTATTTTGGGATACGAACGGAATAATATTCATCGACTATCTCCAAAAAGGAACCACCATCAACAGCGAGTACTACTGTGAACTTTTGGATCGATTGAAGGCTGAAATCGCAAAGAAATGGTCACAATTGCAAAAGAAAAAAGTGTTGTTTCACCAAGATAATGCACCGTGTCACAGATCGATGAAAACGATGGCAAAATTGAATGAATTGGGCTTTGAATTGCTTACCCACCCACCATATTCTCCAGATTTAGCCCCCAGCGACTTTTTCCTGTTTTCAGATCTCAAGAGAATGCTTGCTGGAAAGAAATTTAAGTCCAATGATGAAGTAATCGCTGAAACTGAGGCCTATTTTGACGAGAAAGAGAAATTATACTATAAAAGTGAAGGCAACTATGTTGAATAAAAAAATCGAGTTTTGTCAAAATATTGTTTTTTTCTTACTTATCCTACGGACTTATTGAATGACCTGTAGTTTATATTTTATTATAATACTATTAGATATACTTATATTTTTTCTTTAATGATATTAATTAAAATTAACCGAAATGAAATTTACCTTTATAGACATCTTTAAAACAGCACTGTTGACTTTCCTTAAATTTTTTAAAACATTCAAATAATTTAATTTCACTGAAATTCACTAAAATTGCACTAATTTTTTAGGTATTTTAATTGACATAATTCATAGATACTGTTATGCCCACAAATTAGGTGATATCTAACATGTATCATTTGTTACAATATATAATCTGATACAGAACCAATTGAGTTCTAAGTAAAGGTGTTAGTAAAGGAATTAGTTTTTTGTAGTTAAAACCTAACAGTAAAGACTAATTCCGGAGCAACACATACTTTCCTATTTTTTCATCGACGATGCTACATCATTGCGTTTTTCATTATCATTTTTATTGACAATCAGTCAGTATACATAAATTTTTAACTCACTTTTTAACTCACCATATGTGAGATTAAATAAATTTGAATTAAATGCAAAATTTCACAATATGGTATCACTAAAAATTAGTTGCCCAAATCAAACGCTGTTTGTCTTTGGACTTTACCGTTCTCCTAATTCACCTGAGAACTTTAATTTAGTTCATGACTTATCTGAGAAGATAGATAGGTTGGTTGAGTATCCTAATGCAAAGTTTATAGTTCTTGGAGATTTTATTGTCCACAATAAAGAATGGCTTACACACAGCTCTAAAACTGACGAGGTTGGTAGACAGGCTGAGTTGTTTGCTCTTTATCACAACTTTACTCAAATAATTGACCAGCCAACCAGAGTTCCTGACATTCCTGGTCAAAGTAGTAATTTACTTGATTTATTTTTGACAAACGATCCATATCTGGTTCAATTTAAAATATCAGAACCATTGGGTGGTTCAGATCATAATTTAATCTAGTCGAGGAAAATTAGGTTTTAACTTCTAAGTCCTCAGGGACAGCTCCGATTTTGATGATTTTTTTTTTAAAATGTGTGTTTTTATATATTATTTGAAATCAGAAACATTACAATGTGCGCAATTAAATATTTATATTGTTTAAATAATAAAAACATAATTTATGGAGAGAAAAAATTTTGTCACGGTATTTTTTAACTTTTAAATAGTATAATTTAAAAAATTTGTTTTGTTTTCTTTTTTAATTTTTAAAGCTTTAAATTATACGAATATTGTAAGAAAAAAATTGTAAACAATTATAAATTATTTTGTATTTATTTTACATTTAAATATGAAAATATATAATTCTAAATTCAGAAAGTTTGCACTTCAGGAAATTCGATGATTAAAGGGCAGAGAAGTCCCCATATAATGAATAAGCATTTCCATAATCCCACAAAAAAAAAATAAAGTCCTATTTTCATATAATTTAAATTATATGAGTTGAACATGTATGATTCATAGTAACATAACTCTCTCAATTTTAAAGTTACAACTTCCATTAAAAACTCGATTTATAGGTTCTTTCAAAGCTATAAGATGATATATATTCCAACATGCCTAAACCCTTCACCTTCAAATTGTTAAGGGTTGAACGACTCGAAAGGAGTGATCCGTGCACTATAATGCAAACTTGAAACAGTTATATCTTTGGTATTTTTTATCCCACAGAAAATAAAATAAAACCAATTTTTGGTTAAGAAAAAACCTACGTTTTTGTCTGGAGAATTTTTTTACGTATATTTGTTAGTTTTAGAGTTATTTTGAACAGAAGGTACTTTCTTAGGAAATTTGAAAATTCATTTTTCATTATTATCAAACTTTTTTCGGAAAATACGTATTCTAATCTAGCAAAGGATCACATAGGTAACACTAAAATACAGCTAGTTGTATAGGGGCTATGGCCTATGGTCAATATAAATTCTATTAGGAATGACCGAAATTTTAACGCTGAGTTTCTATTTTGAATTCGAGATGCGCGCATCATAGCTTGGTTTTTTTAATGCAAACGACTTGAACTAGTGCCCATTTTAAACGTCTTTCCAATCATTACAAAAAAGTATGACAGTTTTGTACGAAAAATGCATTACTTTTCCGTTATTTAACGTTGAATTCTTCGAACCAAGTCGTTAAAAAATGTCTCGTCATTGGACCATAACTTGCTTCATTTTGGACCTACAACCCTCATAAAAACAACAATCTCTTGGATTTTTAAGTTTCATGTTTGTTGATTACCAAATTTTTGAGAGAACGCTAAGTTTAAGAGTTATTTTCGAAAAACTATCAAAAACCATGCGTTTTTCAACGAACAATATAAGTTTTCAATCGCAAATAACTCGAAAAATATCGATCTATCGAAAAAACCTTATACAACATTCTATAATTCAAATGTGTCCTTTTATCTATTTTTGGGGTTACTTTGAGTGAAAAATGTTCCGCCCTCGAGAAGGGGTGGAATCCACCCCAGGATATAGGGCACATCAGCGCTATGCCACTTTCGTTCCTTGAGCCATTCCTAAACTACTCACCAAATTTCATGTTAATCGGACAAGGTTCAAAAAATTCGGAGCGGAAAACGTGTCTGTTCGTAAAACTCAGCAAAGTCTCTATATTAATGACAAATGTATATACAGAAGTTAGACATAGCGTGAACATATTTTGCTACTCTTATAATACCATATGTTTATGTTATTATTAAATGAAATTTTCTATAAATTTGAACATAACAATTCTTTTATTGCATAAATTTTGTTAAAAAAATAATTTGTTCATAAATTTTGTTTATATTGTTTAAACAACATAAATATTTAATTGCGCACATTGTAATGTTTCTGATTTCAAATAATATATAAAAACACACATTAAAAAAAAAAATCATCAAAATCGGAGCTGTCCCTGAGGACTTAGAAGTTTTACGGATTTTGAAGCTAATTTTCCTCGACTAATCTCCACACAACTAAATATACAAATTCCAAAACAATTTAAAGCGAATCCTCGCAATGTTTGGGATTACAAAGCTGCGGATTGGCAAGGACTTAAAAGTTTTTTTAGATATTTTCCATGGAAACGCTATTGCCTTACCGGCCAAGACGCAGACATAGCTGCATCAAATTTTTCTGAAACTGTAATTGATGGTATGCGCAGATTTATTCCTAATAAATTGATCATTCCGAAAACTGATCTATGGTTTTCTAGTAAATGCAAAAAAGCTATAAAAGTTAAAAAAAAGGCTTTTCGAAAGTTTAATCAAAACAAAACCGATGAAAACCTTAGACAGTACCGAAAAGAGAGAAATTTATGTCGTAAGTTAATAGATGAAGAGAAACATCTATTTAATAGGAAAAAAGCATCTAAATTCGCAGAACATCCGACTGGTTCACGCAATTTCTATAAAGCCGCAAAGGCTGTCCAAAGCAACTTTTGTAAATCTTCCCTACCGCCTCTTGTTAATAGAGATATCCCTATCATTGATCCAAAAGAGAAAGCTAATTTGCTTGGGCATTATTTCTCTTTAAATTCTACTTTAAAAGAACCTAATTTCCAACCTAAACCTATTTCTAAAGTTTCTTATAAAATGAGGCGGATAATTTTTCGGAAAAACATTGTTCGAAAAATGCTTTTGAAAATCAATACTAACAAGGCAACAGGCCCTGATTTTATTCCTCCAATTATACTTAAAACATTTGCTAGGGAGCTAGCACCAATCCTCACTAAAATCTTCTATTTGTCATATAAGAAAGGAATTTTTCCTGAAATTTGGAAAATGGCTAGTGTACAGCCAGTTTCAAAAAAGGGCAGCAAGACTGATCCTACGAATTACAGACCCATTTCAATTTTATCGGTAGTTGCTAAAATGTTTGAGAAATATGTCAATTTTAATTTAATGAGCTTCTTAGAGTCTTCCAAATTAATTAATGAGAGACAATATGGATTTCGAAAAGGAAGAGCGACGGGAGATTTGCTGTCTTTTGTCACTCATATCTGGAACAAGTCGCTTGAAAACTTTGGAGAAACATTCGGTGTTGCTCTTGATATTTCCAAGGCATTTGACAAAGTTTGGCATAACAATCTTATATGCAAATTGAGATCCTATGGTTTAGACGAGCAGCTTATATCTTGGACACAGAGCTTTATATCTGATCGAAAATTTCGGGTCAATGTTGACGGTGTATTATCGAATACTTTTTCAACTAATGCAGGAGTTCCTCAGGGTTCCGCTTTGTCACCAACTCTTTTTCTTATCTATATTAATGATTTGTTGGACTCAACGGTTCATCCTATACATAGTTTTGCTGATGATAGCACGCTTCATGCGTCTCATGAAGCACCTAAATTATATACACCCTTAGCGCTTAGTGAGTGTAGGTCAAAATTGATAGATTCCCTTAACACTGATCTTAAAACAATTATGGATTGGGGTATTGCTAACAGTGTTGAATTCAATACAAGCAAAACACAGGTTTGTCATTTTTCTAGGATAACGACACCCAATCCTTTTCCATTAACGTTTGGCCCCAAAAATCTTTTAGAAAATGAGTCTGTCAGACTTTTAGGAGTTGAGATTGAAAATAATATGAAGTGGAATTCTCATATTTTTAATCTGGCTAAGAATGCTGTTCAAAAGTTAGGATTTTTGGGGCGATGTCGTAAGTTTTTCGATAGCGAACAACTTCTTTTAGTTTATAAATCTTTTATACGTCCCTGCATGGAATACTGTTCTCACATATGGGGTGGAGCTTACTTGAGTAGTCTCAACTGCCTTGATTCTGTACAGCATAGAGCTATTAAACTCATTGGTAACCCAAGTCTTACTAACGGTCTTGATTCATTGCAGCACAGAAGAAATGTTGCTGATTTGACTATATTTTATAAATATATTATGGATGAACGAGCTTCTGAAGAGATCAAATCGATTTTACCTAAATCAGCAAACCTTTCGCGTCACACCAGAGCAAACGTAGCAGCGCATCCCTTTACAGTTCAAATAATTAGGTGTAGAACTGTAGCCTTCCAACGTGACTTTTTCAACAGAGTCTCTCATCTTTGGAATTCCTTACCTTCCTGGGTTTTCCCTGATGAATTTAATCCTCAAGGCTTTAAAGTTAACGTTCATAAATTTCTCAGAGAATCTTAATTTGCATTCCATTCTTATCCCTAGTTGGCATGGTATCTTCGGATATTCAGAGACGTTAATTTATAATTTATTATAATTAACACTAAACATGCCTAACTTTGAATAAAAAAAAAAAAAACTGTCGAAACCTCAAGGTTATAAATAGTTTTTGTTATATACTTGCATTCTCTTTACAAACGTTTCGAATTTTATTTGTTTTCTTTCATTATCTCTTTGTCCAATTAAAACGAAGCCAAAAGAGATGATAATATGAACTCTCTTTTCGTATCATTTTGTTGTAATAAAGCATACAAGAAGGAAAACTCAAAGTATGTATGCTAATTTTACATTTCGGTGTAAACCACACGATCTGAACAATAATACCAAATGAGTAATGACCGCGGCGCTCTGCTACAAAATAAAGAACTTAATGCAGTGCCTTTTTTTCCGAATATGGGTGAGACTTGGCAAAGGTATATACGCAAGTATACGTAAAAAATTAAAACCACGCAAGCTGAGCCTAAACATCTTTGAAAAAATGAGATAAGATGAGGGAAAACTTTTTTACTAAAAAAATGGGGCTTTCGGGTGTTTTATTGCTAAAATCTAGAATTTAATTAGCTTTATTTGGCTGAGTTTAACTTTGTAAATTTTTTGTTTTTAATCTGCAATTTTTATTTAAAGTAAGTATGACTTGAGTTATTTGGTATTTATTGGTTCGGTTGTAATGATATTGCGAGTAGCCACACAAAATTATTATAACAATAAAAGTTGTGGATGGTTAACACATCACACATGGCCTCCTATTGTCACATGTGAATTTATTGTTGCACTGTTGAATTATTTATGTTTATCTGTTTTAAAATTTAATGAACTGAATGTCACCAACTTTTTTGTCCATGTAGGAGAATTGCCAAGCTAATCAGCTTCGAATTTTTACGACAGATGTTCGCAACAGCGGTATAGAAGAATTACCATGGAAGACGATTTTTTTAAAGCCGTTCATTACATCTGTATCACATTGTAGTCGTGGTCTGCCAGGTGATCGCCTACTCCCTGCGGTACTAACGTACATGTTTTAATCATGCCAAAGTGCGAACTGGCTCGTAGAATAATTGCTAGATGTTTTAACTATATAGTTAATAATTATGTTTGTATACTATTTTCGTAAATATTTTCATCGGATCGGATAAAGTCTTATATTTATAGACTTTCATTTAATTTCAGTAACTCAATGGTTTCTGTGAAATATGAGCAACAAAGTTTGGTTGAAATAGTTATAAATAAGCCTTTGTTACAGTTAGGAATGCATTGAACTTGAATTTTAAATCGTACAATTTTATCACATATAACCCATATTTCGAATTTATTCAATCCCAATTCCAATTAAGACCAACAACACCGCAACCTGTTTGAAAAACCAACAAATAACAATCATACAATTCTAAAACGACCGGCAAAAATAAACAAAACAAAAATCCTCTAAAAATCCATTCCAGTCAAATTAATTTATAATTTTATTAAAATTTATTCAATTTGTGGTTGAGGTGTGAATTATTAACCAACAAAGAAAAAAATCTTATTATTATATACTAGAATTTAATTTGAGAAATTCTCCTATCATTAAAAACTTTATGTCTTTTTTTTTATTAATTTAAATCAGTCGGTTGCTTGCTTGATCAGGTCGGTTCGTTTATTGTTTTGAATAATATAAAAATAAATATAGCGGTTTGTCTTTTACAAAAACAAAACGACCAAAACTTATCTATAAAAACCTGGCAAAATTTTCTTATCTTATTCTTGAGAATTTATTTTTATATTTCTTTTTTGTAGTTTCAAAGGTTTGATAAAATTATTTCTCATCAAAAGTTTAGCTCAAAACAGATTAATGATCATCGTGATGCTATAAAATTTTCACGATGATGAAACTTTCATAATCGAAAAACACCTTAACCATAAAATATTTTACAAACATTCCAAACGATACGATGTAAAAACAAAACTATGTTTTAAAAAAAATGAAATAAATTAATTCATTAAAATTAATTGTCGTGGTGGTTCTGATGACAACTTTTTTTTCCCCAAATTTATATTTGGCGGTATTTGCGGAGGCGAAAAAGAAAGAAAATATTTATAAACAAAAAATACCGCCGGAAGTTTGCTAATAATATTATTACAATTATTTAAATTAATTATGTCATTTGAATGAACAGATTTTAATTGATTTTGATAGATTTATAATTTAATAAAAATTTTTATTTTAATTTGTTATGTTTATTATTTGAGAAAAGAATTTTTGATTTGGATTTGAATTTGGCTCAATTCAATCGAATATAAGTTTTTGAAACATTTTCTGTTGGCTTAAACAAATTAGTAACTGGCGGTAGGGTTATTTTTTTTTTATTTTATTTACCTACAAAAAAACAAATACGTGAGTTAGTTTTGAAACAAATTTATAAAAGTGCAAGAGCATCAATTTTAATTATTACAACTCCGTTCTACGCTGTCTTGCACCTGTAAACAAAAAATATAAATGCAAAAAAACGAAAACTTTATATGAATATTAAAACAAAACATACTTTTACTTTGGGGATTGTTTGCATTTGAATTTGTTTTTGCTGATTTATGATTTTCAAGAAACATAAAAGTAATTTATGTGCATCTGACATTTTTATAGAAGTAACAAATTTACAAATTTAAAATTTTTTGTTTTTAAAATGTCACACTTTTAAAATTTAAACCCGTGAAACAAATGTGTGATATTAAGTTATATTGAACCGCTCAATTAGTTAATTTTTTTCAGTTTCTTTTGAAACTGTAAATCTTAACGAATCTTACTTGAAATAAGTCATTCGGTCAACCTAATTATAAAGAGGAAACGATAGCCTAAAATAAAACTATGCTGTAATTAAAATTATTTTCTGGATCTTATTCAAATGACGTAAAAGATCCTTTTTCTTGTTGTAACAAAAAACAAATCTTAAAAGAATAAAATGTAAATGATAATTTTTATTTCGTCTGTCGGTTAATAGAATAAACAAATAAACTTATCTACAAGCTCGTCTTATTATAATGAGAGGCGCCAAGAAATGAATACAATTTTTTTTATTTATTTTTTTCATTGGTCACTTACATAAATCTGTGGAAAAGACCGCGGTGTTTTATTATTATTCTTATTAATTTCACAAAAACAAAACTTTTTGTTTCTTTTCATTTATCGCTTTCCCGATAATTTACAACTGGAAGATAATGTAATTTTAGATATGAAAGAATGAAATTGAATGTTTATGGAATATATTTTGAAATTAGTTTGAACGTAGCAATGTTATTTTTAGAATCGATGTATTCTATGAGGTTAACGAAAAAAGCCTTTGTTGTTTTAAGAGAATATATTCCTGGTAAGGCGGATGAATAAAACTCCAATTGTTGTTCTAATTATTATTATTATTTCGTTGCTTTAGGCTACATATTTGTTTTGCTCTTTTTTTTACTTTTTGACAAAGGTTTATATTTACACTTGAAAATTTTCTCTAACTTAATTAATAACTAACATTCCATATTCACAACAATATGCACAACCTTATTTACAAATTTAAAATTGAACTAAACAATTTAAAACAGAGCCTCAAAATATTACATTGGATGTTTTCTATTTGTCCTTCCCCCTATTATCTTTATTTTATTTTATTACACTTTGAATAATTGTAATGAATGTTCTTCCAAATAGTCCTATCAATCAATTCAGTACACGTATTTTCTAAATCTGCTTATGATTCGTTCAATTAGTTGTAAAAAAAAGTAAATTCTCTGCATTTACGAAAAAATGTATAACATGGTTTAGAATATAATTCACTATGGTTGAGTTTTGAATAAATATTCAATTATTAAGAACTTTTGTGAGCCATTAAACTCAAGTAACTAAGAAAGTCATTTAAATATCTTCAGATTGAACGTATATTTTGGATTTTCTTAAGATAATCTCCATTTCTTACTTCGATTCAAACCTCATTAGGACATGAGTCGAAGCCGTTGTCTACTTAAGTTCAACCATCAACCAGTGATGCAGTGATCGAAATGAAAAATTCGTATAAGTTCCATAGTTACTTGAGTTTTACTGTTCATCAATTTCCCTAATAAATCAAAACTTATTCAAATTCAAGTCTGGTGAATTAGAAGTGACTTTTTTGATTTACAACAACAACAGTCTCCAGCTCAGTGGTCGCAAGTGAATGCTGATCGCGTGCCAAACAAATTTTGAAATGAATACTGTCAAGACTTTGTCGCTTCGTATTTGCAATTGTTTCTATTCCTCATTCGCATTTATTCTACACGATTGAAGCACTGAAACTGAGACAGATAAATTTGAAACGGTGCCAATATAGCTTTTAAAAATTGTCATGCATGCGTTAATAAAATCAAAGTTTATTTTTCTTATATATAAAATAACCAAAGATTATCATTTCTCATCAGGACTAGCCGATTATATAAACCAACTAGGCACTGCAGTTGCAACCGATCTTTTTGTTATTTTCAGTGTTAAAAGGAAATTTCAAAAGTGTAAATAAAAAACTCAACAAAAGCAGAAAACTGTCAAGATTCTGTCCCTGCGGGGGACAGAGAAGGTAATCCGAAGTGGACAGTTTTTAGAGGAATTTATATCTACTGTTTTATTATTTTCTTAATTCTTATCTCAAAAATTGATCAACTCTAGTAATTTCCCAAGGACAGCTTTGAATTTTATTATCGATCATGCTGAAATCAAAGTAATCGAAGGCAAGTGCAGTGTTTTTCAACCGGTGGTCCGCGGACCACCCATTAGTGGACGGCAAAAAAATTTTAGTTTAATGAACAATTTTTCACTCACAAAAAAACAGCAACAATGTACTATATACAGTGTACGATATATTTTTAATATCGTTCTTACTCGAGAGAGTAAATTTTTTATTTCTTTATTTCACTCCTTTGAAGTCGATTTTTTTACTTATTTTTCATTCCGTACGCAAAAAAAGAAAATTAGTGCTTTTTTGCCACACTGAAGAAAACATGTTCTATTTCCAATCGAAAGTTGCAGTTGACTCAACCTCACCGCCCTGGGGGCAGATATGGCGAAACGAATTCCGAAATGAAATTGATTCAACAGCTGTACAGGTACAGAACAATGTAGACGAGACAACCACACGCAATGTTTATGGAACATTAAATATAATTCAATTAATTTCAAATATTTCGATTTTAAAATAAAAGATTAATGACAAAAGATCAAAGTAAATTTTTTTTATGGAAATGGTTATAACTTTATTTAACTACTGTTGTATTGCATGTAACCTTTTATATTTTAAATAAACCTCACTCACATAGTTGCCCCAATCACCGAGAAATTGTTTGCAAGTATTTTTTCTTTGTTTGAATAATAAACTGTCAACTTCGAGATGAGGTTGTCGTTTTTTTAATTTTTTTAGTGCATTCTTTTTATTTGTTTTAATAACCATACTTGGAAAATTAGACAAACCATTCAGAAGAATAATCTATTTTATTTTTTAAAAAGAAGGAAAGCATCAAATTTGAAGCAAAAATTATATGGACAAAAATCAATATGAGTTTATTTTTGTTTTTTGCAACGCATAATTGTGTTTGTTGTAATGGGATAAAATAAACAGCTGTCAATTTTATTCTGTTGTGCGATTGCTGCGGATCACATTATTAGTATTTTATTGGGTCAGTGTTTAATGACATATATATTTCATTTTTCGAGCAAAAGTTTAGAAATTTGCAAATTTGCGACAGAATCAAATTCATTAAATACGAACCCAATACAACGTTTTATCCCTCCAACAGAGTAGCATCTATTAATTAAAATCAAATTATTTTAAAACTCATTAATAAATCAAGTAAAACGATTAAAAAAACAATGAATTTTATTTTATTCTTTTTATACCATTAATTTCAAACAATTAAATAAATTTTATTCAATTTTGATACCTTTAACTGTTTGGTATTTTAAAAATAAAAAAACCTACAATGAAAGACATCGAATTTTATACAAACGAGAATTGAGAAACTAAAAATCAATCATAAAAAACTAATTTTTTTCATAATGGAAATTCAATTCAAGTTAGTCGCAGTAGACTTTGCCTTTTTCAATATTTGAAAGAGGAACATGAGCATTAGTTTGAATTTATTGTTTTTTATATATTCAGAACGAAAACGTTTTTGTTGATTTTTTTATAAAATACAATAAAATTATTTAGGAAATATAATCAAAAAATTTATTCAGAGCTCAATACATGCAAGAAAATTGTTTTATTCTTCCGACAACAAAGTAAAAAAACAAAAAATCAAACTAATGCTTATGTTCCTCTCTCAAATATTAAAATAGGCAAAAGCTACCATGATAAAATTGAATTAAATTTTCATTGTGAAAAAAATTAGTATTTTTGATGATTGTTTTCTGGCTTCTCAATTCTCATTAGCGTAAAATTTACAATACGTATCTAAATTAGGTTAGTTATAATTTATTCAATTGTTTGAAATTAATGGAACAACAAAATAAACTAAAATTCATTGACATATAATATTTTAAATTTTTTATAAATTTTGATTTTTTTTTAAATTGCTTGAAATATCTTACACCCATTTTAGTTTATGATAATTAGTGAATTTTTTATTGTTATTCAAAAGATAATTCACCATCTGTATGGCAAATTTCTGGAAAATCTACAACTAACATATTTTTGTTAGTAACCAAATATTCAAATGGATTTGTTTCGGCAACAAAATAAAACGTCTTTCTTTAATTTAAGTATGTTTTGGGTAAAACACTAAATATTTAGAAAACTAAAAAAAATTGTAAATATACTTTTTTGTAACACATGCGTACAAAATATTCAACTTTGTACTAGAATAGAATACAAGAAAAAACTACTTTTCGTCACATATGACTAAATAGTAGATTTTTATACAAGTGGTGAAAACGTCTCTTTTTAAATAAATAAACAATAAATAAACATAAAACAGCATTTTTACCAGTGTAAAATAATGTTATTATTGTGTTCGCCTGTTATTATTTCATCTGTAGGCGAACACAATAATAACATTATTTTACACTGGTAAAAATGCTTATTTATGTTTATTTTTTACACAGTCAAATTTAGATATGTCGTTTTGTAAGTTTTTAGTAAATTAATTTGTAAATATTGTCATTTATGTTTACAAGCGTAGAAAAAATAGCGTTTTCTACGCGTGGTAAAAACGTTTTTGCGTGACTGAACGGTTTGTCCACGAGACGCGATAATTCATTTACTAAAAACTTACAAAACGACATATCTAAATTTGACTGTGTAAAAAATAAACATAAATAAGCATTTTTACCAGTGTAAAATAATGTTATTATTGTGTTCGCCTACAGATGAAATAATAACAGGCGAACACAATAATAACATTATTTTACACTGGTAAAAATGCTGTTTTATGTTTATTTTTGACACAGTCAAATTTAGATATGTCGTTTTGTAAGTTTTTAGTAAATGAATTTGACAATATGAATAATGAAAATAGTTCATATATTTTCTCTAAAAACTTTTACAGATATTTTTTTTACCGACTGGAACTCATCGTTTAAAGTATAAATTTAAAAAATTGTAAGTAAAGTTTCAATTAAAAACAAATAAAAATAAATTTTTTAATAAAATTTATTTATTTATTTAATAAATTTTTTTTTATTTATTTTTGGTGGAAAGAACTCAGAAATATATTTTATATCTGACAGTTATCGGAGGAAAAAATTATACGACATATCTGATGCAAATTTTATTTTATCGCTCTGATTTCTCCGATATAGAAAAAAACACACTCATTATTAGTTTAATTAATTAATTACACACAATTGATATAATGATTAGTTTCGATTCCATTCGATCAAAATATTCAATCCCTTCAAAATACTGCGATATTGACAGAAATAAACACAGCAAGCGAAACAACAATAGAAACAGTAAATCAAATTCAATCTCAAATATTCAATCCTTTAAATAACCACCACCTGTAGGCGACCACCGAAACTTATTTACTTTCAGTCCTAGTGACTGAAAACATTTTCAGTCACTACTTAGAAAAAGTTTCCCTTTCACATAGGTTTTACTATATATTAAAATGACATTTTCGTAGCTTGAAGTAGAAAAAAATATTTAGTACACGGGCTAGCACGCCGCCTGCATGTGAGATTTGTAGATAAATTTATCCATATATCTTTCTATATATAAATATAGAAAAAAAAAATTTGTAAATAAAATTTTTTGAAAAATTGAAAATGAAAAATTTCGTGTAAAATAAGCACAAAAATTTCAAATCTTTAATATATAAAAAACCTTAAAGGAAAAAAGGGATTTTTTTAAAATCGGTTCTTTGAAAAATAAAAAATAAAAAAATCGTTTAGAAATATAAATATTTTTGGTCAGTGTTATATTTTTATTAAGCAATTTAATTATTTTTATTATATTTTTTTTTTCATTAAGAGCTACAAAAAAAAGTTATTAAAATCGGTTAACCCGTTCGAGCACAATTTGACTTCTTTGCTTATCACGTTTTGCGTGTTGGTTGATTCGATTTCCCATCCTTTACTTAATATTTAACAAGTAAAATTTCATTGTTTATTCTAAAATGTTTATTGCTTTTTCTTCGAAATTGCCATGGATTGGATAGCTAGAATATGCGACATGAATTTCAAATTTTTGTATTAAATATTGAGAGTTTTTTTGAGGTAATTTTTTGGCAAGCATGATGCCAAACACTCAATATTCCATTAAAAAATTTCAAAATTGGTGTCGTATATTCCAGTTATCCGATCCATGGCAATTTCAAAGAAACATTTTTAAAACACATTCGTCCTTTAATACTCAATACATATATCATTTTAAAAAACTGTAGATGATTCAACATTTTCGTCCACTAACTCTTACAAGTCTAACGCGAAAACTTAAACTAACAATAAAAATATATGTAATACTGTAAATTGTAAAATATATGAGTACCGATTAGGAAAGCGTTCTAATTCTCCATTTAATCCCCTGAATTTCAAATTTTTGAATAACAAAGATTAATCACATTCGCTGTACTGAAACTTTATTTTTTGACATTTTGAGTCTTTGTAATTTAACCAGAAAAACCGGCGCTAATCATGAAAAATATTCTAGGTCGTGACACTTGTTATTTAATTAATGATTTTACAACAATGTTTTGTGTTTTTTTTAAAATTTAATATTTTCTACTTCTTAATTTTCCGTACAGAAGCGTAAATTTAAGAAAAATTTAGACCAATATTTTGGACAAAATTATAACAGTCCGCTATTTTAAAAATATTGTACCAGGTCCGACTGGCGTAGACATGGCTGCGGATCGGTAATGTTTCAGAGTGATTATTTAAAATTTAAAACTTAATAAAAGGCAAATAAATATGTGGTATTTTCTGTCAACGTGAGACCTACCCACTTGTCTAAAATCTGTTAAAGTATTTTACATTTTGTTTGGGCGCAAATAAAATCTTAAGACCCAGACCCTAAGCCGCAAATAACCTTAAGACCAAAATGTTAGTAATTATAAGTAGTTTCAAATGTCGAATGGTGTTCGAGTTTTTTTTTAAATGGCGGATCGAAAATATGGTAAATGGCGCTTTTTCCTGCGAAATTTCGAAATTTTACATACATTTTTTGATTTACTGCAAATTTGTTTATAGTGGAAGAGACAATAAAACAAAACGTTTTATGGTTCTTCCTTTCTAGGTAGGGGTAGTTTTTTAATGTATCTCAAAAACTTATTGACGGCTTTTTAAATTTTTTTTTGTTTTAACGTTGGAAATAAGGTTTTATAAAAAATGATTACAGTTACAAATTTTGATAAATTATAATACAAATTTTAAATAATAGGGGTTGAGGGTATGTATCCCCGTTTATTTTTAAGTTCTTCCTTATGATTTATAGTTCCATTATTTTTCTTTATGATACCAAAGAATTGGGTTTTGACGATTCTTTTGGAAAATTGCGAAAAATTTTTAAAAAAAGGCTCGGTTTATATTTACCGATAAATATTTATTAAAAAATTTCTATAATTTCCAAAAAACATCTCCAAATTTCAATTTTCCTGGATTTTTGTAGAAAATTAAACAACATTCAAAATTATGGAAGAAAATATAAAACACAGTGTGGATATCAAACCACTAACCCCTATTATTTGTTAATTTTTTATTTTATATTTTTATATTTACGAACCGCCATTTTGAAAAAAAATTAACGCCATTCGGAATTTGAAACTGCTTATAATTACCAACATTGTAAGATCTTAAATTTCTGTTGGCAACCAAATTACTATACTTTTAGGGTAAGGTCGTAAGCCTGCAGACGCCATATTAGTCCGCCATTATGACTTTTCAAAAAGGCAGACGGCATTTAAAACTAGAGGTCTTATAAGCATTTATCTGCGGCCAAACAGACTGTAAAATACTTTAACAAATTTTTGAGAGGAGGAGGGTCTTCCGTTGGCAGAAAATACCCTATATGTATTTATAATTGAGAATACGTTCAGGATTTGTGTTTGTATAACAGTAACATCTGGGGCATTATTGATAAGCATTGTAACAACGGACTATATTTCGAATTTTCCTCTAAAAACAAGATAATTTATATTTTAAAAAATTGGTTAATTGTTCGCTATCTTGTTTCGATTCCGGCCTTTAAATTCAAAGAAACACAAAAGTTTTATATATTATGCCTACTTGTAGATCAATAATATTTTAGAATTTTTTTAGTTAATTGCACTCAATACTAATTAATAATACTTGTTTGTGTCTCCATAGAAATTTTCGCTATGTAAAGCTTAGACATAATGTTATATGGAGACGGAATGCAGTTGTGCATTTCTATATTTGGAGGGGAATATTTTCTCGTTTGAAGAGAATTGTTTATTGAGATGATATGGAGATGGAGATTTAGAATGGAAAATTCAGATGAGCTGTGTTTGACAGAAAATAACTTTTGTACGATGAAATTGTACGATGAAAAGGATGATGATAGAGATAGAATCGATCATTTTGATCTAGATGATTATTATGTAAATTAAAATCATGTTGTAATCAATAGGTGATACATTGAGTAATCTTAAATCTAGTTAAAAAATTATGGAAATTTATGATTTTGTGATTATCAGTCTATAATTTTATAATAAAAGAAAATTTTAAATAAAGATACACCTCTAGGATAATCGACATCATATCTTTTTATTATTTAATTTTATTTCTTTGGTATTAAAAATCATAGATAATTTGCTGGTGAGAATTATTATAGGTTGTTGATATAATTAAATAAATTGGTTTGACGCTTATATCATATATATATGAAGCCAAATAGAAATCGCTGTAATATGGCTAGAAAATATGTAATGGGTGACATATTAGGAGAAGAAGTGTATGCAAACGGAAATGAATTGGATTAAGAGTTTGGTTTGGAAGACGATCATATAGTTATATTCAAAATTCTAACAATGATAAAATTTAATTTCGGATTGGAATCGCGGAACAAAAAAAAGGAGGTTAAGTTTTTTTGTTCCAATTGCTTTGCCCATGTTTTAATGGTCATAGTATATGGTCATAGTACAGTGGTCTCTAAATACTTAACTGCAAACTAAAAAATATTTTTGTTTGTCATTTTGAATAATGCTGGCTATTTTTTAATTGAATTCAAATCTAAGCTCATTGGTTCGAACTGCGAACAATAATATTAAAATTAAGTCTGAACTAAGTTCATTTAACTTCAATTTACTACCTTAATGTTCCAAAAAACTAGCCTTGCTCTTCGAGATAATACACATCAAACGCATCTATTATAGAACTATGATTCCAAGCAGAAATAATATTTCTTTAGGTTAATTTTGGCAAATAATAAGTTTTTTTAGAGTACGTCAATTTTATTATACAATTAAAATATTATCTTCATATTTTATAGACTTAAATTTAACTGATCTAGGTATATGTGCAAATGTATCTAACAGATATGCGAGTTCAGACTCCATTAAACCAATTGTTCTTGCATAAAATTGTAAAGAATGTTGAATTCAGTGCATTATTCTTAAGTAAGCTAACCATTTTTCAAGAAACTTTATTTTAATATAATTATGGTTGACCTTGAAAATCTTTATACTCTTTATTTTATACGCTGATAATCCATATAATACATTTTAACTATAAAGTGTAATCCAATGAAAACATTAACAAAAGTAAATTAAAATAAAATGAAAAAAAAATAAAAGAACATTAATGAATACACTTTAAAAAAAAAATATAAATTTGTTTAGGAGAAAAACTATTTTCCTGAATTAAATTCACACATCAATTTACTATTCCAATAGTTTTTTTAGCCAATCTAGCTACGGCATTTTAAATGATAAACAAACAGTTCCTGGGGAAATCAAAATATATTAATATCTTCAATATTGAACTCAATATACTTTTTGCTTGGCCTTCTTTTAAGCTTATTATTAAAAAAATATTTGCTATAGAAAATTAATTAATTACTAATCTAATTAATGGGTGAATTTAGTTGAGAAAAATGATTTTTCTCCTAAAAAAATTATTTAAAACTGTTTATTATTTTTTGTTCAGTTATCCCTATAATTTTTCAAATATATTCTTTTCCTTCTCGCTTGTATCAGATCTTAATTGATCCAAAAATTTGAATAAATATTCTAATAATAGAAATATTATTTAATTTTAATTGAAAAAGGGATAGTGCCAGAACATAGGAGGAATGACCTGAAAATAGGGAGAGGTAAACAATCATTTGTAACGAAGTAGAATGTCTTCTGCCAGTTGGGTTCTATGCTCATTAATTTTCAAAAAATATTCCACGTTGAACACATTTTGTAGAACTATCAGTCAATAAATTGCTCCAATGCTCGTCAATGCTCTAAATTGCATATAAATGAAATAATTTGCTGCGATCAATCGTTTCGGGAGGGTGGTTTCAACAAAAAGTTAAAAAATAGTTTCCATCGACACCTTATATTTATGTGTTTCGGTAACACACGTTGTAATTTCTATTACTTAATACTTTTTATTAAAATGCCTTACGAGCTCGTTTAACAACATCTTTTCCGTATGATTTTCAATTTAAACATTGATTGAATTAAGTTGTTTCATTAAAACTTTCTGAAGCTGTTAATTTTATAGTTTATGCCGTAAAATCTCGTAAAATTGTATGTTCTTGTATTAGCTTCTGTTTATTTTTCCATTGAATTAACATGGAATTTTAATCAAAGTTTATATTGCAAACATTTACAATGTCTCTATAGAAACTTTTCTTAGTAAACATTTGCTGAGAAACATCTTGTTTCCGAATACATTAAGCAAGAAATTGTTGTTTAGTAAAAGTACATATTATGTTTTACCAGTACGTGTACGTTTAGGATAAGCAAATCCTTGTGTTGATAAATTGTGTGTAGTAAATTGTATTTGATGAAAAAGTCATTAACTCGAAACTTTTTGACATAATTAATCAAATTCTCCTCAATTAAGCTATTTTCTGTTTTGCTTTAATTAGCTTGTTAACAAATCTGTAATTTTCTCAAAGTAAAATTTCAGCTTAATATTCTAATATGCTAAAATAAATTAAATAATTTATTTCATGACGTTAATTGCTACTGGTTGAATCAAGCCAAAATGTCTCGATGCTTTATGTAATATTTTATTTAACTTATTCTGTTTATATTCTTGATTTATGATAGCTCTATACCAATAATATCAAAATACTTGATTGGAATAACCTTTAAATTCATCGAAAAAAATCATTTTGGGGATTATATCTACTGTACGACCTTCGTTGTTGCTAATCACAACAAAACGTTAAACTCGAAAATCATGTATAATCTGAACGTGTACTAATTTGTCAGACAAAAGACACATTTTTCAAATGATGACTCGATTGATAAAAAAATCGCTTGAATAGCAGGATGATAACAAAATAAATAAAGTATTTGAATATTTTAATATTCATATGTATATATTTATATATATATATATATATATATATATATATATATATATATATATATATATATATATATATATATATATATATATATATATATATATATATATATATACATATATATATATATATATATATATATATATATATATATATATATATATATATATATATATATATATATATATATATATATATATATATATATATATATATATATATATATATATATATATGTATATATATATATATTTATAATTTATTTTTACCAAAACAGAGCTTAGACCACAGAAACATTAAATCGTTCACATCTCCAACTAGGGTTTTTAAATGATACTTTTATAATAAACTCTCAAATTGCTACTAAAAACTGCACCAGTTTTGAAAATTTCTCAAATTTTGCTCATCTGTGAAATAAATTATTAAACAACCAAACATAATTTTCGTCTAGACAAATAACACAATAGGTCAATCGATCATTTAATTTCACTATTATGCATTATTCATATAACCTTAAACATAAACAAACAACCATACATACTCAAGAGATTAAAATGAATTTTATAATACAAACATACTACTCCATCTATTTACTATCCCATAAATTAGATAAACAAAAAAAAATTTTTTTTTAAAAAAGCATTAAAAAATATTATTACAAATTTTTAACGTATTTTATGTTGTTTTCTTTAAATTCAATAAAAAAAAATTTATATTTCACACTTACCGACGGCAAACAATCATTAAGACAAAACGCTTCTTTTCTTTTATTTCATTTTGTTTTCTTTAAAAATAAAAAAAACAGAAACGGGAGATTAAATAATTTAACTTCTATATTCAATTTCTAGGAAAGTTGAAGATTTTTCGAAGAATTCGATTTTGAATTCTTAGTAGAAAGATCATACCTGTGCATAGTATAGATTTCCTTAAAAAATCAAATAAGACATAAATAAATCTCACACATAATTTTAAAAGGAAAACGCGGCGATCCTTTTTTTTTTAAAATTTGTATTAAGGAATTTCATGTTTTTGTTACATAATATCTTAATAGATAAGAGAATTTTTTCGATTAGAGTAATAGGAATTCAGACTATTGTCTAGCCCCTTGATTTGAACGTGTCAAATAAAATATCAAATTAAGGAGAAAAGGTTGTGATTAAATTGACGACAGTGGAATTGTCGCCGGAGTTTGTGGTGTGTTAGATATATTTTTTTTTATTTTAAATAAAGAGCTATGTAATCGGCTACAATATATACAATATGTATATTAGACTCATCGTTAAAAATTTAATTTTCTCAGACGACCCCTAAAAAAAATTATATGTGGTCAAAAACTCATAAGAGCATATATTTTTTTAAAATAAAAAGAACACGTGCCGCAGCGAAATTAATTTCTTGAAAAAAATCGTAGATTTTTTTAAATATCTCATGAAATATGATTTTACGAAAATATATTATAATCATTTTCGTAGGAAATTTAATTTTCTACAAAAAACCCTCATGTCATTTTTTGCCTAAAATGTTTAGTTCTGATGATATTTTGCAAAAGAACTTGTAAATATTCGAATTTTATTAAAAACATAAATAATAAAGATGACGAAAAAGTATACTTATTTACTTCTTATGCTATGGAATAAAAAGAATAAAAAATTATCGTGATAAAAAAAATCAAAATCAGTACGTTTTCGTCAAAATTTTCGTCATTTGGTTTTACGAGCTACGAAATATTTTGAGTTTTTTTTTTCAAAATATCATCAGAAACATACGTTTTAGGAAAAAATGACAACGATCTTTTTTTAGAGTATTAAATTTCCATCATAATCATTTTATGTGATTTTTTTTAAATCTGTTTATTTCATGAGATATGTACCATTTTATCAAAAAATCAACTTCGATGATTTTGCGGCACGTGTTCTTTTCATTTTAAAAAAATTATTTTATAACGACCTAACCGAATAAATGTGTTGAATATATCAATTTCAAAAAACATAGTAGTTGCAAATAAAAAACGAAGAGTTTTTGGAAATTTAAAAGGATAAATTAATTTAGTAAGATCAAAATTAAATTTAGATTAAAGGAAGGAATCCCTCTCACTATACACGATTGTATCAACAGTTAATCTGTTACTGATGACAAACGTGTAGATCACGTTTCGACTTTTTCAGGTGAAAAAGTCGAAATTTGAATATGATCATTATGTTGACTTTTCTGAAACTTTGGAAATAACTAGTAAAGACAAAATAAATAATACTACTTATTTTACAATTTTTCTAAAGTGCATAGTTTGAGTATAGGGGGCACCCCAACATGCATGAAAAATAAAATTCTGCCAATCCGATGTAAATTTGAAAGTGAATTGCTCAAGAACGTCTATATCGATTTCATCAAACTTTTTTTGTTTGATAGGTGATTAATCGTTTGAGAAAAATTAATTAATTGTTTTTGTAATTAGTTTTAAAATTAAAATATAAAAAACCTTTATAAAGATGGCGCTAGGGTCAAAGATCAATTTGGATTTAATTTATTTTTTTTTAAACAGTTCTATCCTTATTCTAAAATATTTCAAATTTTCAAAGAGGCGTAAATTCGTGTTCTTGATATATTTTATTTTAAAGATTTTTAGTCCGATTAAAATTCGAATTGTTCATTATTTTTTCCAACAATTTTTGTCAACTTAAAATTTTAACTACTAAGTTCGAAAATATTATTAAAAGTTCGAATTTTAGTCGGTCTAAATATCTTTAAAATGACATATCTCAAGAACACGAATTTACGCCTCTTTGAAAATTTTAAATATTTTAGAGTAAAGATAGAACTGTATAAAAAAAAAATTAAATCCCAATTGATCTTCGACCCAATTGATCTTTGACCTTCGGCCATCTTTAATGACGTTTTTCTTATATTTTAATTTTAAAACTGACGAATTAGTTAATTTTTTTCAAACGACTAACTAATCACCTATATCAAACAAAAAAAAGTTTGATGAAATCGGTACAGCCGTTTTAGAACAATTGAATTTCAAAGTTACATCGGATTGGCAGAATTTTCATTTTTCATGCATGTTGGGGTGCCCCCTATGCTCAAACTATGCAGTTTATAAAAATTGTAAAATGAGTTAAATTTTTTATTTTGTTCACATTACTTATATGCCAGTTTTCAGGAAAATCAAAAATGGTTAAGTTTTCACAACTCGGTCTAGAACACGTTTTTCTTCTACTTTACTGTAAATTCTGTAAATCAGGGTTTAAAAGGGTCAAGATAAATAAGGAAGAAAAGAAAGTCATGTTCTTGTTATGTTCTCTTGGTCTGGTCATAATTAGAATCCAAATTTTACTGACTTTCAAGTTCGAATTAAATAATATATTTCAAAAGTTTGAAGATAATACTAATAATGATAAACGATCGAAATTACGGTGTAATTTTTTATTTTAATGTCGAGTGAGAGGGGCGGTTTATCCTCTGGGATATCAGTAAAACCACGTATATATGCATGTAAAGGATTTTTTTCTTTATACCAGAAATCAAGATGTGAAACCACCCAGTTATTAATTTTATTTTTTGTGATGTGGTTATGACCTTTGATATGTTGTTCCCTATCACATTGAATGCTAGACTAACACTTAGGGTTGCCACGTGTCCTACTTTCGGTAGGACAGTCCTACTTTGAAGCAAGAATGTCCTACGTCCTACTTTACTATAAAAATGTCCTACTTTAGGCAAAGGCTAACAATACCCTACACAATCATCTTATATAATAAAGATATCCAAAACAATTTTTGGATTCATAAATGTTTCGCCAAAAATCTATTGAATACGCTGATAATGGTCATTGTTTGCATGTTACGTAAACAATCTTGAAATAAATAAACGACACATCTTCATCAAATGAAAGATTATATAACGTTGAAAATGTTTGCAGGTTACGTAAACAATCCTGAAATAAATAAACGACACATCTTCATCAAATGGAAGATTATATAACGTTGAAAATGTTTGAAAATAAATAATAACATTTTATAATATAATGTCGTTTTCGATTGAAGAACTAGTTAATACCTAATTCTTAACGAGTTCTTTTTTTTCATTCGAACATGCAACATTCAGTGTTATTGTATGAGTAAATTGAGTTGGTTAGTTTATTAATTCTATTATTTTGGTTTGTTTGAAAATCAATAAAAAAACAATACATTTTGTGAAAAAAAACTAATTTTATAATATATATTGTTAAATAACTAAAAATAAAATAAAATTATTAATATGATGCTGCGTTATAATTATAACGTTTTGATTTACCGTTTGTTCTGTATACTTTTTGTCATAGTATAAGTAAAACTCAAAAATAACTGAAAATAAAACTAGTTCTTCAAAAGGGGAAAAAATGCACAACTAGTTCTTAACTAGTTTTTTTATTTTGCTTCAATCGAACATGATTTGGATGGGAAATAATTTTTTTGTATTGAAAAAAAGAACTAGTTATGAGCTGGTTCTCAATCGAAAATGCTATAAGAGTTAGATTTATGGAGTTGGAGAACCGTTCAAGTTTATAACGAGTTTAAATACACTAACAAATGCATGTCTGGCTTTTAGTGCGAGTTGCCATAGATATATGAAAACTCTTTTAAATTGGAAAAAGTGGAGGTGTTTTCCCCTCATATGTTATATTTGTTTTATGTATTCTATTTCTAATTACTTAAAATTGTTATTGCTGGAACAAAACTTAATTTTTATATAAACATAACGTTCGGATCAATCGCTGAATCTGTTGATCAATCTGTTGAATCAATTTCATTACAATAGGAATTACATTACAATAGAAAAAAAATATGGAGGGCTGAAATCTCACAGCTCTGAGATACCAAGACTTCGGTCTGGGTTAAGGATTTTGATATAGTTTTCGGCAAAAAACTTTTATGCCGACATGGTTTTTAGTTACACTCAGCAAACTACTCAAAAACCTTTCCATTTAGTGTTTCGAGAAAATATTACAAAATCACAAATTGATATTTCTTTCAAAATTCCAAAAATATTTTAAAAAATAAATAAAATCAAACTTTTTCCAAAATTCTAAAAATATTCCAAAAATTCTTACAAAATCAAAAATTGAAACTTTTTCAAAATTCCAAAAATATTCAAAAACTATAACAAATTCAAAGATGTCCATGTCCAATTTCATTTTTATTTTCAGCAAACTATTCAAAAACCTTCAATTTAGCGATTCGAGAAAATATTACAAAATCACAAATTCATATTTCTTACAAAATTCCAAAAATATTGTAAAGATTATTATAAAATCAAACTTTTTTCAACATTCTAAAAATATTCCAAAAATTATTACAAAATCAAAAATTGAAAATTTTTTCAAAATTCCAAAAATTATAAAAAATCAAAAATTTAAAATTTTTCAAAATTCCAAAAATATTCCAAAAATTCTTACAAAATTTAAAATTTTTCCAAAATTCTAAAAATATTGCAAAAATTATTACAAAATCAAAAATACATACTTTTTCAAAATTCCAAAAATATTTCAAAAACTATAACAAATTCAAAAATTTCCATATTCAATTTCATTTTCAATTACATTTACGTAAATTACGTAAAAAACTGGCTAAAAAAATCAATGAAATCATTTTTTGACACGCTTGACATTATTTTTTTGACAAACTTATAATGCCATAGTTCTCAATAATAATAATAAAACTCATTTCAAACAAAATTTTAATTTAATTTTTTTTTCCGAAAAATTGGGTAAAATAATAAATAAAAATCTTTCTTTTGACACACTTGACAACTTTTTTTGACAAACTTATAATGCAATAATCTAGATTTTAATCTCACATACCAATCCCGACCATCAAGATTTCTCGAAGTTCTATGTTCCTACTCGTAATCACTTAAAATGAACGTTTTTTAAGCAAAACATATGCAAATTTCCTTGTTTTGACACACTTCCGGTACGGTTATTGAACACAGCGTCCTTTCGGACCTCTTGAGTATACCTATTTTTAGAAAAAAAATTTTTGAAATCCCTCCAGTGGTTTTCCCTGCAGCGTAGGTAATGACGGCCGGCAGACAGACATACATTTTTTTTCTTTGCTTTTTTAGAATCAGTAGGTCCTAAAACGTCGAGAAATGCAAAAAAAAGTGGGGGTAAGAATTTCACTTTGAGCTCATGAATGTAATACTTAGGTCTTTCAAACCGAAGTAATATAAGTTTTTTCAGTGTACCATTATTCTCTTATTTTCTACAATCTATCAAATTACAAATCTACTATTTTTACATAATCAATATAGAGCACTGATTCCCATTATCATCTCGAACGTCATATTTTAAGGCATCAAAAATTCAGAAAATGTATCGTCGCAAACCACAGAAGTCTAAACAGAACCGCACGAAATAAGAAAAATAAGAAATTTAAATCACGACAAACAAACACCAACAAATGTGTAAACAAAGAAAACATCAGCGAATAAGAACTTTGCAAAAAATACTTAAGCAAAATTCAAAATAAGAAAAGAAGAGAAATAACTTTTTTGTTTGTGTTTTAAAAAAAAAAAGAAGGTGGTGAAGAGTATATTTGTTGTTATAAAATAACAAATAATTATTTTTTTTTCGTTATTTCAAATAAAAAACGAAATAATAAGAAACAAAACAAAAAAAAATGCTCAAAAGGCTAATGCGTTTTATCTTTAGCAAAAAGGAGCAAACCATCTTACAGAGATTGCCGACTTGATAAATATAAATATAATATGTTGTCAGCATTTGTTGTTTTCTTATTACTTTTTGTTTTTGTTTTTTTTTTGCTCAACTTCGAAATAAAATCAACGGACATGAATTTGCATATAATTTTGAATTTTATGATCATGTCTGTATGACTTAGATGTTATAAGAAATAAACAACAAGAATAAGTTGAAATCGGTTTGATATTTATTCGAATACAATTACCTAACGTTTATAAGTGACTGAGTTGTATTTCGGTTATATTTTTAATGGGTAAAAAGAATTAAAACAAAATTAAATGACAGGGTGACATTTTTGTTAAATCATGATAACGAACTCAGTTTTTTCTTTGAACTTATGTCTGTTGATAAAATCAGAAATGCTGAGTTTAAATTTGTTTATTTATTGAGGTTTTATATGCATATAATAAAGCGGTTTTGAAGTCAGTTTTATGGTGTATACACGTTTGGTCAACCCTATATGAAAATAAGTATTGGGTGGAAAACAAATCGTGATTACTCAACGCAACAGAACAGCTTTTTTCGATTATAGAACCCAGAACACAATTTCATAGTCAATTGTCTGTTTGATATTCCCGTTAATATATATCCATAGCGGATCCTTATACATCTGCGTTTTCAGATTCTTCAGTAAAACAAGGTTCTGATCAATAGGATCTCGAAAGCGCAAGTATTTGGACTCTCAACCAATCAGTTTAGACAACTCTTTGAAGATATTGAATTTGAACTACGTGCTCTAGTAAGTGACATATACTGATGCAACTCCGAAACGAGAACTCCATTTATAGAATACAGATTTGAAGCTAGCGTTTCAGTTTTGACGTCCGAAATTCGACTGGCTTCAGGCCAACGCGTATATAGTCCTTGGGCCAATCGTCGATTTCATGCGATGATTACCACATAGGTTATACTTCGTAAAGTGCCTGTCCTCGACAAGTTCGAAAACTTTTGTTTTGCAATTATCATCGAATCGGCCGCTTTTTCGCTCGGCAACTCCGAAAAATGCCGATTGCCTCCGATCTTGTAAATTTGCTACCATTTTTTGTTTTAACTGTAGGGGTTAGAAATTTGTTTTAAAACACGAGTGTAAGCTTGTCCGACTAAAATGTGTCTGCTATTGTCGAGTCTGATAACTGACATTTTGGTATGTTTGGGCTGTCGGACTAGACAATAGCAAACAAATTTTTGTCGCACAAAGTGTAACGACGGATCATTTTCAATTTTACTCTAAAATAATAGTATTCATATTTAAAGAAATTCGCTATTAATTTATTAATTTATTTCTCTTCAATTGTAATAAGCGTAGGGACATTGGTTTGTACTACTGTGCAATTAAACATTTTTTTGTTGATGGTTTAGTTACGTCACTCAATGTCAATAAATAATATATGTTTTCCATAAATGATTGTTGAATTTGTAAAAAGTAGAATTGTTGTCTGTATTGGAGAGAATTGTTTATTAAGATAGTGGAGAGGGAAACAGGAAACCTAAACTTTCTATATAAGCGATCAAATTGTTTTGATCGTGAATTATTATGTAAATAAAAATAAAAAAAAGAACATTGTGAGAATGGTGATATTGTGACAAAAAAAATGTATAATTTTTATTAATTATTCCTATTAAATTTGTAAAATTAATTTATTATGTTTTGGTGTTTTATTCTAACAGTGTTAGTTTTTGTTGCCTTTTACTCAGTTTTTGTGTGTTAAGAAGTTTATTAGCAGCGATTTTTAAAATTAAGCAAATAATCCAAACAAATTTCAACATTTATTTGAATAATATATTTTTGTTGTTTGGATTAGAAAAAAATTAAATCGATAGTGGCTGAGAAAAATGAAACGGAAATATGAATTGGATGACCGAAATTGTTTTCAAAAAGGTGAAAGTAACTCGTCTAAAGTTCTTCGCATGAAGGTACATGAGAAGTTGTATAAAAATAATATGTTTAACTTAATTTGTAAATTAGTGCATACAAATTTAGCTCGTCGTATTTGAACGAGGTAGATCTATTTCAACGCAAAACATATATGTACAATTTTTTCGAGAGCATCAAGTTATGATTTGGAATGCTAATAAATGATTTAATTACAAATGAATATTATATATGTATGATTATCAGGCTGGTTCATCTTTTGATTTTGTTCATCTTTGTTGTAATTATCATAGTGTACTGCATTCTACAAAGCGTCTGTGGATGACGTTGCAGAATTTTGAATAAGTGGTTTGTGGAATGCAATTTATGACAGCCTACAATCAACATTTGTTCCACAGGACTGGTTTTGAAAGAAGACAACATTCAAGAAATAAATTAATGTAAGCCTTTTGTATTTTGATTTTTAAAATTTTTGTTAATTTATTTTTGTACTGTTAAATTATTTTTTCTGTTAGCTAATTAATAGTTTGTGTAATTGTTCTGTGATAAATAAGAGATTTGCAAGTCTAATTTGTTTAAAGTAGATTCAGTTTTCCGGTTTAATATTACAGTTTGGTTTACAAACTCCATTTTTCTTTACAAAGGTTACCCTTGTGTTCTAAAACAAATTTCCAACCCCATAGATAAAAAAAATTTTTACAACATCCCGAGCATTCGGCATTTTTCGGTATCAGTGGGTGAATCGAGAAAAATGGAAGGACAAAAGTTTTCGAACTCGTCAAGGAGAAATGGAAAAAAATGCGGTCGAATGGTGAAAAATGGAAAAACAAAAGTTTTTGGACTCGTCAAGGATAGGAAACTCACGAAGTATAAAATATGTGGTAATCATCACATGTAATCGGCGTGGGCCCAGGGACTAATAGCGATCAATTATTGTTAAACAGAAACGTTTGCTCTTCAAAATATACAGTTGACCTATAATGTCCATATGGATGTTAGAAAATCTGTGAGATATGAGTACCTATGAGTAAAATAAAAGCATGTCTTCCTAGAAAAATTTAAAGTGTTTAATATGAGAACAGGGTAGTCCAAAAAGTTTATGGAAATTCAAATTAATGGTAACATTGAAATCCAATTGCAAGAGAACAGCTCAACCGATATCAACTGCTTTATGTGCGTTGAAAGGGTATTTGATTGGCCTATTTAAAAAACACACGGTAAACTTTTTGCTTACATTGTTAAACATATTAAGAAATAAATTTTTATAGATGCGGGATGATATCGTAGGTCAACCATTTTATGAGTTTCGTCCCAATATGAAGGTTCTAACCTTCCCTTAAAACATGCCAAAATCAAAAACTAGAGTTTTTATGTTCTAAAGATATTATTTTTTAAAGATGTGCATCTCAGGCGAAATATTTTAGTTTAAGATTCAATTCATGCAATTCGTTTATTTTTGATCGACTGCATGGCATACAAGAAGTATAAGAGAAAAAAATGGTGTAAATTTCAAGGTAAAGGTCACAACATTCACCATCGAAAAATCGGCGATGAAATTTAGATCAAGGTTACCCAAAATAACAATTTCTCAATCGAGTGCGCTGTTGAGGAAAATGGTTTACATCATTTTTTTTGGTCTGGACGTTCGTTGTATTGTGCAGGCAATTTAATCATTTCACTTAAGGTTGAGATTTTGGGCGTAGCAATTACCATATTGTTGGCACTCATTTCTACGGTGATAGCTTTATACCTTCTCCACTTATTTTATTTTTTCGTAGGCGTTATTGGACTCATAATGGCTAAAAAATACCGTTATTTGTTCAAGACTAAGTATGCAGTAATGCCTAGTCTGATAGTTTATTCTTGTTTATTCCTCAGTCTATTCGTATTCTTGAATTTAGAATTTAGATCACGAAAGCCAAGAATTATCAATCTTGCTGCTCTTTCCAAAACGTCAGGAACTTAGATGAAATCTGACAAAAAGTTGCTGCAATTTTAAGTTATCTTTTAGAAGAAACTTTATCTTTTATCTTTTAGAACAGAAATTAGTTAGGAAAAGCCTGAATACACTTAGGGCGTGATCAGGGCCTGGTTAGTTCATAAAATGCAAGCCCTATTAGGGAAATGTGTAGGCCTGCTCCGGGCCTGATTTGGTTTTTCGTATATGAACCCTAGTTCAACTAGGGCTAGGCTAGTTGGTCAATCGGATCAGGGGCTGATACGAAATACCTTACTAAGTTGTCCCCTATTTTATATTGTATCAGGCCCCTATCAGAAATTTATATAATTTTCCTATTAGGGTTAATTAACCTGATCTAAGCCCTATTTCATTTGGCTATCCTAGTCAGGGCCTAATCCGGCAATCCCAGTCAGAGCCAGATACGGTTATTGCAATCAGAACCTGATAGCCTACCAATGCCTGATTCGTACTAAGGCGCACCTGATAAGGACCCTATTTGAGCCCTGACAAATTTCTGTTTGAGTATGTAGCGCCTCTTCGATTAGAGGACTGTTCTGGCTTATGAAAATGGCACCAACTCACAAAATGGTGCCATAAACAACTTTGGCCGGATCCGAATTCTCCAAATATTTTTAAAGTTTAACAATTTCGTTAGATAGTTGGATATTTTATCAGCCATAAAATGCAAATTATGCCGCCTCAAGATTGTTTGACCAGTTGTAAGACTTGTTAAAAATTGATGTGAAGCACGGTGGGATATTCTAATTTGTTTCTTGTGGTGATTTTTTTGATTTACACTCAAAAATCGTACTTGCATGAGTTGAGAGATCTATAAAGATTGTTGCATTTCTTTGAATGTGAAACATCACACTTTTCACCAATTCACGTCCCCTCAAAAACTTAAATTTAAGTAAGTAAGTAAGAGCAATAATTAAGGTTTACAACCAAGACACATACAATTTTTATTCATCGACATCATTTTCTAACTATAAGGAACAATTTTTCTCAGTTTCAAAGTTATTATTCCACGAAGTTTTAAAGCCTTAGTTTGAGGAAAAAATAATATAATCTCATTTTTTTGTTTAATGTTATTTATTGTTATTTGTTGGTATTTTATTCCATTTATTCAGACCTGCCATCTAATTTCCTCCCCAGGGTACTAAAGTACAACATTGTGTGTATTTCACCATATAATTCACTTTTCAACCCAATCCCACATAGCCCAAAACAAATATTAAATCTATCAATAAAAATTTTACGCAAAATTACAAAAAGCAAGAAAATCAATTTAAACATACGCTCCAATTATCATATACTTGCGATATTTATTTTTCGCGTTTTTTGTTAATTTTTATTAAATTTATTATTATTTAATATAAATATTGATTAATTTTAAAATTTTAGTAAAAAAAAAGCTATTTTAGTTTTTGAATGAGTAATATGTATTGATATTAATATGTATTGATTTTAGCTAAAAAAAAACCGACAACAAAAATATTAGTTAGAGATAAAAAGAAATACTATATAGAAGATGTTTATGATCGGTGAACAAAAAAACCGTAAAAATGACATCATTTTCTTCATCTTTTGTTCAAGTGTTTGTTTACTTTTCATTATCAAGTTTTCATAAAATTTCTATTTGAGTTTAGGACAAGCTCCATGACCAGAGTAATGACTAAACGAAGTTTCTAAATATTTTGTTTTTTAAAACAACTTTTATTTGAAATAAATTAGCATGTATCTATTTGTTTATCGTAGTTGTGGCGCAGTCACTTTCTGGTTATCATATGAAAATAATATTATTATTAGACTCATTAATCATACAAATATAATTGCCTAAATTCATTCATAAAATGTTAATGGAAAAAATTACTTTCACTGGTTTATGTAGGCTATAGCCTTCCGTTTTGTAATATGTTGCTATGAGGTGACAGATTTTATACCTCATACTAATTTATTAGTTATATTGAAAAAAAGAATAACCAAAAATATTTATCTGCACATGCGTGGATTCATCCATTATAAAAAAAAAACTAAAGTTAACTACAACATTCCATTGTTTTTCAAGAAACAAAAAAGTTATATTATTATTTATTGTAGGCGCGATTTTTTTGTTATGGATTTGCAACATAGTGTGTACGGTTTTTGTGTTCTGTTTTGTATTATATTTACTATATATATCGTGAAAATACTATAGATAATGAAATAAGAAAAGTTGGGAAAGAAATAAAATATATAAACAAAAAAAAACTCCGCCTTCAAGAATTATAAATATAAAACTTTTTTTTTATTTAAGTTTGTTTTTCGTTTCGTTCTTGATATCATTCTGATTGCATAGCAGTTTAGTCGGTGACATTTTGTTTTTCTTAAATTTATTGATAATAATGTAAGATTAGTTTTAGTTTTTTATATAAATTAATCGAATTTAATATGTTGTTTTTGGTCTATTTGCAGAAAAACTTCGTGTATCACATTGTGTTGGCTGTGGTGGTCAGATTCATGACCAATATATATTACGTGTAGCACCTGATTTAGAATGGCATGCGGCTTGTCTGAAATGTCAAGAATGCCGGCAGTTTTTAGATGAGAGTTGTACATGTTTTGTTAGAGATGGTAAAACTTATTGTAAAAGAGATTATGTTAGGTAAGTTTTTTATATTTTTCCTTTCGTATTTATCGCTCTAATTTATGATCATAACTTTTTTTACTCTATGTAATGAGCTAATGAAGTCTTTTGCAATCTAGCCGCCAATCAATTCTTGTTTTGGATTAAAATTAACTTTTAAAATTGCGTTCTACAGCTACTTCAGTTCTTGTTGTTGCTGTTTCTAGACATTATTATTTATGTATGTTTCAACGGGCTTTTTTGTTTCTGATCTTTCATTATCAAATAGCTTTTAAGCTTTTAGTTTTTAGTTAATGTAGAATCTGTATAAATTATTTTTTTATTATCATAATGAATTTATTATGTACTAGTGCGTAATGATAATGTTGACATGACAACGCTTCATTAGCAGAAAATTCAATGACGATTCGGCAAATACAATAAAAATTGGTTCAGCAATACCATTTATTTTATTTTGAATTAATATTTTTACCGTAGCGGTGACAAGCATAGAGCAACCATTTTCAAAATCGAAAAGGTGACAGTGTGTTTTATCAGTTGTATTATTTCTGATTATTAATTTTCTAATAGTTTTCTAAATCTCGAAACTTTACCTACAATTTTTTAAATTTATCCTTTATACGATGACTTCCAGTCTGTAAAAAAATTTCTGTAAAAGTTTTCATAGAGAAAATATATGATCTGATATATATCCGAGAATGAAAAACAAACTCGGATCAGATATATCAGATATATCCGAGAATGAAAAAAAACACAGATAATTTTTTTCACGTTTAAATTATCTCTCCGATCTCTACGATATAGAAAAAAAAAACACACTCAATAAAAAACAAATAATAAAAAGAATAGAGAGTAAAAAGTAATTTAACATTTTCGAAAATATCTTCTTATGAGATAATATAACTTTCGTAATAATAAATTGATGAATTTGATTTTATTTTCATCTAAAATAATGTGGGAAAAAATTTTTTGTGAATATTAATGAGAATTTGGAGGGGATTTTTTGTGAGCAATTAAGCTTAAGTACAATGAGAATATTCCAAATAACAAACGGGCTCTTTGAATAATTAATTTCAGTGATTCAAAAAAATGATTTTATATATTTAATATTTTTTGTTTGTGCTTTTTAGATGTGTCGGCTTACTAAAATTTTTTTGTGAAAATTGTGAAAAATTAATGTTATTTTTTTATATGTAAGCCAAATATTTAAAGTTTTTGATATTTTATTTCTTTTATTTAAATTGTATCGTTCAAAAAATGGCGAAAAATGAACGTCCATTTACAAATGCAAACACACACATACATTTTAATTTTATAACTTGAAAATATGACCGCAATCTTCATTTGTCGCAATGACGGTACAAAAAATATAAGTATAGAAAAGATTCATAACGTATTAGAAGATCCAAATCATAAAAGTCATACATCAAATATTTTAGTATTTATGGTTGAGTTCTATGCACATTTTGTGTATAAATGATTTAAAAATGCTATAAATTAAAACAAATAAACGCTATTGCCTTACCGACCAAGACCCAAACATAGCTGCATCAAATTTTTCTGAAACTATAATTGATGGTATGCGCAGATTTATTCCTAACAAATTGATCATTCCGAAGACTGATCTATGGTTTTCTATAGTAAATGCAAAAAAGCTATAAAAGTTTAAAAAAAGGCTTTTCGAAAGTTTAATCAAAACAAAACTGCTGAAAACCTTAGACATTACCGTAAAGAGGGAAATTTATGTCGAAAGTTATTAGACGAAGAGAAACATCTATTTAATAGGAAAAAAGCATCTAAATTCGCTGAACTAGTTCACGCAATTTCTATAAATCCGCAAACGCGGTCCAAAGTAATTTTTGTAAATCTTCCCTACCACTTCTTGTTGATAGAGACGTATCTATCATTAATCCAAAAGAGAAAGCTAATTTGCTTGGGCAAATACTAATAAGGCAACAGGCCCTGATTTTATTTCTCCAATTATTCTTAAAACATTTGGTAGGGAGCTAGCACCAATCCTCACTAAAATCTTCTATTTGTCATATAAGAAAGGAATTTTTACTGAACTATGGAAAATGGCTAGTATACAGCCAGTTTAGAAAAAGGGCAGTAAGACTGATCCTACAAATTACAGACCCATTTCAATTTTATCGGTAGTTGCTAAAATGTTTGAGAAACATGTAAATTTTAATTTAATGAGCTTCTTAGAGTCTTTCAAATTACTAATGAGTTACAATATGGATTTCGAAAAGGAAGAGCGACGGGAGATTTACTCTCTTTTGTCTTGTCACTCATTTCTGGAACGAGTCACTTGAGAACTTAAGAGAAACATTCGGTGTTGCTCTTGATATTTCCAAAGCATTTGACAAAGTATGGCATAACAACCTTATATGCAAATTGAGATCCTATGGTGTAGACGAGCAGCTTATATCTTGGACACAGAGTTTTATATCTGATCGAAAATTTCGGGTCAATGTTGATAGTGTATCATCGAATACATTTTCAACTAATGCAGGAGTTCCTCAAAGTTCCGCTTCATCACCAACTCTTTTTCTTATCTATATTAATGATTTGTTAGAATCAGTGGTTCATCCTATACATAGTTTTGCTGATAATAGCACGCTTCATGCGTCTCGTGAAGCACCTAAATTATATACACCCTTAGCGTTTAGTGACTGTAGGTCAAAATTGATAGATTCCCTTAACACTGATCTTAAAACAATTATGGATTGAGGTATTGCTAACACTGTTGAATTCAATACAAGCAAAACATTAGAATAGCGACACCTAATCCTTTTCTATTAACGTTTGGCCCCAAAAATTTAGAAAATGAGTCTATCAGACTTCTAGGAGTTGAGATTGAAAATAATATGAAGTGGAATTCTCATATTTTTAATCTAGCTAAGAATGCTGTTCAAAAGTTAGGTTTTTTAGACCGATGTCGTTTTTAATTAGCGAACAACTTCTTTTAGTTTATAAATCCGTTAAACGTCCCTGCCATTGGTGTAACTAGGTAGGCGCCCATAGGACCCCCCCCCCCCCGCCCCTAGACGAATTTTGGCCCCCCCTAAAAAACGAAGTTCATGAAGCATATAACAGTTAGGGAAAATGAAATTCTATTTCTTTACTAAGGAATTTGCTGTTCAAAATTATTTCAAAACGTTAGCATCAATATTAAATTAAATTATTTGTTTTTTATTTGTGATACATGATCATCTCGATAAAAAATTCAATTACCATTAAAGTATTAGAAATAAACCAAATCGAACTATTTACTGATAATTATGAAAAAAATTTTACAGTTCATATCACTGATCTTCATTTTAATTTAATAAGGAAGTTTATTAAGGACTACCAATAATGTTGCCACAAAAGTATCTACAAAATGGTCGTTCAACTTATCGGTTCACCATATTAGCGAAGTATAGAAAAGAAATCATTTTCTTTCCAACGTGTGATGTGTCAGATGTCAGAATTTCAAATGAATTCACAATTTCTGGAAAACCACACCTTCCAATTTGTTCAACGAAAAACATCGCAATAAAAACAATATAGACCTCGTTTAAAAAAAAAATACGGTCTCATTGCTACGTAAGACCTAAAATCACACCGAAACACCAACACTACTGGTAGTTTCAAGTTTGTTTGTATTAGCAAATTGACGACGTAATTCGAAGTCTAATGGATTTGTTTCTGGAATTATCTGAATTTTGTATGGCTGAAAATGAAGATCGTTGTGCCCAGTACTGCATTGATTGGGGGAGCGTGTGATTACTGTAAACAATGAATTGTTATTTTTGACTATTTTTATTTTTTCAATAGTTTTGACATAGGGTGTCTCGAAATATGTTAAGAAATTTAGAGATTAGAAATGTTGATTTTGTATAATTTTTGTTGGTCTGAAAGTTACTAGGTAAGGATTTATAAAAATATCATATTGATATAACAATTTATAATTTTATATAATTTCTTTCAATTTTAATTTGTCAAACATGTCGATTTTACACAAATATTTATCTAAATATAAACACTTATTTGCGTAACAACATAGCATAAATAACTGCATTAAACTCGGTGGATGTAGTAGCAACAACATCAAAAGTGACACTAAACCACCGTTAATTTTACCGTTCATATTATATGGGTGCTGGGTCACAGTGGCATTAAGGGCACTGAGCAACTATATAGTGGACGCGCTTGCTAGGCAAGGGACGGAACAGGATCTTCTACAAGAAATGGAAGCTCTAATCGAGTCGTTTGCCCCTCTCAAAAAACTAACTTATGACAGGGATAAATGTGTAACCTAAAAACGGTGTTCAAACAACATTAGCTGCAAGATAAGCAGGTAAATCTATCCCAGACTAGACCAGGGTTCCAAAAAACTTATAACCTTTAGTAGGCAGAATATGGTAAAGTTTATTGGTGTAAGGAACCGGTGGTGTAGCTGTAAGGATGAGGATCAGGAGGAACCAGCGTTTCATCTACTTTGCACGTGTCCAGCATTCGCCCATTATACGGCATTTTCATTTTGGAACGCACACATTTAAAACTCTCACCGACCTGGATAATTATAAAATCATGCAAATACTTAGCTTCATTAGAAGCTTCAAATGGTTTGAGTAGGAGAACGAGATTCGGCATTTTCATTTTGGAACGCACACATTTAAAACTCTCACCGACCTGGATAATTATAAAATCATGCAAATACTTAGCTTCATTAGAAGCTTCAAATGGTTTGAGTAGGAGAACGAGATTCTTTGGTATCACAACCGACGTGTCTTGCTCTTAGTTTGTCGTCCTGATGTTGTGTTTTGGTGACTGCAACCTAAACTAACATAAATCACCTAACAAAAAAATATAAATGATAGTAAATTTGAAAATTAACCTCAAATTGACACATCCGTTATGTATTAAAAGAAAAAAAAGAAAAACGGAAAATTTATTAATTATTTTACTGAGCAATATTATGGGGCCAAGCTCACCCTACAACAATTTCCTAGTTACGCCAATGGTCCCTGCATAGAATACTGTTCTCACATATGAGGTGAAGCTTACTGGAGTAGTCTAAATTGCCTTGATTCTGTACAGCGTAAGGCTATTAAGCTCATTGGTAACGTAAGTCTTACTAACTGTCTTGATTCTTTGCATGCACAGAAGAAATGTTGCTGATTTGACTATATTTTATAAATATTAAATATATTATAGATGAACGAGCTTCTGAAGAAATTAAATCGATTTTACCTCAAATCAGTGAACCTTTCGCGTCACACCAAAGCAACTGTAGCAGCCCATCGCTTTACGGTTCAAATAATTAGGTGTAGAACTGTAGCCTTCCAACGTCTCTCATCTTTGGAATGCCTTACCTTCCTGGGTTTTTCCTGATGACTTTAATTATCAAAGCTTTAAATTTAACGTTCATAAATTTCTCAGAGAAACTTAATTTGCATTCCATTCTTATCCCTAGTTGGCATGGTAACTTCGGATAGACGTTAATTTATAATTTATTATAATTAACACTAAAAATGCCTAACTTTGAATAAAAAAAAATAGATATGACTATAGTGCTAACTCAAATACTTTTAAACTTCAACTTAACTTAAAATGTACACTAGAATATTTAAAAAAAACCTTAAAAATTAGTGAAATAAAAAAGTGCACGAAATGTGCATAGACTCGAGCACCATACACAGCACGTTTCTCATGCAAGTTTTTCCTGTATTTTTGTGCAACGTGAAACTCTTTGTCACACGCTTAATATCTGTTGTTGCTTCTATACCTTTGCCAATTTATCACTTCTAAAAGTGAGATCCTCATTCCATTATGGCTAAAACCAACGGGTGTCCTGCAGATGGGCTGTGCAATCTCATTTTGGATTGTAGATCATTTCGAGATCATTTCATGGTGGTACTATTACTACTGCTGTTCCAATTTCTCGATACTGGATGCCACCGGCAAATGCCTAAATATTTATTAAATATTTAGATATGTACGATACATGGGCAAGTGATGATCACTCTTGAAGAGTTTTTCATTCGGTTACAACCCAACCATGCGCTGTATTATGTATAAAGCTAGTTCATATGTTCGGTGCATACTTTCTCTCTAATGCATTCATACTTCCTCTAAAGAACTAAGAACCTTCTATCATTATCTAACGGGCTGTATAGTTGTAGTCGTTTTCTTATAAATGTTGCTTTTACTGCAGTTAAAAATTTAGGTTCTTCCAACCATTCTAATCTGCCGCTGTTTCGGAACTTGCAAATGATAAAATACGTGGTTCTGTCGTGTGGTTTTAGTTTTATTTTAATATAGTTATAGCCTTTGTTGTACCACTAGCTTATTTACTGTATTTATATCTATACATTCAGTTGTCTCTTGAAACCTTCGATATTTAGTCCCACATACTGAATACCGTTGTGCATCTCCTTGGCTTTCCACCATCGATAGTTGATTTATCTCGCATTGCGAAGAGAAGTTGTTATTTAACGATAGTGTACTGGATTATTGTTTATATTTAGCCCATCTATTTGTGGACTTATTAAATATATATTGAGAAACATACTTGTGTAATTATTCGCATCCGTTATTTAAGTTCACTTGTTGCATAATCGTCAATATTTGTCATAAACATTTCTTTCTTTGTACTGTAACCGTTGTTTTACCTACTGATTCTAATCTGTTTTCAAAATTCTCAAAATGAATTCCTTTGATTGCCCAAGCTCATTAACCGCACTATCAATTCGTTTTGGATGCCTATCGTTGGTTGTCCTCTTTGCTTTTGTTCCTTTTTTTTCTACAATGTTCAAATCAGTTACACTAACAATCCCACCGCTGTCACTAAATTATCATCAATTGACCTATCGCAATTTGGTTAAGTATCTCAAATTCAGAAACTCCCAATTCACTATTCTGCAACTATATTATCCCTTCTAAAGCCCCAAATACTACTTCTAATCGGTGTGTAATTTTCAATAAACTTTTTTTCTCCTAAAATTTAGGCTTGAAATTTATTTACTCTACAACCTTAATTAATTTTGAATGTCAACTTAGCCTTTGTCTAATGAAAATGGATCGTTAATTCATTTCAGGATTATCTACGATTGCGTTTAACTATTATAATGTGACCACATTTAAACTATTTCAATTTCAAATTATATATAAAAATATATTTGACTTATTTTAAATAATATTTAGTTTGTTGTCCACCAAATACCAAATACAAAATTGATCTCATATGCGCGATTTTAGTACATATATCTGTTAAAAGAAAAAAAATAAATTGTGGAACCATCTTTGCAACAAATATTTTATGCTTCACATGCATATAATGTTATTATAAAGTCTTGGATACGCGATATATAAACGCATCCATAAAAACCGGGGCGTTATGAGAGGGCATTATGAATTCATAACGCCCGCTCTTAATACACTAAAATAATATTTTAAACTTCAAAATGTTTATCCTCATGGCATACTAGACAGTTTGTTTTTGTCGTAAATTGTATTTTTGCTTTTAATTTAAAAAGTTTTAAAAAATGTTTATTAATTAATAATTTTTATTCAAATTAAATCAAAATTTTCAATACAGAATGTTACTTTTCGAAGTAAAAATGGCAATTTTCAAACTTGCCAGAAAAATCAACAGATTTACTGGAAAGATTGTCCGATACAGTTATCATTTTATTTGATATGGGGTAGGTTGATGATGTTGATGGTTTTTCTTGAACATTCGAGATGATTTCAAAACTAGAAATAGCACTTGTTTCTCCTTCAGATGAACCTACAGCACTTGCAATCATGTTGGAAATTCTATTTTTCGAAGTGATGCTTTCTTCTATGTAGCCTTGTGCTACAGTGTCACTCTTCCATTTGCCGTGCAATTTAAGAGTTTCGAAAGACGCACCCCCCTCAATTAAGAGAGTAGACGAAGTGCGTCTCAAACAATGACCAGTAAATTAGTGAGGGTTTTCTAGTTTTAAGAACTTATTTTAAGAACACTGCCTATCGTATTTTTTCCAACTGGTTGCATTGTACACTTTCTGTTTCTATATGTAAGAAAAAAACGTGTCCCATTTGTTTTATTTGGCCTTAAATTCATATATTGTCGGACTATTTTCAGAGCACCCATTTCTTCTTCATCTATGATTGTAAAGCCTTTTGACGTACCTGTTTTAGTTTCTGGCACTTTTACAATCAAAACGGAACCTTTATCAGTTACATCCACAACTGACATTTTTACCATTTCGTCTCTTCTTAAGCCTCCAAAGACTCCCATAACCAAAACTACCTTATGCAACAGATAAACGTCATCCGAGCATCTTTTATGAAAGCCATAACCTGATTGCCGGTTAAAACTTGAGATTTTTTTGGCGCATAACCTCTTGATTTTGTTTTTAAAAACGAAAGCAATTGGTTATATTTTGAAATATCAATTTTTTCGTAAACTGTAAGGGTAGATTTTAAAATGGAGTATTTGGTCCACAGTGAATTCGGGGTATACTTTTCAGACTAAATAAAAAATTTAATTAATAAATTTACTTATTAAAATGTATAAACAAATTAGAATTACCAATTCTTGAAAGTATGCTAACAACACATTTTCATTCACTGCCTGTACTTTATTTCTTGATTTCCATGAACGAAAAATCCCGTAATCTTTATCATATTGTTTTTTGGATTTAATTGGCAATAAAGATTCCGTTGCTTTTTGAGCATTTTGCTTAATAAACTCTGGCAATTGCAAATCCATTATTGTTTAGGACTAATTCAGAGTTCTGATGAATAATTATTTGAAACTTCAAACTGTTTTTTCTCATGGCAAACTACGCTACAAAATTTGGGAGAATTTGTTTATAGCAACGCACAAACAACAAATAATTAATTTAAACTTCAAAATATTTATTTTCTTGGCATACTGGGATACATTTGTATTTTTTTGCATAGCAATATAGACTAACAAATTAAATTCTTTCTTAGTTTTTAGCTTATTAAGTGAAGCATAAAATCTTGTATGCACCACTGGCGTTATTGGGTATTACGCCCATCAAGCGACATCCATCCCTCGGGCCAAAGGCCCTCGGGCTAGATTACGTCGCTTTCCGGGCGTAATAACCTACATAACGCCCTTGGTACATAAATAGCTATTGTGCATTACATACATTTTACGATAACTCTAATTATAAAATTTTAAAAATATCGAGAATATTTATAGTAAGTTGTAAAAAAGTCGTTGTTGTTATTGTTTTCTGGTTTCTGTGAGGCGACTATGAAGTCGTCGCCTGACATGTAGACTGCTAAGTCCTTTACGCCATCCTTATGTTCTAGAGCTGAAAATCTGTTTGAAAAACAAGCGTTCTCCATTGAAGAGTCATTTTAAGAAAAGCTTTTTACTATATGGCAGTTAGAGGTCTTGTGCATCAATCGGCATGGTTAAATATGTCAGGTGTTAGATCTTTCCATAACGATTGATGATTTTTTCTACAGCTAATGGTACTTGTCACTAATTAGAGTGTTTTTGTTGCTTTAAGAGCCTATTGTTACAAATACACACCAGAGGAAGTTGTTCTGAATGCACATTCATACATAAGCAACCAAGTTTTTATACATACTCCAGTTTTTTAATCACATTCCCAACAAAAGCACTTGAGAACCTTGCATGCGACCCATAGTTGATAATGGGTCTGACAACTACTTTATACAGGCAGTACCGCATTTTTGGAATCCGTCCCCATTTGCCACCAAAAGCCTTCCTGTTCTGTCTTAGAACTCGATTTACGTATTTGTCTGAACATTAACAGTCCAGTTGAGTCTCTTGTCGAGGGAAACACCAAGATAATAAATATGTTATTACCAATTGAAGAAAGAGTGGATTTGTATGGTTTCTTTCTGTTGGAAAACGCAAAGAGCTATGTTCTAGCAGTGTTTTGTACACTACGTAATTTTTCGTTCCGTTAATGAGGGACTCAAAAATCAAATGTGGCTTTGTCGAAAGCCCCTTCTATTTCAAGGAAGGCGCCTAAAAAAATTATATTCAGTATCAGTTAGGGACGATTGATCGGTCTGAAGTTTAGGCCAAAAGCTTTGACAATCTCTTTTCTATTAAGTCCAAATAACGTTGTATCATAATAGACCAAATCCCGTCAGGACCTGGACATTTAAAGTACTTATATGAGCTGATAGTCACGATCCAGTTCATTCCATGAGATTTTTCTCTATTTTCCGCGATTGTCTCCTATGAATTTTAAACAAATACTCATTGAAATTTTTGTAAGAATTTTTTTTTTGATTTGCGAACAAGCCTTTTAAAAAGTTTTCTTGTTTCACTTAACAGAGCCCAATCGGTTCTTTCAAGAGTTTTCAATGCTGGTTGTTTGATACGAACTCTAAAAGCCCGGGCTATAGCAGATCGATGAACTGGTCAACGACCTGATCTAATTCCATATGTTTATGATCGTTCATTGATATTTCCGTAGATGCTCTCCACTTCCTGATGTCTTCTAGAAGAGATCTTGAGCATAGGTTGATGCCTAAGGTTTCTTGCCGTCGGGAGTTAACAAAATTAGTATTTCAAAAATAGTAGTAGCCAAGTACTCTAAAAGAGACTGACATTTTTTGTTGCTATTGGTACTTCCCAAGCATGAGTTGAATTCGCATTACACCTGACCATATGATATCCGGGTTTTCATTCTTAACATGTTCAGCAACGCGCACTAATGATAGACAAACACAGTATCCGTTTTTCCGTATCTGATTCGTAACTGAGCAGTCCTACGGTTAAATCAAATGAGGCTAACTTAGTCAGAAGATGCATATCAAGACTTTTATGTGATGCTATATGCAGGTTCTGTTTTTGCACGACCCTCTTTATATATATAAAATTTCCCAGTCCTTCTTGGCAAGATCGGCTACTCTATTTTTAATAATGTAGAACTCCCGAACTATTGTTATTTTCGTATGCGCAATTTTAAAGCAAGTGAGATCATGAGATTATATGACTCCTTCCTTATATTATGTTGGAAAGTAATTTGTTCAAACTTTATCAGATTCTGTGCCATTATAACAGTGGTAAATTTTACATCTACTAGTGAACCGCACATGAAAAAAGTTTCGTTTTCCGATTAGATATTGTTTTCGCTCTATCTTCATTGAAAATAATACACAGGAGATTTTCGTCGACCGGCGTTTTATTCTCAGGAAATTTCTTCCTCCCACACATCCGGATTCTCCATTTCCGAACCATTTTGACGTTCGGGACCACCCAAGAATTACGTCGCACTGTCTCAGATTTTGTATGGCCTGTAAGCCAGTTTTGGCCAGATGCAGCTTAAGGAGATCGCAGGCCCTTTTTGATGGAAATCTTGCTCCTTCTGATGGGATGCTACCTGGAATTGCCTCCACCAACCAGTTCAAAGGTTGGTATTTTGAACATCGAAGGTACAGTATTCCTTCTTTCATCAAAATGTAGGCAATGGCTTTTCGCTGATTATTCCATCGACTGATTTAACAATTCCGACTAGTCCTCTCTTTGCTGCACTAACTTTGCTTAATGCAGCCTTGTTTGCACCCATCTTTATCGTCGACTTGAACCGATGTCGAACCAAACGTCGATGGAACCTTTGCAGAGACATTATTACCCGAAGCCTTTCTCTTTTATGCTTCAAGACCTCACGATTAGTTGTCTCGCCGCAACTTATATAGGATTTGGACCACCACGATAAGTAGTCCTATTAAGACCCGAGCAGAAATTAGTTAGGGATAGCCTGAATGCCGTCAGGGCGTGGTAAGGACCAGAAAGGGCAATCTGATGTGGGCCTATTTCAGCCTCAATTAGAATACCCTTTCAGGGTTAACCTTATTTAAATATATCAGGCCCTGATTCGGTTTTTCGCATTTGACTCTTATTTGGGCAATCTGTTCCGAGTCTGATACAAAATAACTTATAAAAGTTTGTCCTTTTTAATTTTCTATAGCTAACTTGATCAGGGCCTTATCCGACTATCCCAATCAGTGCCTGATAAGGCAAAAGCGTCACACTCATGATCAGGGCCCAATAAAACTCGGGCAAACCTGATCAACCTGATCATCTATTTGAGCCCTACCAAATTCGACGAACTATACAAAGGCTTTTCTTTTCACGCAGGAATGGAGTAATCGGTGGATGTGTCTTCTGTTCGGTCATCCTAGCACGCATGCCCACGGAAGATGTTGGTGCTGAGAAACCATTCTCTCGTTTTTCTCCTCACTGCATGAACCACTTACGTTTTTCTTCTTTCGAATTTTCGCAACTATCACAGTGGTCTGAGAAGCCTGCTTCTCCAAAAGATTTTCTGACCTCCGATGTCAGCTGTACGTGTACCAGACGATGACTTTTCAAAAACCTGTTTAAATCCCCAAGAGCCATGTTTGTAGATACCCAAAAATTTCTACTGATTTTTTCTCTGCGAACGTTTCACCATTCACCAGAATTTCCATCTAGTTCTGTGATGTGGGTTTTTGGTATTTCCTTGTTAAGCTGTGTGTTTGTATGTTTTTGTGTATTTGTGTTTTGGCTGCATTTTTGTGTTTTATAGAGGAGACCAAGGCCTGAGTTGTACCGTTAGCAACTGATTAAGATCAGCATCACTCAATCAATCCCTCGGCGCTGATATACCACTGGATTAAGTGAAAGTGTATCCCTATGGAATCCCTATTTGATTGGGATCTACCCTGCTAATGATTGTATTATTATTAAACAATAAAATTGGAACAAGGGCCTGGTAAGCGGAATGCTGCACCCCCATTAAAACTATTTAATTTTTTGATCCCTTTTATTTTATAAGACGAGTTTTATATTATTCATTGATGTTATGTGCTAATAAATATATTATTGGTTTTTTTGTTTCAGATTATTTGGAACCAAATGTGATAAATGTGGTAGTTCATTTAGTAAAAACGATTTTGTAATGAGAGCGAAAACAAAAATTTATCATATAGAATGTTTTCGTTGTTCAGCGTGTACGAAACAGTTAATACCAGGTAAGCAGAAATATCGATAAAAATATTCTGTAATAAATTTTAATTTAAAAAAATTTTAGGTGATGAATTCGCACTCAGGGATGGTGGATCGTTATATTGTAAATTAGATCACGATGTCTTAGAAAAAACTTCACAAACAAGTGTTGTAACATCAATAGAAAATAATAATAATAATAATACACAAATTAGTAATAATAATCATTCCAGTGAATTAGGATCTATGTCAGGTGAGTGTTGTCTATTTATTTAATTTATAATCTTAAATTTTTGATTAAATATTTAAAAAAAAACAAACACAGAGAACCGACTCATTCATTCATTCATCGAATTTATTGGTTTGAATCGATTATTTTTGGTTTTCTTATCTCAACTTTTTTGATTTAATTTTACTTTGTATTTTTTTTTTTGAAAGAAAACGATTAATCGTTTGCTGATTTGAAGTGTTTGATCATGTAATTTTGAATTAGTGTGTTTATAGGGAAAATAAATCAATTTTTAATTAGATTTGATAGAATTTTAAGTGATTCGATTTTTTTTTCTGGTTTTCGTAAAAGATAATTTTTGTTTTATGAAGAGGAGGAATATTTATATGTGATTAGAATTAGGAGTGGATTAAAGAGATACGATAAGCAGTTGATTTATGGGTATTTTGATTTCATTTATAGTATTGAAGTATTTCAAGATGTTTTGATTTCATAGAGATTATTTATGTTGGTTTTATTGTATTTGAATCGAATCTGAATCTTGTATATGGTATTGTTTTAGTCATCAAAATGAATAGATATGAGACGTTTTTCAAATCGATCAAATATTTCCGAGAAATTATTTTGTCTTCTAACTTTATCAAAGTTATTTGTAACTCCTTAAAAACATTTTATTACATCTCTGATCTGCAATACTTGACTAAATGTCTTTAGAGATTTTAATCGTGAAACCCTGGAAATCCATAATTGGTATGAAAAAAACTCAACAAAACAGAAATTTAATAGGTAATTAAGCTATGCATAAACAGTATAATATACGAACAATAAAAAACTACCATACAACACAAAAAAAAAAAATAATTTCAAACGCCCAACCTTCCAATAAATTTGTAATCTCATTAAAAATCAATATGCCCTTCGATTATCATAATCTAATAGCCAGTCAAAACATCAAATCTTAAATCATTAATAAAACAATAGAAAAGAAAAACACAGTCCAGACATTTTATAAACAATAATCATAAAATATAACAAAAACCATAAAAATTATTCTTTAATTGAGTTAAAATTAGGATTTTTGGCCACCTGAACTTTATTCCAGCTAACCGAAGAATAATAATAAATACTCTTGAATAATTAAAAATTTGTTTTATTTGTTCCAAAAAATGTAAAAAAAAGAACAAAACTAACTAAATTCCTTAATTTTTTTTCTTCTTTCTTATAAACTTCAAATATTTGTCAACGAAAAAAAAATTGTTGATTTTGTTTATTTCGGCGAATATCAAAGGGAAATAAATCACTGTTCGAAAACTATACACACAAGAAATTATTATAAATAAATAAACTGTATAAAGAGACAAGAAAAAAATTAGATCAGATTGTAAGTGAATGAAGTGTTTGATATTAGGAGTTTTCTTGGTTTTTGAATGGGTGATATACAAATAGGTTATACAACAAGGTTTTCGTTCACGAATGTCATTTAAGGATATTTTTTAAGTGAAGTTGTAGAAATGTAAGTTACACTTAAGTTACTGTGTATTATGTAACTAGTAAACTACCCTTAACTAAATGATCGGATGAGATGTTGTAATAAGATTGACTTTGCCTGGTTCAATTACGTATCACTAGAGTAAACATAAATGGTATTTGCGAACAGCAACTTATGATTTTTAAAGATGGCTTGGTTTTTGATTTCTAAATGTCGTATTGAGGTAGGGCATTCAGTACATTCAATTGAGTTGGAACAAAACGGATAGAGCTGTTTTAATACCAGCATTAGTTTTTCTCAAAACATATAACCAGAAACACTTTAAAAGTGTTGCTATTGAGTATATTGACATATTTTTTTTTTTTTTTTTAATAAAATGTGATGTGCAGTAGGCATTACAATATGTGTCACAACAACACATAAAAACCTTTTAAGTCCAAGGTCCCACAACAACATGCGTTCTAAGGATGTTAATGGACGCAAATCTGTTTTTTTTTTGTTGTTTTTTAATATTTTTTTGTTAAGTAATGGATAACTAAACCATAAATCCTATCACATATAAAATATGACATAGGCCAATATTTCGGGATAGGAATAGGGAAAATAAAAATAAAATAAGAGATAAAAAGCAAATTTGTTTTACAAATTTGCAGGAACAAAACTAAAATTGGTTTGCCAATAGTCCAGCCAATGGCATAATCCCTGATTATGGGACGCAGTATATTTTTCAATGATCAAAGCTCAGATATGTAGTTATATGAAGGCTCGTTTCATTGAGCAAGCTACAGCGTTCCAGCATCAAGGAATATTCATTAGCTAAGATTGAGAGTGCTACCGTTGACTGAATACAGTTCATCCGCCAGCACCCCTAAGATATCACCTTGGCTAGTGATATCTCACTGCTATTGCCAGTGGTATGTGATATCTCACGTTAACTCATATGCCAATAGCAGGGACTGGAGTACGCGGGGTTGTCACACCCGTGGATCAAAAAAATAGAAAGAAATATGAGCTAGTTTGAGATATCACTAGCCAATATATATTAGGTTGCTGGTGAATGAGCTCTATTAAGTAAACCATTCACTCTCAATTTTTTCTCTGGAATTTTTCGATGTAACAAGCCTTCATATAACTCTATGTGGGGGCTTTAATCATTGAAGAAAAGAGTGCGTCATATAATCCTGGATTATGCTACTTGCTGAATTATTGGTATAACCCAATTAAAGTTTTGTTTCTGCAAATTTTTAAAACAAATTTACTTTTTATTTTCTCGATTCTTTCATAAAAAATAAATCCATCAACACCTCAGAACGCATGTTGTTGTCGAACTGTTGCGTACGCAAAAGTCATCATATTTGGGATTGAATTAAATTATAAATTTTACAAATTATGTATAAATTTAATAAAAATATTGAGATTCCATTCAACTATTATAAACTAAAAATAAATCCTGAACATCCCTCTCACCTTGAATCTCTAATTTCAACGAATGAGTAAGTCATAATACAAATCTTATGATTTAGACGTTTTAAGGTCCCATTAGCTACTACTCTCACCAAAATGTCTTTATTATGATGCAACTCGGTTATAAATGCCTTAGTTGTTAGATCGGTAACTAACACGAACAGAGCGATGTATCTCTTGTGAGGGTTTTAATTGCAACCCGTTTGTAATTTGAGGTGTATAGGTCCGGTAAAATCAACCCTTGTTGTCAATAAACGTCTTTCATATGATACCCTGTATCCTGACATATTATCCGCATTAACTGTTATTTTTCTCCAACCCTATATCTGTATAGCATGTTTCGCAGGAGTGCGTTACAATTGTCGTATTCAATTATAAAGTGTCCTAACAATTTAGCTTTTTTTTTTTAATAGTCAATAGCAGCGTAGTTTTGGCATGTAAGTTATATTCATGCAGAAAACTTACAAGTTTTTTTGGAAACTCATGATGACCCGTTCAAATAAATTGATGCTTGGTCTTAAATTTATAGTCATAGAATTATCTAAGCGGCCAGTAACTCACATAAGATCGTTGTCATCTACGAATGGGTTAAATTGTTTGATTTTACTTGATGATTTTACAACAAACAAGTTTAGTAACTACAGTTGATTGGCACAAATTGATTGTTGAATTACTTCGGTACTCTTTAACTTAGCGTTTTAAAATTTAACCCACATGTTTGGATAAAACTGGTTTACTAAAAATTTTAATTGAATAAATAATAAAAAGAAAAACAGGAAAAAAATTTAAACGTCCAGGCGAAACTTTTTTAAAACTTTATTAAATTTTGAAAGTCTACGAAAGAACTTCAAGTAATCTTTCTTCAATAATTTCATGACTTTCAATTTTAGTATTTTGAATTACTCAATTATCTTTTGATTTGACCAACCAAATCGGACCATGCCCTCGCGATAAATAAGCGCCGCTGAGTGAAACTGCGCGACGCGTTAACGACCGGATATTCACTAAATCGAACATGGTGCCATACCATGCCAAAGTCATGAAAAATAATAGTTGAGTCCGTCTAACAATAAAACTTCAAATTATTGAACTACATTGACTTAATTGTATAAGCTTTATAAGTCGAACCAACTAAACTGCAGTACACAATTCGAACGAATGCTTTCGTTTTGGACACCAATAATTTTGCAGAAGTTTTAGTTGTCTTTGACTTCTCAAAACGCCAACATGATAGCCAGCTTCAGAAGCGCCACAAAGCCCATGAATTGACACCATTTTTATTCAAACCTATCCATCTAGGTACCTTGATATATTCAAGAAAACGAAGATCATATTTCAGTTCAAACCATTTATTTAGACTTCCGTTTATCATCCCAGCCCAATTGAAATAACCAAAGCTGTTGAAAAATATCTTTAATGGTAAGCAAAAAATTATTCTGTCAAAATAGACGACTTTCTGCCAGATCCAATTTTACGTTAAAGTGAAATTTTATCTTCAGTCGGATTCAGAGAAAAATTATCTTCAGTCCAACTCCCAAAACTTTAAATATGAATTGGAATCCAAAACAAAGCTCTTCATTTCCCCTCCACCTTTATCAATAAAGTCTTAATTGTTAGATCACCACTTTTTTAGGTAAAAAGCATGATGGTCTAAGAGTGATCTTAATTTTTCTTGAAGTTGAAGAACAATTCTTCAAGACTATCACCTCTAGAATTGACATAATCAACGTAGAAATCATGTTACACGATTTTGATGATATCTGGCAATTGCACCTGTTATGAACACTCCATTCCTTATACTGGAATCACTATCAGGAAAATTGAAGGAGTTGAATGCCATGAAATATTTAAGTTCCTACTAGCTTCAGTCTGTGAATTCGAATTTGCCTTTCCTCACTCCAGTACTAATGCTGAATTGCTAGCAAAAGTTTCACAAGAAGACGAATTCAAATGATTAAAGCATAAGAACTCTCACGGCCCAAAAGTCCGAGGAACCAAGACCATCATACACATCCATTTTAACTACGATTACTACATTTTAAAATTAAAATGTTTCACTCATCCCATTATTGACCGTTGATTCAACGCTTCATGACTCAGTAATTTAATCAATCATACAAATGAATAAACTATAAATTAATATAATATAACCACCAATCGTTGCGCCAATGTTCAAAACGGACAATACGATACAATAATCATAAGTTGCGCCAGTGGTTCCAGAGATAGTTAAATATGAGTAATTATACAATACAATAATCAAAAGTTGCGCCAATGGTCCCGGTGATTAACAACTTCTTGATTTATATTTTGTGATTTCCTTAAAATAATAAACAAAATGTTTTCCATCAAAATGTTCGCTTATTAATACTTTTTCTGCTTTATCTGATGGACATCTGAAGTGCGTGCATAATACAAACAAATATCGCAAGCACTGTAATAGTAAACGGAGTGAACCAAAAGTCAAAATTATAAATATTCAGAAAAATGAAATTTTACCATCTTCATTTTCATTAAGAACAGCATTGCATGTTGGTTCTCCATGTTCACATTTATCCGGGGAAAAAATTTGAATAACACTAAATTTAGGTTATAAAATAATATTATTTTATTATAATTAAATCAAAATTTATTGTAAACACTTCTTTTTTTTCATTAGCATTCTATCACTATTTAATTTTTATTTATAACAATTAAACTGTGACACTCTGCCATAAGTGCTGAGGCTTAACCAAGAAATTGTCCTTATGCAATTAAAAATATTGAGCATTTTGGTTGTTTTTCTTCGTTTAAAAAATCGAAAAGCCTCTTCTTCACGCGAAACACATAAGTAATCCATTTCACAGTTCGCACTTTTCAAATCCATCGTTTCCTTTCCCAATTTTCAAAGAAAATTGCCACAATCAAAAAAAAATGTTTATTACTTTATCATATCTTTTCCCGTTTATAAAAAATAAAACAGAATCACAGGTGTAGTATTGTTTATCTTCCTGAAATTCCTCTTTTAGAAGATCAAAAACAAACAAGTATTTAGCTACGAGCAATACAAACAATACAAATTTCGTTATTCATTAAAAAAAACTCATGCATTTATGAATTATTATATTCACTCCAAAAAACATTCATAATTTTAACGGTAAATTTGACTAAGAACGTTTAATTTTTCTAATCCTTTTATTTACTTAAATTTATAAAATTGGAACTATAAATTTGACTACAATTTGACTAAATAAATTGATCTAAATTATTTCTGTTGAATTAGGCTAAATAAAATTTTGTAATTTTCACAAAAAAAAATATTTTAATAAAATTTAATTAAAATATTTTAATAATATAATAGATTGTAGAATCATACCAGTATATATGTCAAAAACTCAACGAAAGACAGCAAAAAAATGAAAGAAAAAGAACCACTGAATTGCCGCGAGTTGCAAAAAATAAAACACACCATTTTTTACCATAGGTGGCACAATGTGTAACGGTTTATTGGTTCAGATAGATCACTTCTCCAAACAATTCATTGAAAGTTTTGATTATCCTTGTGCACTAAAAATTTTCTCCGCGTCTATAATAAAGACCACCATATATACTTCTTACAGCGTTAGATGATCGAAATAATTCCTTCTTGAATTGTTGGACCAACCATCAACTTATCGTTTAAAGAAGCTCTTATTCGCCCAACTTCGTTATTGGGTTTCGATTTGGGCATCGAACCTTATAAATAACAAACATTAGCTTTCTCTGTGAAAGTTTTTTGAAAGAGATTCAAATTTTTATTTTTTCTCATAGTGAAAACTAGTTTGGAATCCTTTCTGGAAAGAGAATTTCAAAAAAATGATAAGCACCGATTTAAATATCGATGTTGTTTGGTTTGTTAAATTTCGGATCTCCAACAATTCTAATAGCTGCAAATTGTCAACATTAATTGACTGAATTTCAGACGACGGCATTTTTTTTGATAAAATCAGAGCTTCAAAACATAATTTTGCATTTTTATGAAAGCACAAAGTGATAGTAAATTCTGACCGTCCCTTTGAAATAACGAAAGTTAATGTTATTCCAGAAACACGATACTCTGCTCTGCCGTTTTGATTAAAGGCAGATCTCGCAGCTCCCAATTATATTTTCTAGTAAAACATTATTCAATATTAACACATACGGCCGTCAAACTCAAGACAAAAAGTAGCACTTAAGCTCCTAATTAAATAATGTACTATTTATTCTAAAACAAATTGTTATAAATTTGCATAAAATTTGAAATAAAAATATGTTGAACAAGTAACCTTTGACAAAATATTTGTTATTTTTTCAAAATAATTGTATAATTATGACAACAAATAATAACAATAATTTTAATTGGATTGTGAGATTTTGAATTTAAAGGTTGCTTTGATAAACATTTCTATTTTTTATAGAATTTAAACAAGGTTTTTTACTTTTTTGGACGTAACTATGACAACAAAATATAGGGTTAAAAAGTGACACTTTACGGCCGCAAATCACAGTAATAAAGTACCACTTGAATGTGTACGTGAATAAAAATATATTTTTTATTCGCCTACATATTAAAGTGGTACTTTATTACTGTGATGTGCGGCCGTAAAGTGTCACTTTTTAAGCATATATTTTGTTGTCATAGTAAAAAAACATTTGTATTTGTTTAAATTCTATAAAAACTAAAATTTTTTATCAAAGCAACCTTTAAATTCAAAATTTCATAATCCAATTAAAATTATTGTTATTATTTGTGGTCATACTTATACAATTATTTTGAAAAAATAGCAAATACTTGTCAAAGGTTACTTGTTCAACATATTTTTATTTCAAATTTTATGCAAATTTTTATGCTTTAGAATAAATAGTACATTATTTAATTAGGAGCTAAAGTGCTAGTTTTTGTCTTGAGTCTGTTTGACGGCCGACCGAAGGCACATATATATGAAATTATAATAAACAAAACTTTATAAATAGGATTTATTAATAAATCATAATTACGTCCAAAAAGTAAAAAACATTTAAATTTGTATAAATAAAATTTTTTAACAAAGCAAGCTCCAATTTAAAATCTCATTATCCAATTAAACTATTTGTTATGTTTTGTTGTCATAGTTACATACAATAGTTCAAAATTTCATAATCCAATCAGAATAATTTTCTCATTTTTGGTTGTCATAGTTATAGAATTTGTTTGAAAAAATAACAAAATAACAAATGTTACTCTACTGCCGCCGTAATATAAAATAAAAATGGCGTTAATTTTGCAGCCGCTTTGATTATAAGTAAAAAAGTAAGACTTTAACTAGCTCCCTAGCGGCAGTAAAGTTAAACTTTACAGCCGTTTGATAAAAAAACAATTTTTTTAACAATATTTTGCTTTTGGCGAATAAAAAATACTATACATGACGCACGGACGTAAGCTACTTTGGACTTAATGTGGGTGCAAATCGAGGCGCTCCAAAATCTTTAGCTCTACGTCTTTGCATCATAATGTACGATTAAAGTAAAGAAAAAATTATTTAATTAATATGTTTATTTTTTTTCAAATCCCGGTATTAATACTGGGATTCCGGTTTTAGATTAATGAATCTCGAAATCCCGGTATTGATTTTTCCTTAAATTTTGCAATCCCTACAGAAAATTATTGGCAATAACAGCTTAACAGAGAGTTTAGGGTTAGTAAAAATGAAGTTATATATCTACAATAAAAATGGAGATACACGGTACAACAATGTGTTTCTATTATTGAACAATATCTCAAAAATAATGAGTTTTGCGACCACAGTTCGAAAATTTCATACAAAATATGGTATAGTAATACTGTTTTTACTTCGTCAACTGTGAAGAGATTATTCGAAAAATTCAGGGAGACTGGATCATTTGGAGACTCTAAACACACTGGTCTTCCAAAAACCAACCGTTCAAATGTAAATAACGAAGCATTTTGGAAGATGGTTGGTAAAAAACCCAGAACATCAATTCGGCGTCGTGGCATGGACAATAATTGACTCTCTACAACGTATACAATCACAAAAGAACTGTGTCTCCGCATGCTTACAAAATTCAATTAACACAACTGAAGCCTATAATGACCATGTTCTTTATATGGATTGTGTGATGTGTGAATGTGAATGATCACCGTGTTCGGTACAGAATTTTTTATTATTCCAATAATTTCAACCAAAATGCATAACCTAACTTTAATTTGATTTGGTAAAAACCGTTTTGACCCCAACGCTAAAATCTATTTTTATAAAATCTTGGAACAACATAAATCTACTAATTATTTTCAAAAAAAAAAACAAAATATTTGACGGTTTAACATCAAAGTAAATTGACGAAAAAAATCAATAATCAAAAGAATTGAGAATAAATGACAATAAAAACCTTTTTTTTATTTCTGTTATCAAATTTGTTTTTTTTTTCAATAATTTCTAAATTAAATAGAATATAAAAACAAAATTAATATATTTATAGTTATTAGATAATAATAATTAAATAATAATTATTGCAATATTATGACTATTATTGCTATATTTATTTACACTATATATCATAACCTTAATCTATCTATATACACGAATGACTTTGATAATAATCCTAAATTTTGATTATTTGCAAAAATCGTTTTATGATTAACTTGTATTTGATTAGAAATTAGATTAGATTATGTCAAAAAAAACATTTATTATATCAATCGATTTCGCCGGTTGATTCGTCTTTACGATAATTTATGAATTGGTTTTGAATTGGTAATAATTATTGTGATTAAGTTTTATCGATGGAAATGTTAATAAGGTGAAGGATGATATTTATACCGGTATTTTTTTGCAATCGAGGTATAAACAATGTTATGATTAGTTTGTGGAAACGAATACAAATTTTTTTTCTATACTGATACAGCTGTCATAGTGGGTGACTGACCTTCAAACTCCTATATTGGGCTTGGTTATAATGTTGCGCTAATTAGTCCGTTAGAACCTAGAACCCCGATTAGTGGGAATCCCGAATACTTCTCTCCTCTTACCAAAATACTTCTGAATAGTACTTAATAAACTTCTCCCATTCGACAGATATACACTCTGCTTTCATAATCGTTCACAGTAAAGGTATTATTACGTGCTTATAACTAGGACATTATATATATTAATATTCCGGTGCACAGGATATGGAACCTGAATGTAGTTTTTAGAAACCCTTTATTTCGGTTGCGAGACGAACCTGAATTTTCTTAGTTAACTCAAAATTGCTAAAAACGAAGCGAGAATCACAATAGTACATTATGATGCTAGGACGTAAAGCTAAAGATTTTGGACGTATGTGGAGTTTGCAAATCGAGGCGCTAGCCGAGTCATTATTATAGTATAGTTTTTAAAGATTTTAGTACAATAACGACTATAGCGTGACAATCCAGACACTCTTCGTGAGTGAACAACTTCTCGAAAGTGAATTAATAATTGAGCTTCTTTCACGCCATGTTTTAATTGGACTACATAAATTCTGGAAAATACCTTTGACAAGGAAAATGCCTGTTGTTCTCTCTATTGAGTTCAGTTATTAAAGTGATGTCCATGGACGTACAATACAAGTCGGGCAAATATCTTATATACAATTCATCAATTACCTATAGGACAATAATTAACTAGCAATAATAGTGGGCATATGTCCACATAAAATTTTAGTTTATATGAAATTTCAATTTCATTCTTAATATCTCTATGTGATGTCTCTATCTCTGTAAAAGTCGAAGATCATATATGACCATGACTTTTTTGTACTGTTCTTGGGCTTATATATATCAATCAATACATCAATCGACTACCATGCGTTGGTTCAATGAACAATATATTAGTATAATGAACATATTAACAATCCACAATTTAGATTAATATAAAAATAATCGATCTTTCTTTCGAAGATTTTTGTTCATTTAACGCTTTCAAAAACGGCAGCTGATCATAGGTAATCCTTCTCTCGTTACGAATCTAAAACTTCAGACCATAAAATCGCTAAGGGCCTCACTCGAAAACATTTAAGTAAGGATTATCAAATATTGAACAGTTTCAAGCATGTCGAAATTTGTTTTTCGTTAAAGGATTGTGGACACACCTTTCGTCTGAAATCCATACATCGTCAAAAATGAGAATATTATATTAGACTAAATTATTATTATCTCACTCTAGGTTAGGTTAAGTTGCAGTGGCTGTCGTCAGCCATTACTCGAACAATTAAAAGCTTCTCCTATTCGAACAATTGAGAGCCTCTCATATGAAGGGAGCATTTCCCTAATTTTAAGATTGCTTAGGTGGGTAAGAGTTTTTAATGTTAACATTTCAAAATAACTATCTATGTGTCAATGATGGACAACTGCAAAGTAGATGGAACACTGTTTCCTTCTCTTTCTCTTCTTTACAACTAACTATCTTTACAACTTCTGCAGAAGGCATTGGATGGAAGGGCATGTGATTTTGCATGCTCTCCAAGACTCGCTACAGGTATCTAATCTGGTCCAAATTTGCCTGCTTATCATATTTAACCACCGGTTATTGGTTATGCAAGTATAGCCCTGTGCGACACCTAAAAAATAATTTGGTGTATCCTACAAAATGAGTTCAAAAAAATTAATTTTGTAGCATCAACTAATATTCGGTACAATTGATCAATGTTTTGTCACCCTATTAAAATTAGCCGAAAGGCGATAATATAGATTTTTAATAAAATATTCTCCGAAAGAGACAACGCTAACTAAATTATAGCGAATATTTTATCGATGGTCAACAGTAATCTATGGAAAAAAATTTTGGGTAAAGTTTCATGTAGGAAATCTCGGAAAATTCGATTTCCTAAATTTTTTTATTAGCATTGTAAAAATCCTTTCTTTAAAGTGTTATGCCTGGAGATGGATTGAATTGATGACAATGAATTGATTATGACTTATGACTGCGATCAATTTAGTTAAATCGGAAGCCATTTGTCTCGATCGAATATACAGATGAAATTTATTAAAATCCTATTTCCTATAGTAAGTCAGGTCTTATTACATTTTATAAATTCCATGTTAACTAAATCTGCATTTCTGGAATGTTGTAAGCACGTCAAAATTACTCCAGTGCCCAAAGTTCAAAATACAAAAACTACATCAGATTATAGACTAATCAGTATACAACCTTCACTTTCTAAAGTAGCAGAAATTATTATGAAATCACAAATTACAGAATTTCTAGAGAAATAGAATTTACTAGATCTTTATCAGTCGGCATATAGACCACACCACGTAACATCAACGGCGATTTTAAATATGTATCACGGATGATATTCGACGTAGTGCTGATGCTAAAGAAAAAAATATTTTAGTACTGTTGGACTTTAGTGACGCCTTCGGCTCAATTGATTACGGTATACTTGTTAGAAAGCTATATATGAGAAATTTAAATTTTTTAAATCTGCATGTCGTCTTATTTATTCATATCTGATTTCTGCTCAGCATTCTAAAGACAAAAAAAGTTAAAACTGACGTCCTGCAAGGGTCGGCATTGGGGCCATTGTTATTTTCTTTATATATAAATGACGCCTCCCGCAGATCTTAAGTACTGCAAATATACCATTTTTGCTGAGTACTTCCAACTGTATGCTAGCGTCAAAGAAGATGTAATTGAACAAAGCATAGCAAAAATTAACAGTGATATTCAACATATCGTTGAGTGGTCAACCAAGAATAAGCTAAAATTAAATGCAGGTAAAACGCAAGAAATAGTTATGTAAGCGATTAAGCTTTAAAGTATACATATTGGAAATTCTTTGAATTTTGCAATTCGAAATCATTTTTCATTTTCTCTTATTATATAGAAAAACAACTTTAGAAATTTTTTTGTGTGTTTCGTGCCGGGAATCGAACTCACACTTACACCTTATAACAGCATTGTTTTGTCAAATATTAAAAACGTATACGGTCAATTGTACTAAAATTTAATTGATGTTACAAAATTAATTTTGTCAAACCCATTTTGTAAAATACACCAAATTTTTTGTTCAGTGCAGGTTATTGTTATCACATACGACTAGCCTAAAGTTTCCTTTTCTGGAAGAAGATCCTGTCAGTCCTTTTCCTTGCAAATGCGTCCGTTAAATAATTATCGTAAGACCATTGTGACCCGGCACCCATATAATATGAATATCAAACTGCTTGGCCATCTCATTTATATAGATGAGTAGCAGTTTAAAGCTACTCTTGACGTACATGAATCTAGCGGTTTCAGTGCAGCTTGTCATTATCTTGATATCTCTAGATCTTGATATCTCTAGCTAATATTACATTACATTACATTAACGAAAAACCAGAGATTGACAGGGCGAAAGCGGCAAAACTTACGAGTATGTCAATTTCTGACAAAAATGTTTGCAGTGCCATTAATTATTTCATTGATGGTGACTCAATCGTTATTGCCTACATTGTTCATGGAACGCTTTGCTTCAAATTCGTCAGTTTTAGAAAATCCTAAAGAAATACCCCGAATCCAGTCTTCAGGAGTTAATATGAAACAATTACATTTTAAACCCGAAATTCAAAAAAAAATGAAATTTCTCAAACAGAAAAACAATTAAAGGGGGTTAAACAACAACAAAGTCTCTGGTCTGGACAACATTCCTTCTGTTATTCTAAAAACATTTTCAAAAGAACTTGCACCAACTCTCACCAAAATATTCTATAAATCTGAAATTTTTCCATCCTGCTGGAAGTTAGCCAATGTCCAGCCTGTCCCAAAAAAAGGGACGAAATATGATATTTCAAATTATAGACCAATAGCCTTACTCCCAGTTCTGTCTAAAATATACGAGCACTATATTAATTCACACATTTACACATATCCAAATTTTTGGAAGACAACCATTTGATATCTGACAGCCAATACGGTTTTAGAAACAAAAGATCAACAACCGATCTATTGAACTATGTGTAACATCTTTGCAATAGCATACTTGAGAGAGGTGGTGAAACGTACGTGATCGCATTAGACATCTCAAAAGCATTTCATTGAATCTGGCATGCCAACTTGATCAACAAGCTCGTTGCGTACGGTTTTCATCCCGCAGTCGTGAAGTTGATTCAAAATTTTCTGTCTAACCGATACATCTCGGTATCTATTCTATAAATGGCTTTTCTTCTGAGTCTAAATTAATACCCGCTGGTGTACCCCAAGGTTTAGTTTTATCTGACACTTTATTTTTAATTTATATCAACGAACTGTTGCAAATCACCAGTAACCCAATAAATAGTTTTGCAGATGATAGTACACTGCACAAGTCACTCCCCCTATCTTCAAAGGGTAAAATTCATGAACGAATAAATCCTGCCCGGAGAGACACTGCCATAAGTGTAAACGAGGACCTAAAAAAAGTCGCTGATTGGGGTGACAAAAATTTGGTCAATTTTAATTTCACCAAAACACAGTTATTGCTTGTTTCCAGATCAAAGACCGAGTTTCCCAACGGTATTTCAATAAATATGTGTGACCACCAAATAGACGAATTGGAAAGCATTCGTTTATTGGGAGTCACAATTTCCAATGACTTACTCTGGAACGATCAAAAAATGGCCATGGCAAAGAGCGCGCCAATAAAACTCGGCCTCCTCAATAGATGTAAAAAATATTTTACTCCGTATCAATTACTCCTCATTTATAAGTCTTATATTCGTCCCTGTATGGAGTATTGTTGTCAAGTTTAGGGCGCTGCATCTGTTACCATCCTGGCTCTTTTGGACTCTGTTCAAAAACGTGCTATACGAATTGTATGGTGATCGAGGTTTAACATTGAATCTTTATTCTCTACAACATCGTCGCACTGTTGCTGATCTCGTTGTTTTTTATAAATATCGTCACCAGCAGTGCTCGGATGAAATTAGATCTATAATGCCTCAGACATATTCTTTTCCCCGTTTAACTCGTCAATCGGTTTGTGCAAACAGTCAAACTGTCAAGATTACTCACTGTCATAATAATAAGATGCAAAGGGATTTCTTTGTGCATACATTGTACAAATGAAATGCTTTGCCCAAATCAATAGTCTCAGGGACGTTCAATCCACAAAGATTTAAAAAAAAGTGTCCACCAACACCAAGACATTGTGTAATTCCTACTACACAACACTTTTTATTTTAAAAAACATTATGCTTTAGCAATGGGCAAGCGTCATTTATCGCGACCACATAGGCAGTTTGGAAGACGAAAACTCACTCTAACAAGAATACAAAACTTAGTAAAATATTCACTTTATGAATTTATTTTAGGTTTTGAAATTCCCTAAATAATTAAAAGTTGTCTTACCTATTTGCAAAAAAAAACAGTCAAACTGCTTTGAACGATCTAGCTTCTATAATATTTCTAATGCTTCTAAAACCAAGACTATTTCTTAGACTTCTACCTCCATGCAGTGTTTGCGCCGCGCTGTGTCATGATCGAAATATGGCAAGCTATAATCACAAATCGATTTGTCGAACCAGGTAAAATCTCAATCCAAAAAAATCACAATTTTTCTCTAATTCAAATTACACAAACACAACACAAAATTAAGTAAAAGGTGTCCCAAATTAAAGCAAGATTTGAATTTGCCACTATTTGTGCAGTAAATTGTTGGCAACCCTGAAAAAAAACAATTTGACAGGTGAGAGTTTAGGGTTAGTAAAAAATAGAGCGTTACAACTTACACGATACAACAAAAGAGTGCGTATGTTCCAGCAAAACCGTTGAGGCTATTTGGTCGTCGGCCGATGTGTTACGATATATAATCCTATCCTATAATGTGATTTATGATTAAAAACTGTGTTTTCTATTAAATTCAATTCTTGGGTAAATTTAGGGACATCTTTTTTTTTTTTTTTTTTTTTTTTTTTTTTTTTTTTTTTTTTTTTTATTTGCAGCAAACAGTTTCCCAGTTACATGCTACAACAATTTATAATAAAAACTAGATGGTACACCATTGAGAAATACATTTAAAAATAGAAAATAAAAAAAAAATATTAATAAGTAACAATAATAACATTAAATATTTAGCAATTAAGTTTTTTTGTCAAGAGACTCAAAAGTTGCATCAAACGAAAACATCTAAACTTAAATAAAAACATTAAAACAATAATTAAATAATAAATTATTTTATGCAGAATTTATCAGTATGTGAATTTACAAAATCATTTAAAATAATACGACAATTCGATCTGAATACACTTAACGAAACATGAAATAAATCAACACTTGAAAAAATCTCATTATGATAAATCTGAAGTCTTGTTATTGGTGAGGAGATACCTATATTTGTTCGAGAGGCCGATGGCAAAAACAGCTGGTTTAATCGAGTTCTATAGGACGGTGCATAAAAATTAACATAGAATAGAACCTCAGTATCAATAAGAGAATTAACAATTTTATATAAGAGGACTTCATCAAGTAGATACCTTCGCGACTCCAAAGTAGTCATACTTAACTTATCAAGTCTGGTATGGTATGAGAGTTTCCCAGTGCATGGTATAGCATTAAAACACACAATTCTCGTAAATCTTCTTTGCGTTCTTTCAATTAACTTAGAGTATGTGTCATAATAAGGGTGCCAAATATGACAACAATATTCCAGAATACTCCGAACTAGGCTATTGAATAATGCTATTAGCACTTTAGGATTACGAAATTCTCTGCACCTTCTGCAAATGAAACCCATAAGTCTCATTGCCTTTAAATTGGTATAATTAATATGCTCATCAAAACGAAGTTTAGAGTCGAATATGACACCTAAATCTTTAATGCTGTTAACATGATCAAGCAAAATTCCATTAATGTTATAATCAAAGACAATATTTTGACTTTTACGTGAAAAGGTTATGAACTTGCACTTATTAACATTTAATTGCAAATCATTGATTACACACCAGTTATAAAGTTCATTTAAATCTCGTTGAAGTTTAAGACAATCTTGCACACTTTTAATTGATAGAAAGATTTTTAGATCATCTGCATAGAAGAGATGAGCACACTGAAATATCTTCGATAAGTCATCAATGAAAAGTAAGAATAGCAGGGGACCGAGAATGGAGCCCTGAGGTACACCAGACGAGGGAATAAATCCTTTTGATAAGTTTCCATTGAATTTGACATACTGCATGCGATTCGTTAGGTATGAAGCAAACCACTGAATAAGATTATAAGGTAAACCAAAAAGATCAAGTTTAGAAACCATGATTTCATGTTTAACTTTGTCAAAGGCCTTTGAAAAGTCTGTATGAATACAATCTACTTGAATATTCTTATCAATTGAGTTAAACGCATAGTTAGAAAATTCAAGAAGATTAGAAGTCGTGGAACGACCAGAAATAAAACCGTGTTGTTGAGGGTTAATTTTATGCTTAACCAGTTGAAAGACTCTAGCATGCACAAGTTTTTCTAGAATTTTCGCAAAAGCATTCATAATAGATATTGGTCTATAATTCGCAACGTTCGCCATGTCACCTGATTTGAAAATCGGAATGATGAAAGATTCCTTCCATTTATCCGGAAATGTCGATTGTTGAAGTGATAAATTAAAAAGCATTGTTAAAGGTTCAACTATACCAGAAGCAATATTTTTTATAAATAAATTAGAAATCAGATCTGGACCAGGGCCCTTATCACTCTCAAGTTTGGATATCATTAGAGACACATCATCTTCTGTTATTATGTGAGAAGAATCAATATGATGAACGGAAAAAGAGCTTATTGGGGAAAGAAAACTGTTGGTATAAACCGAATTAAAATTCTCTTCAAACAAGTTACAAATCACTTCAGGCTGATTAGACTCTTTTTTACCAAAGAACATTACAGAGGGGAATTCAGATTTAGACCTTAACGCCTTATTATAGTCCCAGAACTTTTTAGGTTTCTCTACCATTGATCTCTCCATTAAGAGAGTATATGCTTCAAAACAACTGACTATTTCTTTTTTAATATTGATTCTAAGGGAAGAATATAAGATTAAATCAGAAGGATTTTTGCCTTTTTTATATTTTGATCTAATTCTTTCCTTTTTCTTAATAAGGGATATCAAGGATTTAGAATACCAGCAGGGATATTTCTTAATTGATGGTTTAACTGTTGCAATATATGGTTTAACGATCGCCATAAGCTTGTCATAGAACAAGTCAACTGCAATGTTAACCGGTGAACCGTCAAAATATGATTCCCAATCAACTAGATTCAGGCTAGATGTAACCAGCTCATAGTCCACTTTACTTAGGTTAATTGAAGGAAATGAGAAGAAAGATTGAGTTTTAGGTTTAATTGAATTAAGGCAAACACTCAATGGAGGATGATATCGATCGATTTTGGAAAGCGCAGTAATACTTCTGCTGACATCATAATTCATGATTGGAAGATTGGTAAATATTAGATCTAACAATTTATTTTGAAAATTTTTGACATGATTGATTTGAGAAAGCATTGACAATTCCATTGTCTCAATCAAATACTCAGACATTCGACCTTCAAAACGCCGTGCAGTTATATATTTAGGATTATTCACTAACCAGTCGATGCATGATAGGTTAAAATCACCAACTACTAGAAACTGTGAATTTTCACCAGAGGTGTATCGTAAGTTTGACAAGTGGTCCAAAAACCGCTTGAATTCATCAAAAGGCGTACCACAACTAAAATAAATATTACAAACGAATAAATAAAACCCATTCAACAGACTGATTTTGATCCAAACATCATCAAAGGCAAAAGAATCCAGAGAAGGAAGTGCAGAAAATTCAATATTTTTGTTCAATGCTATAAGTGCTCCTCCACCATCAGTTTTGTTAGACAATTGTAGGTTTCTATCCTTTCTTACAACTACATATCTTTCATCGAATGCTTCATTTGAATTAATAGAATCATTTAACCAAGTTTCAGTTAAGCAAACCAGATCGAAATTATTTAGTCGAACCGCTAATTTAAATTCGTTCAATTTAGTTTTCAAGCCTCTAGAGTTTTGATAATATAATTTGATGAAAGTTGACTTAAGGTCTGATACATTCACGTGATGAGATAAGACATTAAAATTTTTAGAGTTTATAGATGGCATAGATGATGGATGTTGAGTTTGATTAGCGTTCACTATTTGACCGTTGCTTGAGCACTTATTCGTGGAAAATTTCTTTCATCTTTTACAAGTTGTGAAAATGAAGATACAAACAATATGTTTACGGACTCTGAAAAAAAAGGAGTATAGAAGTAATGAGTCAAATCCATTGAATAAATATATAAATACTACGTTCATATTACGATGAAATCAAGCTCGAAATCACCCAAAATTAAAGATTTCAAAAAAGTGTTCACATTATCATTAACATGATTAAGTTTGAAACCTATTTGCACATATTCCAAATCTGTGAAAAAATTTTTAATTTCAGCTATATTATAGATATCCAAATAGATTTGTTTGTTTTTTTTTTTGGCTTTTTTTTGAGTCCAAACCTCCATCTAAAGAAAAATTTTTTTGTATGACTCAAAATTTTATTGAAATTTTGCAATAGCCATCTTTTTATTTGAATTCAAAACAAAACATTTGATTTATTAAATGTCACTTTTGAAATAGGGCTGTATTTTTTTTTTCGAAAATCAAATATTCAGGGGTGCTTAGCGTGATTTAGAATGGATTTGATTTAAATCAACTTTCGACATGATTTTAGTTTTGTATGGAAAAATTAATCAAAACAAGCTGATAATCGAGCTGAAATCAAAAATTGTTTAAAATCATGGCAATGTGAACTTAGTATTAAGGAAGAATGATTACATGTGGCTACACGAATATTTTTTGAAGTATGGGATTTGTATGTCTGTTCTTCGTTCTTCATCCATGACATTTGACACATTCCGTTTTGTATTTTAAAATAAAATCATAGTTTTATCCGAAATTTTACTTTAACATATTCAAATTAAACAAAATTTATAAAAATTAAAGTTTAAATTAATGTTTTACAAAACAATAATTTGTATTTGTGTAGTAATTTATTCATAAAAATGAAGAACTGCATTAAAATATGTAAAAATAATATTAAATACAATGAAATTTGATCATCGAATTTCATATCAAAGATTATAATATTTTTACTAATACATACAAAAGTGTTTAGAATGATGTTTTAACAAAAACATAAAGTATTTGCTTTACAAAAACTGTTAGTTTCTAGTTTAATTTTATATGTAGGGTAAACATAAATGTAATTTTTCAAAATCCATCGTTGTCAAAACAAATGTCAAACGCTGTTACAGCAAAATATAAGGTGTTCTTAAAGTAATTCAATACTATTAAAATTTATGTTATACAATTAAAAATATTCATTCAGAAATATAAGGAAATATTTTATTCAAACATATTAGGCTTTTAAATTTATATGTAACATTTATTATAATTAACACTGTTTGCCGTTGGCAATTGGCGTAAGTTTTCAAATAACATAATGTCAATCTCTTGTTACTTTACATTTATTAACATTTATAACATAACATTTATTATTTTATTATTTCTAACCTTTATTATTTCTTTTATTTGTTTTCAAAATATAAATATGCAAATTGTAAGTAGTACCACCCAGCTCCAATGCAAATACTATCAAACTTCACCAATACTAAAAATTAGATGCTTCACTCAAAAAGTCTACTTACTCTTCCTTAGATATTTATTCAATGGTCAAATCATACTTTAAATTCTCCTTCCTTACATACAACAGTTAAGATAAAACCCTCACTAGCGTTCCGTGACAAGTTTTCAAGTTTCGAATGTGATGTGACGAAAATATTTTTCGGAACCATAAAACTCGTCGTTTGATAAAATAATCTAACATAATTGCAATTATTTTATAACAATTTCACGCGACTTCTAAATTATCTTATAAAGAAATCTTTTGATATGTTAACATTAACAAAATCGTAGATAATTTTTTTGTGAATCTAATCGCATTTCTCATGTATTAATCATTTTTTTTTTTTTTGGTTTTTGTTTGCCGCTCTGGTCTTACGATTGATTATCTAATAAATAAGGAATTTAATATATTTCCATCACAAAAATGCACAGTTTTATATTGAATTCAATTTCAATTTAGTTAAAAAAAACTTAATTAATTTAACTTCATTCATAATCGCAAAGATCAAACAATAACGAGTAATTTAGCAGATCATATTCGCCACGCCATTATAGTTTCATATGATCGCCATTTTTTGTATATTTCAATTTTCAATTTTATTTAAATTTAAGGTTTCATGTATCTATAATTGACAAAAATGATTGTTTTGTAATAATAATAATAATATACCATGACGATAAGAATTTTTTTATTGTTAATTGTATTATAAATATAAGACATTGTACATGATACGATAACCTTGAAATAAGAAGAAAATAAAAATAAGATTTGCTATGAGATAAATTATATTGTATTGACTTGAGTAATATTATAACATTTTGTTTTTGCTTTTCAGTTTTGTGGTTTGTGGAGTTTAAAGAAACCGAAATATAAAATATGTTAAACAAAATGACGAATCGTTATTTAGAATTTTTAAGGAATTTATGTTATGAATGGAAGGCGGTTTTTTGAAGTAAATGAAGAAAAATTGATTAAAATTTATATTTGGTAGTAGTTTTTTGGATTAAGATGGAGTTTTGATGGATGAGATGAGGAATTGATTCAATATGGGTTATGCGTTATGAATATGATATTTACACGTATTATGATTCCACACATGAAAATTGTCATTTCGTTTACACGAATTATGATTTCACACATGAAAATTGTCAAATTCTTACGAGATTCACGTCGTATGCCAACTCTAACCGGAACCATATAACTGAGTAACAAGCTATTTTTCTTTTAAACTACCCAAGTAGGTTTTGCCAGACATTGACATACGGCCAAGCACTGGTCCATTAATGGTTAACAGTACTTGGCTATTGTTACTGGGCCAATACTAGAACCAATCATCGGCCGATCTATGGTTTACAGAAAATAGCCAGTATATTGTTACCTTTGAATGGCCAACATTGGCGTAACTAGGAAATTGTTCTTGGGTGGGCCTGGCCCCAATAATATTGCTGAGTAGAATAATTAATAAAGTTTCCGTTTTTATTTCTTTCTTTTAATACATAACGGGTGTGTCAATTTGAGGTTAGTTTTCAAATTTACGGTCATTTATATTTTTTTGCTAGATTATTTATGTTAGGTTAGGTTGCAGTGACTGTCACCAAAACACAACATCAGGACGACATACTTAGACCAAAATACGTCGGTTATGGTACCAAAGAATCTCGTTCCCCAACTCGAACCATTTGGAGCTTCTAATGAAGCTAAGTATTTGCGTGATTTTAAAATTATCCAGGACGGTGAGAGTTTTAAATGTGTGCGTTCCAAAATGAGTTTGCCGTATAATGGGCGAATGCTGGATATGTGCAAAGTAGATGGAACGCTGGTTCCACCTGATCCTCCTCCTTACAGCTACTGCAAATCAACACTTGGGTGCTTTGCAAGGATCCAGTAACCAGTGATGACTTTAACAATGAACTAGTTTTCTGCCTACTCAAGGTTATAAGCTTTTTGGAACGCTGTAGGTCTAGTCTATGAAAGATTTACCTGCTTATCTTGCAGCTAATGGTGTTTGACCACCGACCTATAGATTACACATTTAACCCTGTCATAAGTTAGTTGTTTGAGAGAAGCAAACGACTCGCTTAGAACTTCCATTTCTTGTAGAAGGTCGAGTTCAGTCCTTTGCCTAGAAAATCCGTCCGCTATATAGTTGCATTTAACGCCACTGTGACTCGGCACCTATATAATATGAACGGTGAAATTGCCGGTGGTTTAGTGTCACTTTTCACGTCGTTGCCACTACATCTACCGATTCGAATGCAGTTATTTATGCTATGTTGTTTGCAGTTATTTATGTTTAATTTAGATATATATTTGTGTAAATAATAAATCTTTAAATTATAAAACTAAAAGAAAAAAATGTTCTCTTTAAAATCGACATGTTTGACAAATTAAAATTGAAAAAAATCATATAAAATTATAAATTGTTATATCAGTATGATATTTTTATAAATCCTCACTTAGTAACTTTCAAACAAACAAAAATTATACACTGAAAAAAAAGTACTTAATGAACGCTTGTCATTAATTTATTTTCATTAAGATTTATCGTTTTTTCATTATAATAATGAATAATTTCATTGGTTGTAAAATAAGCTAATGTCAGTATGTCATTAATATTATGAAATTATTTTCATTAACTTTAACAAAAGAAATATATTCATTAAGTTATGCCTATATGCCCTTAAAATAATGTATAACTTTCATTATTTAATATGCTGAAAAAATCTGTACTATTGTGAAAGATTTTAATGACATTTTTATATGATTATTATGAAATTTATCATTATATAATGAAAACTTTAATTAATATATGACAGTTTCATTTCTATAATGAAAATAATAATTAAGTTATGACTATATGCATTATTATTATGATTGTTTCAGTTAATACGTAAATTCAGAAAATTAATTTTATTAAAACTTTCTCAGTAACAGAGCGTGTTTTTAATACAGAAAGAAAAAACCGTGTAATTTTATCTAAAATTTATTAAATAATTGTGTTAAATGTGTAAAATTCATTTGTGAAAAGGGTAATAAAGTTTAAAAATTTAATATTTCAAGTAATTTATTTGAAGGTATATTTACTGTATGTATTTATTTTTTTTCAGTACAATCAAAATTCAGCATTTTCACCATATATATTAGCTTCTGTTTTATGTGTTTTAAAACTTTTATTACAAGAAGAAAAAATTCAGTAAAATATCAACAATTACTAAAATTTGTTAAATGATTGTGTTAAATGTGCCAAATTCATTTGTGAACAGCGTAAAAATAGTAGTTCAATCGATCAGTGTGTAATGAAATAGTTTATTCTCAAGCGAAAGTTTAAAATTTGAGCGAGGCACGAGCGATATTGTTATAATACCGGATATTGTTATAATTGATAAATCAAATTTCTGATTAAAACAAACCCTGATGATAAAAAAAACTCGTTCCCATACAATCAACCAAATTCAACTAAACGAAATAAGAGAATTTAACTTAAAATTTGATTTTTGAGCAAAACGTATCAAAGCCATTGTGATTATAATTTGAAACTAATTTTAATAAAATCAAAACAATTTAACCAATTGGAATCATACCAATTGAATAATGATAATTTTTTTATAGGAAAATTTTCATTAGACAATAGGTTAAGATCATTAGTCTATAGGTTAGAAAACAATACGATAATACATACTATTATTTTCGAAAATACATACAAATAAAGCAGTTTTAAACTTTATAATTTTCTTCATTGGAATAAAACTTGCATGGAATAAATAGAATAGAAATATTTAATAAATAGAATTAGGAGAAAAAACGTATATTTATTCATTTTTAAAAAGAATAAATAGAATAATATAAATCGAATAAATCAAACTGTATTAAAATATATATTTTTTAAGTGTAAAATTTATTGCTAGAAATTATTTATATTTTTCAATAAAATTAAAATTTTGACTTGAAATAAACAAACAAACAAAGTGTTTTTATATATTTTAAAAAAAAATTGATGACGCAGGAGTTGTTTTACAATGCAATACTTTCATTAAATAGCGACATTGCTATTCATTAAATAATGAAAACGGATCTACATCAATGACATAAACTTTTCCTTTCAATTAAATATTTTCATCAAATAAATGACTGATTTGCATTAAATAATGAAACAAAAATTATTTTAATGACAAAATTGTAAGTAAATAATGAATTAAATTCATTACGATAATGATAATTTTACATTAATTAAAGAAAATATGAATAAATATAATTTTGCAATTTTCATAAATACAATGACGCTATTTCATTTATTAATGAAAGTTTCATTATATAATGAAAACAGAAACATTATGATAATGACGCTTGTCGTTGGCCCCTTTTTAATGAAACTTTTCATTATATAAATGCTGAAAAGCATTAATATAATGTATGTTTTTTTTTCTGTGTACAAAATCAACATTCCTAGTTTCTAAATTAATCTTTACATTCCTAATCTCTAAAACTATTGAAAAAATAAAAATAAAAAATAGTTGAAAAATAACAATTCATTGTTAACAGTAATCATGCACTCCCCCAACCATTTAATGCAGTACTGTGCACAACGATCTTCATTTTCAGCCATACAAAATTCAGATAATTCCAAAAATAAATCCATCAGACTTCGAATTCCGTCGTCAATTCGCTAATGTTCATACAAACCAACGGGGATATTACTTCTACTTAGGTGCTAAGATTTTTTTTATCAGATATAGAATCACTCACTGAAGCGAATAAAACACAGAAAAAAAAACATACATTATATTAATGCTTTTCAGCATTTATATAATGAAAAGTTTCATTAAAAAGGGGCCAACGACAAGCGTCATTATCATAATGTTTCTGTTTTCATTATATAATGAAACTTTCATTAATAAATGAAATAGCGTCATTGTATTTATGAAAATTGCAAAATTATATTTATTCATATTTTCTTTAATTAATGTAAAATTATCATTATCGTAATGAATTTAATTCATTATTTACTTACAATTTTGTCATTAAAATAATTTTTGTTTCATTATTTAATGCAAATCAGTCATTTATTTGATGAAAATATTTAATTGAAAGGAAAAGTTTATGTCATTGATGTAGATCCGTTTTCATTATTTAATGAATAGCAATGTCGCTATTTAATGAAAGTATTGCATTGTAAAACAACTCCTGCGTCATCAATTTTTTTTTAAAATATATAAAAACACTTTGTTTGTTTGTTTATTTCAAGTCAAAATTTTAATTTTATTGAAAAATATAAATAATTTCTAGCAATAAATTTTACACTTAAAAAATATATATTTTAATACAGTTTGATTTATTCGATTTATATTATTCTATTTATTCTTTTTAAAAATGAATAAATATACGTTTTTTCTCCTAATTCTATTTATTAAATATTTCTATTCTATTTATTCCATGCAAGTTTTATTCCAATGAAGAAAATTATAAAGTTTAAAACTGCTTTATTTGTATGTATTTTCGAAAATAATAGTATGTATTATCGTATTGTTTTCTAACCTATAGACTAATGATCTTAACCTATTGTCTAATGAAAATTTTCCTATAAAAAAATTATCATTATTCAATTGGTATGATTCCAATTGGTTAAATTGTTTTGATTTTATTAAAATTAGTTTCAAATTATAATCACAATGGCTTTGATACGTTTTGCTCAAAAATCAAATTTTAAGTTAAATTCTCTTATTTCGTTTAGTTGAATTTGGTTGATTGTATGGGAAGGAGTTTTTTTTATCATCAGGGTTTGTTTTAATCAGAAATTTGATTTATCAATTATAACAATATCCGGTATTATAACAATATCGCTCGTGCCTCGCTCAAATTTTAAACTTTCGCTTGAGAATAAACTATTTCATTACACACTGATCGATTGAACTACTATTTTTACGCTGTTCACAAATGAATTTGGCACATTTAACACAATCATTTAACAAATTTTAGTAATTGTTGATATTTTACTGAATTTTTTCTTCTTGTAATAAAAGTTTTAAAACACATAAAACAGAAGCTAATATATATGGTGAAAATGCTGAATTTTGATTGTACTGAAAAAAAATAAATACATACAGTAAATATACCTTCAAATAAATTACTTGAAATATTAAATTTTTAAACTTTATTACCCTTTTCACAAATGAATTTTACACATTTAACACAATTATTTAATAAATTTTAGATAAAATTACACGGTTTTTTCTTTCTGTATTAAAAACACGCTCTGTTACTGAGAAAGTTTTAATAAAATTAATTTTCTGAATTTACGTATTAACTGAAACAATCATAATAATAATGCATATAGTCATAACTTAATTATTATTTTCATTATAGAAATGAAACTGTCATATATTAATTAAAGTTTTCATTATATAATGATAAATTTCCTAATAATCATATAAAAATGTCATTAAAATCTTTCACAATAGTACAGATTTTTTCAGCATATTAAATAATGAAAGTTATACATTATTTTAAGGGCATATAGGCATAACTTAATGAATATATTTCTTTTGTTAAAGTTAATGAAAATAATTTCATAATATTAATGACATACTGACATTAGCTTATTTTACAACCAATGAAATTATTCATTATTATAATGAAAAAACGATAAATCTTAATGAAAATAAATTAATGACAAGCGTTCATTAAGTACTTTTTTTTCAGTGAACCAAAACGAGTTGTATATCAGCCCCAGGGTCCAAAATACAGGCCTTTGAAAAAAGCAAAATTCATTCAAAATTACAGTTTTGAAAAGAATTTTTTCTGTTTTTTTAATTTTTGCTTTATGTCCTATGTGCTTATAAGATAAACAGATCAAAACTGTCCCTTTTACTAAATTTTCTTAATTTACGATAAAAAAAACAAAAAAAAATCCACATCCGCCTAAGTTCAAGTCCAATCTTGCCTCAAATGGTCATAACGTGGACCCCTAAGGTTATAATTATTTTTTTTAAGTTATTCATGTTGATTCTTTGAAATTGTATATCAAAAATAACATTTAAATTGCAACATTTGGTAAAAAAAAAGTGTATTTTTATACGATATTTTTATTATATTTACGATTTTTTTATAAAGGCCTATATCTTGGTCCCCGGGACTGATTTTCAAAAAAAAAATTTTGTAATTTCCTTATAAAAGCACACAAAAAAAAATTGGCTGGCGCCTAAGTAAAAGTAGTTTTGCCAAACAAACTTAAAACTACGAGTAGTGTTGGTGTTTTGGTGTGGTTTTAGGTGTTATGGAACAATGAGACCGTATTTTTTTTAAAACGAAGTCTATATTGTTCTTATTGCGATGTTTTTCGTTGAACAAATTGGAAGGTGTGGGTTTTCCAGAAATTATGAATTCATTTGACATTCTGACATCTGGCACATCACATGTTGGAAAGAAAATGTTTGCTTTTTTAAACTTCGCTACTATGGTGAACCGATAAGATAAACGACCATTTTATAGATACTTTTGTGGCAATATTATTGGTAGTGCTTATTAAACTTCCTTATTAAATTTAAATGAAGATCAGTGATATGAATAATATAATTGTACGTTTTGAAATAATTTTGAACAGCAAATTCCTTAGTAAAGAAATACATTTTCATTTTCCCTAGCTGTTATATACTTCATGAACTTTGTGTTCTAGGGGGGACCAAAATTCGTCTAGGGGGGGCCGGGCCCTCTGGGCCCCTACCTAGTTACGCCTATGATGGCCAAGCACTGGCCCATGAATGGTAAATATTACTTGGCTATTGTTATTGGGCCAGTACTGTAGCCATGAATTTGCCGATCTATGTCATTTTTTTTAAATTTCACTAGAGTATTATCCCTTTTAGAAATACATAGTTTGAAAAATTTCACATATAGTTTAGTTATCGCCTTGTCGGTTGAAAGACTATGGTAATAAAGGTTGGTATATGTTTTAATTTATTTTCATTTCTATTTTATTTTAATTATTTTATAAATAATTTTTTTTAAATTTATGTATAAAAAATATTATTTTATATTTTTTTAATGGCCAGTACGGCGGAGTCAGGGCGGTGTTTGCCATTACTCAGCCATTCTTGCATCTGAACCAGTTGTACAGGGAGTTTTGAATTTTTTCCGTCATTTTTATTTTATTTTAAATTAGTTTGTATTTAATTTATTTAAATTTACATATGATAATAATGTATATTTTTTTTAACGGCCCAGTCATGGTTGCCAGTATTTGACCCAAGAATGGCAACCATTTATTGTCCGAAGTTATCATCCAGTAAAATTATGTTAATGGCCCAGTCGTTGTTGCCAGTACTCGCCCATTGCTGCATTACTGGCTGCCAGTAATGGACCATTACTGGACCAGTTGTACAACCTTGTATGGGTAATATGTTTTAACTAAAATCAAAAACTCTTTGAGGGGGGCAATGCAACCGGTTTTTTTTCAAAATGTTTATTGTTCAATTAACGATATTTTTAATACTTTTACAAAATCATTTGTCTTTTGATAAACAAAACATAATTTTTTTGTAAAAGTAACAAAAATTTATTAAGTTAAATTCAAAATGTTAAGTTGCGTATATTTACCTTTTTTAAGTGTGTTTCTTTTTGTTTTACTTAGAAAGATGCGGAAAGTTTCTCTAAATCTATTTGAAAACAAACTCTTAAAAAGGTACATCAACTTAACATTTGGTTTGTATTTAATTTACAACATTTGTGTTACTTTTACAAAAAAAGTTTTATTATATAGACGCGTTTCCACCAACAATTAAGGCATTACTCCACAGGTCAGGAGTTAAGTATAGTACTCTCAGTCGTTTCATCATAATTAAGATTATACCATTCGCTATGTCCCATGTTGTCATTTGAGCTCAGCATTAACTAGTTTTCGCGCAATTGCAACACATCCGGATACGACTTGCACGTGCTTTGCGTTCCCGACTTTTCTCTCACAAAAGAGGCCAAACTGCGTGATACTTGTATAAGTATACTCACGAAATAATCCATGGCCTGAGATCTTCCACGTCAAGTAATGATTACGTCAAGGTGGGGGTGTCCACATAAAAAAACATCGATGTTTTTATTCGATGTAAAACATCGGAACCCTGCATTGATGTTTTCCGATACATCGCTTAAAAACATCGATATTTTTCAACATCGACGCAAAAGATTGATAATATTCTTTTCAAGTTGAACGAAAAAAGTTCATTTTCATTTCGGAACGGCACTCGTGACTCATAATAATGCAGCCACAGACTCATAATGCAGGCACAACAGTAATTAAGTGGAGAACAGTGGAAACTGTAACGTGAAGAAGGAAGATATGCAAGATATGCAAAGAAATATGTAAGTGGGGTTGTAAAACTTTATGTTAAGCTTAAATTTCTTAAATTCTTTTGTTAAGCTTAAATTTTTGTAGGTGGTAGCTAAGCCAAAAAAAACAGTGGATTCTAGAGAAATACATAAGAGGTTCGGGGAAAAACGACGAGACATATTGCTCACTTTGGTCAAAGAATGGTTGAAGCGAGTCTTTATGGAAATTTATTGCTAGACGAGTAGCACGAGAGAACTGGTGTCGTTTAGGCATAAGAGCTTTTATCGCAGCCGATATTGCGTCATGGTCGAGGGTATCCAGAAAGTTTGTTAAATTAGCATCGTTCAAATTAACTAGCATCCCCGGCGTTGAATTCTATCAAATGCGACTAAATAAGTTTTTTCTGTCCCCGCCCAAATATGCAATCCAGAAGATGTTAAGTAAAATTTGCTTCTTCTAAGATAACCTAAACATATAGCTGCATTTTCGGTGTTGAGTAAATATGGTCTTCCCATCGGTCTTATTTCTTTTTTTTTTAGATTAGGTGGACAACCGCGGTTTTCCAAAACGATGGAAAAGTGCAAGTTGTCATAGAAAGGTGGAATAGTCTACATAATGGTTTAGCTAAAGAGTAATGACAGTTTCTACGTACGATGGCTGGTATGCCGTATAGATCCGCTGCCTTCTTTACTCTTAACTACTTAGGAACCTTTGATACAACTCAGGTGCGAGACAAATACCTTACTAATAGAGTATGTATTAACCTATTGGAAAGGAAGGTAACAGCTGATTTGAAGTTGGCATTTGTGAGGCTTCTGCAAAATGAGAAGATCAAAGTTTTTTTTTTTTCAGGTGTGGAATGAACTATATTTTGTGATTTGAGAGGAAAAACTTGTGATGCCTTTTTGTTTTTCCCATGAAATTTCTTTGTATGTACCAAGCTAGCAAATGACCAGAAAGTTTTGGGGTTATTATTACCGTTCAGGATATCTCTGATTTTGCTACAGGTTTTTAGGTCGTCTAATCGTTTGGCATTGTTTATGGCATTTTTAGAATCTTTGCAGCTATGAGAAAATCACAATTGTTAGGTGAGGTCTATGTTTGGAAGCAATTGCTGACTGACAGGTTTCAGTAAACCATGAGTTTTTTGCGGTCTTCAATTTTGGAATGGATGCTGGAATGAAACATTCCGTAGCTGATCGAATGGCGGATAACACCCTTAAAGTTTAAAGTTTAAGGGTGTCTGGCAAGGGGTTTCCACGATAGTAAGTGTCTGGCAATGGGTGACGTAACTTCTAATGCTATCCCGAAGAATATGTAAAAAATTTAGCTTTTATACTTTCACGAAACTTTAGAGGCCCCTTTGGAACCTGCTCCCTGCCAAAGCCACTATGATCCAAACTTCATATGTCGCTAATCGTTCCTACCTGAGTAGGGGGTATGCGCATTGAAACTTTCAGCTTTTATAAAATAACGAAGGTCTGGCCGTCGCGGGCTCTTAGTCTATATGTTTATTACCTAAATCAGTCGCAACCAACTAATTTTTAGCATTCGTACAATTTTTAAAAGGAAAATGTGAAAAAATTGAAAATTAATAAAAATCAAAAAGATGCACACACTTGCCAAAATAGTTTTTCATTGATTCGATGTTTTTATAAAAAATATCGATATACATCGAATAGAAAAATTCTTTATAAAAACATCGTATATTTCCGATGTATATCGTATGTAAATATCGAGTAAATTCAATACATCGATGTTTAGTGAATATCCCTACGTCAAGGATTATTACAAAGGTCAATCGTCGGTTAGAGGATGCGTTGCATTTAATATGTCATGTCTTTCATGAAGTCTTCGCGGTTTAGTCGGTCACTATAAGTTTGTGTTCCTTTACGCAGAGCCGATACCCCTTTAGCTCCAATATCGATCGCCATCCTACTTGCAATAATATTAAGGGCCCGATAAGACACCTTGCGGTAAGACATCATATGCGCAATGATGTCATTCTGTAAGCTGCTTTGATTGGTCGAACATAAGTTGGCGTTTTCATCACTGATGAAAATTGATGTACTATAAACCCATATATCAAGAAGCTTTCAGATCGATTGTCTAGAGCCACCAATGTTTTGTTATAAGTCTCGCAAGAGTAGTCCTTTTGGAATTGATCCCAGCGTACACCAGGGGTCTTTAAAGTTGAGTTTGGGGTCTTGAACAACTCTAAGATACCTCAGTAACTGACCAGATATCACAATCGTACATGATGTTCCATAACAGTCGTCCAAGGACCGATCCCTGGAAGACTCCTCCTGTTATATTTTACTTATTTAGAGAGCTGCTTTGGTATCATATACCAGAGTTCTTCCCGTAAAGTAACTATAGTTATTATATGAGGTGTATGCAGTTCGTCCTCGGCTTTCAGGATTTGGTTCCATTTAGCAGTGTTAAGGCCATTTTTTCATGTAGGATGACAACATCATAGATTTCTTTTTCACCCTCTAGACATCTATTACCTATTACATTTCTTTCTGCAAGATCCCTCTCACTTTCAGTATATTGCTCGATTTTCCTAATTATTGGCTCGAAGATTTTTCCAGTTTTGTCCAGCATGTACAGTTGGTGGTAAGATGATGTTTTTCTGGTAGCTTGTCACCTTTAAATATAAGCACAAGACGTTAATGTTTCCTTTCCTCCAGAAATATTCCTTCTCTCATTCACGCAGTATTATAAATATGTTCTTCTTCATCGCTGTTTTAAAAACGTTATTTCGAATGCCATCTAGACCCAGCATGCTATCTACAGATAATTTGAGCATGGTGTTTAGAGAATGTTCGGTAGTGACAGCCAAAATTGAGCTATCATCCATTTGCAGCTCGTGAGATAGAGAGAAGTCTTGGAGGTGTATTAAAAATCAAATACAAAATTGCAGCCATTGGGCATCTGATTGAACCCTTTTTAGTTTAGTGATTAAAATTTTTGTACGCACTTTCCCCTGGGTTAATCTAAAAATCATCTATGTCTTATATATACATGACTGAAATGATTTGCTCTTAGTATACGAAATTTTTTCCGTATTTCTTTCCGCTTTTGCCGGCAATTATTGTGAAACTGCTCATTTCTCATCTGTGTACATTTCTTATCAAAACTGAGTACCTCATTACTCAGACAGATACTGTTTTCGATCCACCAAAGTATTAGGCACGTAGTTCATTACCGCTGTTTTTAATTCATTGCGATAGATTTTGTCCCTATCTTATCATTTAACTATGTGGGTTTAGCATTTTAGTGTCCAACTTTTTAATTTTCCACCAGCAACATCGGCCTTTGGCTTGATTTTGACTGGGTTTCAAATATGATAGTACAATGAACACTATGTGAGGATACAAGTCGGATATACTAAACTAACAAAAGTGATATCGATAATTGAACCAGTTTCAACTTTATTATATGTTTTCGTGGTACCATGCATGGTTGAGCTGTACCCAGATCAAGGCTGGTAAAAGCTTCAAGTAGTGCCCTACCTCGACTAGAGGTTGTGCGTTTATTTTCCCACTCAACAGCCCAAATGTTAAAACCACCCTCAATCAGAGTAAGTGACTTACATCTGACGTCTGTAATTAGTCGGACAAGCATCTCCTCAAAATCGTCCTGTTTAGTGCAGGGAATGTAGCAGCTGTAGATAGTGAGCACCCATCATTTTGGCATAGGCGAATCCCTCCTGCTGACGATTAGATCTACGTTAAAAGGTGACAGCATTGCAGGGTGAAATAGAAGCTATCCTGTTTTTTCTTCCACTCAGTATACATTGCCAACAACGGTTCTATATTGTTCTGAAATAAATCAATTTTTTGAGTGTGAACCTATTAGTGTTATTAGCATGAACGACGCTTCTATAAAAATCAAGCCCATATGTCCAAAGGCTCAGCCTCTCTATAATATTTTGAGTTGTTAATGGAATATTTGCATCAATGATTTACAATTTACAGGTGGCAGATCTCACATTCTACTTGGTGAGCATATGGTTTTCCATATAATTGACTAGATGCACACTTGTGCTATGTTAGACAGTAGCATGTTGATTCAGCTTATGTGTCGTTATTGACTGTACGTTCAAATTACTTCCCCTTATAAAAACAAAGGTTCTTGACGTACTCCTGCATGCTGCATGATACCCAATCGATGTAAATTCTATTTCAGTTTAGAATTTTCATCTTGCATTCAGTATTTGTTTGTATTACTTAGTCTACAGACGGATCAGTTTTCAATCCATAAATTAAAATCGATTTGATCACTCTAGGTGCACTGTTAAAAACAAACGATTGGCGTTGCTACCTCTGTATAAGATAATCTTGCTCAGGTCACTTGCATTATAAGAGATGTCATCGATTTCTGGGAGTGAATTATATGCATTTTTGGCAGTAGACTAGCATTTTTTCGACTTTTCAGGAAAAGCATCGAAAAAAAAGTTTAATCCGTAATGACAAATGCCTTCATTTACTTTAATTTCTTTTGTTTAGACGTGATTTGGCTTTCGTTCGCTTTCTTTGTTTCTTTCTTCTGTCGACAGCTTGTTTTCAGGCGCATAACCTTTTTTCAACTCATTCATTTTGCTTGTCTATTTTAAGTACTCGACTTCTTTCAAAATTTGATACTTATGTTGTTATCCTGTTTTACTTCAACTTTTCAAGGGCTAAAATATGGATGAACACTTTAACATAAGCATCCTATAGGTCATCAAACATTTACGTTAAAATATTATGGTTTAATTAAAATAGATTCTGATATCACACTGAAAAAAAAAATTTGGTCACTACAACCTTTTTTGTGCCAACCGAATGTTTTCAGTCAAAATAACCTCAAATTCGGTTGTTGTTTCTTTAAATTTGGTTTTTGAAGAATTTTTTCTTTCAGTGCACATACCCAGACAATGTTATTTAAGAGTTCGTCAAGTTCTTTGAATTTGTAAACTTTTACTCACAGTTCCTCCGTCTTTCAGACTACAATCAGTTTGAAAAATTGTGATTTTTGTTGTGATTTTCGTTGTTGATATTTCCATTTTCTCCACATATTCTTAAAGTTTTTAAGAAGTCGCAGAAGCTGTCATTAAAACTGTTTGAAATTTAACAGTTGTTTATTGATGTTTCTCTATTACAGGTCCACAAAATAGTTGACAACAGTACATATAGTAATCAGTTTTTGTTTGGCAGTAAGTTTTATAATTATTTTTCATACAAAGATATTTCCAACGAACCGCTATTGGTCAATAAACCTTTTAATATACTGTTGGTTTTTTAATTGTTTTTTACATTTTTATTATTTTTTATCTTACATTCGTTTTTTATTGTTTTTTATCTACATATAACGACTGTCCATGGGTTCTGATTAACATTAAATTAAAATAGTTCGGGCTAGTACTTCATGCTTAGGCGCCTATACATATATGATAAAGAAAAACTAAAAAAATGATATATTTAATTACGCGGCAACTTAAAATACTATACATATTTTGGGAGCGTAATACAGAGGAGAACGACTGAACATGAAAGCAATTGTAATGCATATAAGCAAGAAAGAATTTGCATCTTCTTTGTATCCATTAAAATTTTTAGAACCAAATCTTGTTTATCATCAAAACCCCTCTACAGTGCTACAAAATCATAGCAACCGTTGCCTACAGTCAAAAATAAGATGAATTTGTGTAGATGTAATGCTAATTGCTACACATATAGGTCTTAGGGTAGTCACCATTATAAAACAATGCAAAACTTGCTTTAAAGTTAAATTTAATGCTCTTTGCATTAGCAAGTTGTTTTCAAACTTCTATCATTCCTATAAAAATTAGTATGATGTTAGAATTGTACTAAAGCTTGTAGTTTTGCATTATAATTTGTTTTAATGCAACATTTGCTTTGCAATTCAATAATAACTTGCTTGTATAACCCATATAGCAAGGCTTGCATTGAAAATTATAGTAACTTTTTCAACTGTGTTGGTTTTAATATAAAAACCTCAGTTAAAGCGCTTGTAATTTATAAAGAGTAACACCAAGTGTCAAAGTGTTGTTACAAATAGAGAGCTGCCCTTATAAGGGAGCTGCGATTAACTAATGCCTGGGTTGTGGTGTTGTTTATCGATTTAATAAACAAATATTGGTTCCACAATGACAGCTGTATCTAACCTAGAAGTGTTTTATCCCTAATGCCAGCTGTATCTAACCTAGAAGTGTTGAATCTCTCCATTCCGAGCGAATTTTAAGGCTCGAAAGTGGCCTTTTTAAAAGTTCCTTCAATAGCCTCTTTGCAGATAGCCTCTTTATGGTCAAAAAATAGTTCCTAAAGGAAAGTGTCTTTAAACTTGTCCACTTGATTAGCAGTTTTGCCTATTTTGATTAACGAGTTCTTATAACAGATAAACATTTTTCTGAAAAGACAGTTCGACCAGCTTCTTGAGAGCTTATAGAAAAACTGATCGCTCTTTAGCGTTTAGTGGCGGAATAGCTGTCTAACAAAAAAAACGCAAATATTCATGATAGCCTATCTTTTATTACTCCCAGGCACAGCCGTACAATAATAGACCACGCGGAAACAATCCAATAAATTTAGTCATTGCATTAATAATATTAATAATAACAAGAGATTAATAAACTACTTCCCGGTGGTTCAATAAACGATTTCATAGTATACGAATAATTTCACATAACATCATATTACGGAAACATTCATAATATTAACAAATCGTTCATTGTAGCAACGAAATTCTTCATTGCGCCAACGAAATTGGTTCAATAATCATTGTTTCTTAATATAACGAAAAAATTTATTTTTTGTTCTATCAGATTCAGAACCAGTAGCACTGTATTTGATTTTCGTTTTACTTAATTTTTTCCGTGGCAGCTTTCAGAGAAATCGCCTTAAAAAGTGAAATACTGTTAATGTCTCTATATATGAGAAAGCGTGAGTATTGTCAGATAATCAGTTGTTTAGTCTCATTTAGGGATTAATCTTTCAAATACTTCAGTAATTAAATTTGATTAACTGATTAACTTTGATATTTTTGATACGAGACGGAAATAATTACATCTTTTAGACACATTCACCTTTTCCTTCCACAAACAACATAATCATTTTGTAGACCATTGCCGATAAATAATAATTTAAGTGGATATGCATTAGCTTTAAATGTAAATTACAATGTAACAGTACAAGAAATAATTAAGAATTAAGAAAACGAAATAAACAGAATAATGATTACTACGAGTTACGGCTATCGATACAAACTCAATTAAATTAAATTGTTCTGATTACAACTATAGTTGACTTCAGTAATATTATATTAAGCAAGAAAATGGATGTAAATTATTTTCCGATAATATCTAAAATATATTTATTAAATTTTTATGCTATAGTATTTAATTGAATTGAATTGATAAATAATTAACAATACGTATACTATAAACTAAGCTTGTTGTTCTGCAATCATTTTTTTTTTTTTGAAATGTTAATCTGATTTATATCTATTTTAAAAAACCGTTTTATATTTTTAAAATACACTTTTATTAATTTTTTATATTTTATTGGTGTTACAGATTCTGGCAGTGAATCTGGATCTCATAAAAGTATAAGAGAAAAAAGACCATCGGGACCATCAGATGGTAAACCAACACGCGTGAGAACGGTTTTAAATGAAAAGCAATTACATACCTTAAGGTAAGTTTTTCGGTATTCTCTGATTTTTTTTTATTATTTTTTTGTTGATTTTTTTGAAAATTGTTACATGACCTCTCTATACTGCTTACTTTATAGTTTTATTACCACGTTATTTTTTTATGTATTTTAAAAATATATAAATACAGTATCTAACTATCTATAGAAAGACACACACCTTATTATTAATGTTACAACCATAAACTTATCGTGTTAATTAAATTATGATTGTTAAGAATTTTAACAAAACGGTTTTTTGTATTTATGAATGAATATTGTTGTGAAGTTGAATTATATTATTTTCTTTTCGTTAAATATGACATTGAATATAAATAATAAAAAATATTTGTTATTTGTCTTCAAGTTAAATAAATAAGTTTATCAAAGTTTCTTTTGTTCATTAGTAATATAGGAATTAAGTCAAAATTAGAGTTACTTACGGACCTTCATATCATCATATCAGTATTTTAATTTGGCAGAATTGTAAATTCTATGTCAAGAATTTTGTTTAACACACATAAAGATATCGTAGACCTATATATTCATAGTGGAACACATCCCAAACATAGTTTAAGAATATTCATTTGCATGCCCAGTATCCAGTGACCAGTGACAACTCCTACCAATGAACCAATATCAGGTTTAGTCCAACTGAAGTTTTTTTTTGTGTGGCATTCATGCTACATGTAGAAGCGTTGCCAAGCTAATCAGCTTCGAATATTCACCCCAGTCATTCGCAACAGCGACATAATTACCATGGCATTCGATTTTTTTAAAGTCGTTTATTACGTCCGTTTTCCATTGCAGTTGTGGTCTACCTCGCGGTCGCCCACTCCCTGGGGTACTAACGTACATTTTTTTAATCATTCCAGACTATGAATCGGCTCGTAGAATATGCCCAAACCAAGCCATCCTGTTGGAATGGATACAACCTATTATATCAGGACCCTCAAGAAAGTCTCTGATCTCAAAGTTATATCGCATTCTGTACTCTGCATCGTCTGTATAAGTGGACCAAACTGAAGCATCATACTCTGGGCAAAATTAGCCTGCATTTCTTGCAGGTGTTGATGTTTGACTGTCGGTTTTCAATTATGTAAGTATGTCCAGTCATAAATTAGTTGGGAAGAGTTTATGATCGGAATATCTGAGTCCTAATATTGAGTTTTTAGATATGCATGGTTTCTGAATCAGAACTATGTCCACCACCGAAGCGATTTTGGAGTGGTTGAAGTTAGTTTGGAGTATTTTTAGCGCCATTTCAATGCATTCCCCCAACAACGTTTCTACCTCCACCGCAGTAGTTTTGCTGTCGCTCCAAACTTGGGCGATATCCCCAGTTCATTTATGTGGAGTTACATAGCTAATCTTTGAGATTTTAACAATGCCCTTACCATATATGTTTATAGTTGTTTGGTAAGGTAGCCGTAGTAGATCTTCCCATTTGAAATGCGTTAACGCGAACCCCGCTTCTGCCACGCTTCCAATCTACCAATTAGAAGTCGGTATATTTTCGTTTTGTAAACGAATATCCTCAAAGATGCCCTCAGGGTCTGAAGTTGCCACTTGAATTTTTGTTCTAGCTTTTAGTCTGCTGAGAATTGTTGTTTGCTTTAGTTTCTTGTCCTATTGTTCTGAATCGCCCAGGTGACACAAGCTACTGACGATTGAAACTTCAGTCCCTGTAAGTTTAAGGACTGCACTCGGGCTTCGAATATGGTCCAGACCCATTGCATTTGAAGCAAGTGTTAATTGCTGACAGAGTCTATTTATCTATCAACTTGTCTATCAACTTTTTCTTTATACATTCTTGATTTTGAATTTTTCCCCTTGCTTGTTCTTATACATTATTCAGTATTGAGGATTTACATAAAAAAATAATAAATTCAACATTTGTCAAAAATTTCAAGATCTTTTATTGTTGAGTGATAGCATCTCTTTGAAAAACAATTTTTAAAATTTGTAGACCGATGATTTGAAAAAGAAGAAAATTTGCCTGAGTTTTTTGACAAGGAAATTTTTGAGATAAAACCTTGTGAGATTGGTAAGAATTATTAGCTCACAGGAGGCATAGTCAGCATTTAAAATAGTGAGGTATTACATTAAGGTTACTTAATTGTTTAACGCAATATTTGACTTTCTATTAATTAATAACTTTTTGTGCACCAATGGCTCTTATGACTTTTGGATGAGCGAAACAATCTAAACTATTCGAGTTCGTAATTGATTAGTATTTGAGCAATTCTGGACAAATCTCTGAAAATCTTCCAAGCGATTGTTTTTTTAAACTGAAATAATCTTAACTTCTGTAGATAATCGGTTTGTAATAAACACTGAACCTGCTATAGTGAATAACTAGCAGGAAGCAATCGGGGGACTGCGTGCCTGACAGAGTTGTGATCCGACGAACCTCAACCATTTGTGTTCGAACAGTAATATTCCCTAGTTCAGTACAAATAACCAAATATGCACGTTTTTTTACCCTCCTTACACCCATCCCCTAAACATACAGAAATGTAATTATTTGAGGGTTCACTATAATTTTCGTTCAAAATATAGCAAACTTCCTGTCTCTCTGAATTTTTTCTATTTTTTCTGTCAATCAGTGTCGAAACGTAGGGGGCGTCTGGTCTGGAATTTGCACATTTTTTAGAATAACTCAAAAACTGTGTCCCGCAAAATTCTAAAAAAAATTGCAAAATTTCTGAAATTCGGTGTTCTTTCAAATGACACCACACTCGTTTGGGTCAAAAAAGTTTTTTTTCACCCTTCCCCACCCCAGTCCCTTAAAAGCACAAAAATATAATTATTTGAGAGTTCGCTATAATTTTCGTTCAGAGTTTATCAAACTTCCTGTCTCTGTGAATTTTTTCAAATTTTTCTGTTAATTAGGCTCGAAATACAAAGGGAGGGGACCAACTTTTTGTGTCACTTTATTGATAATAATTTAAAAACTATGCATTGCAAAATTCTAAAAAAAATGGCAACATTTCTAAAATCAAGTGCTCTTTCAAATGACACCCCACATGACCTGGTTTTAAATGATGATTTTACCCCTTAACATTCCCACCTCTTTAATAAATATAGTTATGAGTATCTGCCACTTCTCTATATTTTTCAATAAAAACCTACTCATTTTTCTATCATTCCAAATATATTTCAAGATTTTCGATGAAGTAGGGTCGGAGTTAATCGGGGCAATAAAACATAGAGAAAACGTCATTTTTCAAAACTATACCGAAAATGGTGAGGTGTAAAATTCCAAAATATATTTTTAAATAATGCTGAAATGAAGCCCTTTCATATGATACCCTACTCGTCTCGCTAAAAAAATGTATGTTTTCAAAGGCTTTACATCGCACCTCTTTAAAACACACGAACACAACTTTATTTATTTTTTAACCCGCCATCTTGTGTGGATAGGTTAGTTTTAAAAGCACCTAGAATTTTAAGTTCATCGGGTTAATGGTTCACGAGATAATCGAAATAATGTGAAAAACACGTTGTACTCTCACCAATAGTGTTCCGTATAAAAAACGGAACCCTAATAAGATTTAATTTATTTTCAAATAAATAATCAATTAATTGACTAAATTAATCAAGTGATCAAAAAAACATCAATCTGTTTATTTCAATTTATTCGACTGTCTAAAAATTATCAAAAATCCAAGTAAATATCAAGAAAATATTCATGAACCAACATCATATAAAATGAGATAGCAAATCATAAAAAAATATTATTCCGTACCGGATGAAGAGAAAATATGAATAAAAAAGACCATCAGTAGTATTGAATGCATTGATTCACGTAGAAGAAAGTTGCTTAGACAAAGGAACTTTTACGAATTAAAGCAGGTTCGTGACAGGTTTTTTAAAAAAAATACTCTGAATTTAAATATTTAGTTGGTTTTTAACAGTTCTGCCTCACGCTAAATTTTATTTTTCGCTCTTTTTAACGTTTTTATCCATACTACAACCTGCTACGAAAACTTCAACAATGGTTTGCTTTTAATGTCGTTCTATGTTTGAGAAGCACACACGTTTATGTTACAATTTGCATCATGCTATAAAATATCTTCAAATTAACCAACTTTGTTAGAACCGTAACAATATATTTGTTAAATGCTTTTATTTATTGTTCTAAAATGTCTTAGAAAACAGTTTTCCCAAAACAATGGAAATAGAAACCGTAGGTTTATTCAGCAGCTCACACAGATACAATTTTAAGGAGGGTTTCAAAATAATAAAACAAGCCCAATCAACAAAAATTAAAATGTAAAATAAAAAAAAGATTAATATAAGATATTCATGGATAGTTAAATACATATCATGCCATTACGTTCATATAATATAAAAAAATATTGGCAAAGATGGACTTCGCCACAACTGTGGCTTATTTACTGGCTAACTATTGTTATATAGATTCGTATAGTTCTAATTCCACTTTGTCCAATATCGTACAAAATCTTATTATTTCCTTCTCATATAAATCTCCATATTTTGCTAATTTTCATCAAAATTAGTTCATTAAAGAAAGCTTTCGTATTCCAACAGGCATAAATTCAGTTGTACGAACAGAAAAAATAAAAAAAATTTGTCGGATGTGAAAATCGGAAGCTTTTTTTTTCTTACAAATCATTTTTTAAGCATATTTCCCAAGTTCAATCAAAATCAATTTTCAGGAGTTGATGTTATTTAAGTTTCAAATAAACAGATGTTCGAGAGACTTCCCATCACTTATCTAAATATCGTCCAAAAACGGATCAGTTCTTTGTTATTCAAATCTTCATATTTTGTGAAACTGTCATCAAAATTGATTATTGCACGAAATCTGCGTGCTTTTAAAAACTTGAGAAACAAAATGGGAAATGTCAGCAGTTGTATAGTGAACCCTGTTACGAAGCTGTTGTTCAGTAAAAATTCATCTTTTCAGAAAACTTTCTTTTGCATGAATCACCGCGTTTAATATAACTTATCGTCTTTTTATTCATATATTTCTCAACATTGTTTGCAATGATTTGGATTTCATCGATTGCTGTCTCATTTTTGATATGTTGTTGATGCATAATTTTTTGGATATATATTCTTGGACATTTGTACATAGAAGGTAGTTCCTTGAACATGCTCAAACATTGTAAGTTATGCATTTAAAATCAATGTTGTGATATTCAGTTCATTTTTTTCATTAGATTTTTTATAATATCTTTTATGTAAATAATTAGTTTAATTTACAGTCTTAATTTAGCAATGTGATATGTGAATATACTCAATTAAATTACTTCTCGGACACATGTGACTGAAGCTTGCTGAACAAAACCTCGCTAGGCCCGCAGTCTTTCAATCACTTCCTGTTAGTTACATCACTGGCAGGTCCAGTGTTCGTTACAACCCTGCGCCATTTTAGTCGTCTAAAAAGCTAATATTTTCTTCTCACACTAATTGAAACCTTGTTCATAAGCTTTATTTTATTCATTTCATTATTGTAGGCTGTAAAAAATGCAAAAAAGTATTTACCGGAAGTTAAAAACCGGAAGTTGAGATGCGGAACTGTCGTGAACCGTACTAAATGCTTATATATGGACCAAGTCTCATACCATTCGATTATCAGGTACTGATTTAAAAAACAGGACTCGGGAGTCGGCACATCGACCAACAAGAATAAAAACATAAATTAAAAATCATCTGCTGTGGTGGACCCTCACTCCTTTGTCCAATGTGTTCCAAAAGCTAAAAAAATCCTTCTAATAATGATTTTAGCCTTTTACCAACGTTTCATGAAAATCGAGTTGTAACTGTAGGCTACAGTAAGTAGGCTTACACCTTAAAAAAAATTCAAAAAATTCGTTTCAACCTGAAGTGACAAACCGCGACATATGATACGCATAAATATTTAAAACAGTATTAAATCTTATATGCCAAGCCTCAATAAGATTGAAAACCAGAATTAAAAGTAATTCAAGATTCAAATAAACAAGCATTATGGGAGACCCAAACTTTTCAAAAATAAACAGGATCATATACCAAAGTTTCATTGAACCCGATTTATAGACAATGGGTTATCTTATGCTTTTTGAAATCAGCGAAATGAATTATTGAATTATCACAAATCTTGGCGAATCAGATCTAAACTGAAAGGCTGAAGTTTGTCGATTTATGGCCAGTTTTGAGTAGTTTTTGTCTAATTTTGATTATATGTATATCCTTCCATCAAACTTTTTCAAATTACTTTTTCGGTCAAAAATATCGATAAAAACTTTGCAAAATAGTAGAGTCTGGTCGCTAATCGAGTAAACCATATAGACTGTGATTAGAAGGATGCCAATTCGATTCCCGAGCGGGAATTGGGGTATGACTTTGTTACGGATCTTTCGCTTTTGGAAGCAATTTTCATTGAATTCAATTAAATGCATTCAGTTTTAGTGACTTATAATTCAAGAGTAGACTAATAGGTTTTTGTAGTTTGAAATTTCAACATATTATGTTGAATGGATTGACAAACAGGTTTTGTCTTATATTCTTTAAATACGGTTTTCAGTGTGAGAAGTATCATCACCACATATGAAATTTCACCTTAAATATATAAAAAACAAAAATTTACATAAATGGTCAGATCAAATTTCGCATGTAGGCGCTTATTTTAATTTTTAATTTAACAGTTGTTATCTACGAGCTGCTAAATTAAACATCACACCTTATGCTCTCCAATTATCACATTGAAATCAATTTAAATTCGACATACAATTGATTTAAGTTAGCCGAAAACTAGTTATGATCTTAAAACTTGATTAGTAATCATTGTGGTTTCTGCAACACACATTTATGAACGCTAAATCGCTGTACCTTGAATCTAATAGCGACACTAATGGTTTGAATGAAAAACAAATTTACTTTTTGACAAGCTTTCTTGTTATCTAAACAATATAAAAAACCTATCTGTATTGATTTGTTCAATTACTATGCTAACTCGAAAACAAATTTAATTCAATTATCATGTAGCATAATGTATATTCATGGGAACTTAATGACAAAAAAATCAACCAACAAAAATATTTGAGATTGTCACAACAAATGAAAAGAAAATCATAAGTTCGTGATCAATAGATTAAATATTGTTATTTTTATATTTTAGAACATGCTACAATGCGAATCCACGACCTGATGCTTTAATGAAAGAACAATTAGTGGAGATGACTGGATTATCACCGCGCGTAATACGAGTGTGGTTTCAAAATAAAAGATGTAAAGATAAAAAGAAAACAATTCAAATGAAGCTGCAGATGCAACAAGAAAAAGTAAGTGTACAGATTTAGTTGATAAGTTTATAAAAATTATGACATTTGTTTCTCCCACCTAATTTTTCCATCATCATCCTATCCTTTTCCTTCATAAAATTCTTTTATTTTGTGAATAAATGAAAAAACAACTTCCAGGATGGACGAAAGTTAGGCTATGGTACGATGCAAGGTATACCAATGGTTGCGAGTTCGCCAGTACGACATGATTCACCATTAAATATGCATGGATTAGAAGTGACAGCATACCAGCCACCTTGGAAAGCTTTAAGTGATTTTGCATTACATGCTGATTTAGATAATAATGGAGGAGTTAATACACATACATCCGCATTTCAGCATCTAGTCAATCAGGTACTGCAATTTACATATTATATTATTTATGTGAATTTCAATTAATTTTGTTATCTTAAATTCTAGATGCATGGTTATGATATGAATGGTATGCCTACAGGATCACAAATACCACAAGCACCTTCATTAAATTCAGCAAATCAACATATTGTTGATACAAATTCTCATCATCCCGATAGTACGGACTCCTATGTTACATATTTAGAAAGTGATGAGAGTATGCCGGGTAGTCCGTAATCTTTATTAAATTAATTTTTTTTAGTAATAATATTGTTTGTTTTTGTTGTGTTTTTAATTTATGTAAAAAAAAAATTTTAGTTAATTTATTCGAAGATCAACGATCGGCTAAATTTTCTTTATCAGAATGGAAAAATTGATGGCTGTATTATAAAATCTATCAAACTTAAAATAGGAGCGGTATATTCTATCCTAAAATATCATCGCAGATCGTAAGTTGGTTTCCCTCTTTCTCTATCTCTCTCCGTCGTTTACATCCCATGGAAAGATTTTGTCGTATATGTGCAATCAGTTTCCATTCGTGTCATTTCAACATTAATTGACCTAATAATTGAAGCCATGTGATCCGGAATTGGATTTAATGGATCCGATTACATCACAGCCTTCTAAGAGTTGTGTAATGATTCATTCGAATTCGTTACTGGATTTCGGGAACTTTACATAAACCATAATCAGTTCCTATAACTTTCCTCTATAATGTTGATAGAATTCTAAAATGGGTGGGAGTCAGTATCCAGCGTTTACGTCCATAGGTTATTTTTTTCGTTGAATTTTTTAGTGTGCGTTGAAAACTCTGTATGTAGGAGAGATTCGGACTTTTATTTCTGCCTGTATGTCATTTGACAATGTTATAACAGACCTAAGATATTTGAAGTTTTTTATGTGTTCTCTTGCGTAGTTGTCAGTATCTAGATTTAACAATTTAGTTTTGCTGATGCATAATCCAAGTCGTTTTGCGTTTCTTTTAAGTTTTCTTTGATATTGTTTAGTTTATGTCAGAGAGGCATTGTCAGAGAGACATTATCAGTTGCATTGTCAAGAATTTTACTAGATGTATTGAATGTGCAATTTTATGTCTCGGGTTTTGGTGCCTCGATTTGACTTTAAGTTTTCATGAATGGGTTACCTTTTGACCTTGAGGTATCAATTAAATCGCTCATTCCATTAAAGTCAGACAACTAATCCAAGCCGCCTAACATAGAAAACAGACGCTTATCTCGCATTTATTTTAAGATGTCAATTGGAACGGCATGATATGTAATATAACCGAGAGTAAGCAACATTTTAACTCCTCATTTCCAATACACCAGGTAGCACGAAATGGACGTAGAATTTCAAGTCAGAACTATCTGCATGTAGACGGCAATAGGCTACGATGGTTAGACAATAGGTTAGTGGTCACGATGGTTAGTTGTAGCCTTTACAACACAACTAACTACTTTCGTTGGCCCAAAAAAATTAATACAATAAAAAATTCAATGGTCGACTTTATAGCTATTGACCTCTTGAGTAAAATTCTACAGTTTAATCTGACGCCTATGTTGAAAGTTTACATACAGGAGAAACAAGTTTCTCTGTGGTAACAGTGCATATGAACGAGGATGAAAGGTTGTCGTGGATAATATTATCTTGCTTGATAATATTACGTAACGCTGGTCAATACTGATGTTGTACTCTCAAAATTAATTCAACATCATCCTTAAGGTGTAATTTGTTAATAATTTTTTATTACGTTTTGTTAAGCAGCGCAAAATCATGATAATCCGCACACTTTTGCCCCTTTTATTTTACGTTTCTTGAAAGATGAACAAACCACGAGCAACCCAAAAACCTTGCAACTGATAGTTTAATAGAGATTAAACCATTCAATGAGAGGATAGTTCACATAGGCGATTTCACAGAAAAAAAAGAGAACGAGCAAGAAATGCACTTTTATAACGTTATTGTCAAGCCAGCTAAGAACGCAAACGTGCCAATAAGCTTAGTAAATAAAAGAGCTGCCTCGATTAGTGCAAAAAAGTGGATGGGGTAATGGACTAGACAATATAAAACTGTTTGGAAAGAGACTGATTGTGGTCAGAGACTTACAGGAAATCTAATAAAAGAAGTTTTGTAACAACAAGAAGGTAGTAAAACTGGTGGTGCTTCTATAAGAAATCCAACCACCATGGATTCATATTGCCTTCGTTAGTCTGCTCGCATGATATTGGCAAATCAGTAAATAAAACAGGAGTTCCAACAGAATTATTACTTGTAAATTTATTTCTTTGGTATTTCTTTGTAAACCAAATCAAGTAACCCCTCAGCAAAATTAGGCGATGAGGAGATAAAAATTACTCCAACCGTATGGAGTTGAGCGTTAAAGTGCATTCAATATGTCCAGTTAAAATTATATATTATAGCCCCTTAAAATGTTTTTTTATTATACGAAACCATTTTAGCTCAGTGATTAAAGTGCTAGTCTTGTAACTCGAGGGTGCCAGGCAATGCCCGACCGACATTTCCTATACAATTCAGAATATGTGTTTTCAGACCTGGTCGTTAATTAATTAATCATTCTCAATGTATAGAATATGAACTGTTCAAAAGCAGTTCCTTTTAAGGTTGATATTGCGTAAAGAGGTTTCAGCACGAAGAGATTGTTAAAATCTGGCAGAGCACAGGAGCTTTACTGGTTGGTGTTGTGCCGCCTGTACTGCACCATTTGAGTGCACTGTACTAATTCGATGAAGTTAAAAATCTTAATCAAATGCGTCAAACGCCGTACCCGCGACTTGTCAATGGAATTCTAAGTAAAAACGAAGACTAACACAAAATATTACCATAATTTAAGCGCAAAGAATGTAGATAGTCTCAACTAAAAGGCGATGGACTCAGTGTATTATTCAAATTAAATTATTTAATTTTCATCTAACTCAGGTTTGCTTACTGAACTTTGTGGTTTTGCAGTATAATCACTCCAGAAAAGTTAATGTCAGTGAGGCCTATCTTTTCTCAAAAAAATAAATAATCGTTATTCACCTGAACACCAATTAAGGGCACACCAGCAATAAGCAATACCAGCTTACCATTTATCCTTAAGTCACAATTGGTGACTCCGTCGAGAATTGTCAAAACCAGAAAAAATTATTCCACGAGAATTTTCCAATTAGAACTTGCAGATGACGTTAATTAATTTTCGCTTTATATCCAATACAATAAAATATGTCTAAAATATTGATTACACAATTTTTCGAAAATCTAAAAAACCTTCAAAAAGAAATTTGTAGGTTTTTGAGGTTGTGTCAGAGACTTGATGTACAAAAACGTATACATTTAGTCCTCAGGTTAAAATTTTAGACCCTCAGGTTAAAATTTATTTTGTGGCTTTTTACGGGGTTACAGAGTTACTGGGTAATGAGGTTATAGAACGAGGAGTTTAAAGGATTATGGTGTTTTAAATTTAGTTAAAAAATCGATGTGCTACCGGGTTTCAGGGTTAAAATCGTTCGGGCTTATCGGGCTTAACCGTTTAAGCGGGTTTTGGATTGGTTTAGTTTTCGAATTATTGTGAGAAAAGTGCAATTTTATGTATGCTTGCCTATCCTTTCTCCCCTCCCCACCAGAGTTAGAGACGTCGAATGAGTTCTGTACAGCATATTACATGAAAAGTTATGAGTTGAGAGGATCAATATTGATTTTCTCTACTAATGCATAACCCATTATAAAAGAGAATTGAGAAGTCTTGATCCAAAAATTTTGTTCTAGGTAGCTTAACATTTCAAGTGTTTCAACTGGTCAGCAATAATATTTCTTGCGATAAATTAGTTTTTATACACGTTTTGGCTATTTTTGAAATATCGTTCTAGTTATCCCAGGGTTGGTGATCATAAAATCATTGAATGAAACCCTTAAATATTGTATAGTATAGATAGCAACATCATAACTAAGACAGTTTTATTCCACTTAAATATTTGATTTAACTCGATACCATTCCCGAGGTAATACGAAAGATTACTTGAGGGATGATATCGGATGGGACTTCATAAATGATTTCATTCAATCTAGACCAGACATTTTCGATATTGCCTAATTTTTTAGAATTTTTTTCTGTTTACCGGGGTATATATATGTCAGTGTTCTGATCTGCTTATAAGTACAACTGTAAGTTTCAATTGGAACTCAGGTGAGAATTGTTAAAACCAGAAAAAATTATTCAACGAGAATTTGCCGAGAGGAACTTACAGATGTCTTTCATTAATTTCCGTTTTAAATCCAATACAAAATATATCTAAAATATTGATTGTACAATACGACACACATTACGCCACAAAAAAAAACTAATTTTTCAGAGAATTAAAAAATCATTAAAAAGAAATTTGTAGGTTTTTGAGGTTATGTCAAAACCATGACAAGCTTAGATCAAACCGAGTAGAGATTGCAATCCCGGGATTTTTTACTTAACAAATCCCGGTATCCCGGGATTTGTGAAGCAAAAAATTTTGGGATTGCAATCCCTAAAACCGAGGTCTAATTTGGAAAAAATTAGAATTTTTTTTTCGTAACTCTGAAAAACAACTTCCTGATTTCTGTTCAAAACAGTAAGCAAACAAAAAAGTTTATATAAAGTAATCGAATTATTATGTGTAATTAGCTTAACGTATCCTATTATTGTTTGATAGTTTTGATAGCAGTTCTTAGCCATTTTCCTAAACCCCTATGATTTTCTACCAGAACCGTACTATAATTATATTAGTTACAATAAAGCGTGTTTTTTAATCCAAGGGCAAAAATCCGATCTTCTATTTCCACCATTTTGATTTATTTTATAATATTTTTTTATAGTCACAATCACCGTCTTTTACATAATACTAAAACAAATAATTTAATAATTTACTTAAATTAATTAATTATAAAGTTAATAAAAACAAAACACACAAATATCCGTATATAAATTGTAAAATTTTTGTAAATAATATTAGAAGAAAATCCTTTTAATTAATAAAGAAAATATTAATAATTAAAAAAAAATTATTTAAATAAGAAACAAACAAAAATTAAATAAAATTAAAACAAAACTAATTTATTAACTTTCGTTTAAAATTTATTATGAATTAATATAAATTTATTTTTATTTTCCTATACCAACAATATTATATATTTTAAACAGTTTTTTTTTTGTATATTTATCTATTAACTTGTTGTTATATTATTTTTTAATTATCTTTTTTTTTATAAATTGAATCAAAAACAAATGTGTAATTTAAATTAAATTATATTAAAATAATTTAATAATCAAAGAAAAACATAAGAAAATTGTAAAAACAAAACACACTTATTAGAAGAAAAACAAAGATGTACTTTTAGAATTGTTTTAAAACTCTTATTTTGTATTTTGAATGTAAAACAAAAAGAAAAAACAAACAAAAGAAAAAAAACAAATCGAAGTGAAAAAAAAAACAAATCAAATATAAATAAATAAATAATTTAAAAAGAAAGAAAAATAAATTAAGAAATAAAAGAAAGAAAAAATTGAAATGAAAATTTAAATAAAAAGATAGTGTTTTTTTGTATTGTCTTTATTTTGACCAAATAATGTCTGGACTGAAACATCTGTACCCTATTTCACCACTTACAAATTTGTAATTTCATGCAAATTTTCATGAATTTTGTTAAAATTTGTATGAACTTACAAATTTGTAAGTTTGGTGAAATAGGGTACTGGATCTTACCATATCTTGACTGACAATTATTTTCAGTAAGCTTCTCCTCTGTCATATTTCTAGAAAACGAAGTGATGAACGTCAATATTGTTAATCAATTATTAAATTTAATAATTAAAAGTAATATAATTTTTCTAACAACTTTTATTGTGCTTGTAATTTACTAACTGAATGTGAACGACCGATGTTAATTGAACGGATCACTACAGTGAGCAATGTCCAATCTTTTAGTTAGCAATAGAAACGTCGTTTGTTGATCACTAATCTATGATGGAGGTATTACTAAAATTTTACTATGTGTAATACATGTAATACTACTTTAATTTTTTTTTTTAATTCAATACAATAAGATTCCACATAATGTGTTTTTCTAAATGTATCTATCTAAACATATTTTATTTGCAATATACTTAAAAAATCACATAGTTAATAATCAAAATAAAAAACAATTTATGCTGATGGTAATGGAAAAATCAAAAATCCTTCATATAAAAAAAATACAAAAAATAAATCAAACAAAAGAAGAAAAAACTGAAAACTTGTTTTGCTTAAAACAAAAGATTTGTTTAATTAAAGAAGGAAAACAAAAAACACTACTAAAAATAAACGGAACAAAAGGACTATGCAAAATGAACGACCGATTTAAAATGAACGACTGAAAAAAAAAATTTGGTTTGGATTGATATTTGTTAAGAACGAAAAACCGATCCAAATTGAACGAACGATACAAAAATAACGACCGATTTAAAAGCAATGCTGATTCGTTCTTGAAAAAAATAGTGATTGTAAAATAGAGAACGAATTGAAACTTAAACATAAAAAGTTGATGAGCTGTGTTTTTTAAAATAAAGGATATATATGAGAAATTTTTTTAATTTAATCTTTAAAAGTTGGTTTATTTCGCATATTATCATGCGCTATTTCCAAAATGTTTTGAATAGCCTTTCGCAACGTATAAGCTCCTATGGTCTTAAGATTTCATATGAATTGTTGGTTCTTAATTAGGAAATTGTTCTTGGTCCTGGCTTGTCATCTGGATTGAGCCACTAAGAAAATGGACGACCCCAGGTGAATGACTATCATCTCAGGTGCAGGATTTTAATGCGATGGCTTATGAGGATTGCATTGATGTTGACACCTTTGGTATATATATTGCTTCTCTTTGGATTGCAAAGAGATCTTAGTAGCAATGCTAAATCGTCAGATAGCTGTTAGAAAAATAACAGTTGGTTCTCTAGGAAAGAAACTAATTGAACTTAATCTTTCCACCCTTAATAAAGTTAGACTAAAGATGGTGATGGATCAAAAGTTAATATGAAATTCAGATTTAAGGTTGTAAAAACTTAGACTTAACCATTTCCTGACGCCTACCGTATCACTGCAACGTTTTTTGATACAACTTGATTCCATAAAAGAGACAGTAGCGTGGTTTAAATATAATATAATATCTGTTAGGGATGCATTTTTGCTTTACGAAGCTTTCAGTTTTAAAATTTCAATTTGGCTTCTTTTTAATAATGTCTTCTGCGTGTAATATCCAATACGAGGCAATAAAATTAAGTATGATTATCGTCCATGTTAATGGAGATAACTAAAAAAACTTTAACATATATAGCTTGCGTGGTAGTAAGAAAACAGCATCAAACCATACCTTGATTGCATATACAAAGAGCAATTTATAGTTTTGGATTTTTAGTGCAAGTCGCGGAAGACCAATTTGATTACAAAAGCCGAAGCGACTTGAAGAAATTTTAACATGTCTAGGTGCCACCGTCACAAGCATTACATCCAACTTATTAGACAAGTAAGAATGTTGAGATAACTCACAGATTCCTATATATTGATATAGAGAGCTCTATATCTAGTTTCTTCTTTAGTCGAGGTGCCTAGATTCGAAGAGCCATAATCATCTTATTCAGACACCATGATTTAGACTCAACCTTATCCTTTCTGTAATTTCAAAGTAATTGCTTCCAAGTCAAAGTTTATCATACCGTGACTACCACATTGTTAATAATAATGATGACTGCCCTAGCTTCATATATGGTATACTGAAGCTTAGCTTTTTTTTCTAATTGGAAGTATGTAGAGAAAATTGGACTTTGTAAAACCAAACTGTAATATTAAACCGGAAAACTGAATCTACTTTAAACCAATTAGACTTGCAAACTTGCAATTATATACTGAATATAACAAAAACTAAATAATTTAATTCAAAAAAAAACACAAAAATTATATAAAGCAAATCAAAGTGCTAACATTAATTAGTTGTCTTCTTCCAAAACCAGTCCTGTGAAACAAATTTTGATTGTAGGCTGTTACAAATTACTATCCTTAAATCACTTATCCAAAAATCTGCAACATCATCCATAGTTATGTTAATCACAACAAAGATGAACAAAATCAAAAGATGAACCAGCATGACAATCATACATTCATATACACATAATAATCCTTTGTATCAAATCATTTCTTGATGCCCCATAAAAAAAAAGTGATGTCATTACAACGGTATACTGTTGTGTTTTGTAATGTGAAAAAAATTCCTCAAACACTACTTTGTACATATATGTTTCACGTTGTAACAAATCAATCACGTTCAAATAATTGACAACTAGCTATAAATTTGTGTGCACTAACTTACAAATTAAGCTAAATATAATATTTTTATGCTACATCTAAAAGTGTTTAGTTATTTTCACTTTAGAGTTATTTTCACCTCTTCACTTCTTTCACTTTAGAGTTATTTTCACCTCTTCGAACACAATTTCGGCCATCCAATTCATATTCTTCTGTTGCATTTCTTTTAGCCACTATCGATTTATGTTTCGGTTTCGCTAACTTTGAAGCAGTTTTCTATAAATACGCTAATATTTAAAAATGCAAAAAATATGCTTTTTACAATAAAACAAAAATATTGAAATTTGGAAAATTATATTTGTTTGACTTTAAAAATGGTTAATAAAAACTTCTTAACACACAAAACTTATCTAACACTGTAGAGTAAAAAAACACAAATTTCAAAAATTAAAATTTATTTTCAACAATTTAATATGAACAAACAATATAAATTTATATACATTTTTTTTGAATCACAATAACTTAATTATTTGATTTAAATTGACATAATCATTCTCGATCAAAACAATTTGATCGAGTATATACAGACAGTTTAGTTTTCCTGTTTCCCTCTCCAGTATCATAATAAACAATTCTCTCCAACACAGACAACAATTCTACTTTTTACAAATTAAACGATCATTTATGGAAAACATGTATTATTAATTGACATTCAGTGACGTAACTAAACCGTCAGCAAAAAAATGTTTAACTGCACAGTAGTACAAACAAATGTCCCTAAGCTTATTACAATTGAAGAGAAATAAATTATTAAATTATTAGCGAATTTCTATAAATATGAATACTATTATTTTAGAGTAAAATTGAAAATAGTCCGTCGTTACAAGTAGCAAGGTCATGAATTGCTTTTTTTCAAGATTTATAGATATGCCTCTCCAATTGGGCTGATCGCCTATACTGGCACAAAATCAGAAAGCGGAGTTTAGCACATGTTATTATTTAGACAGTATTCCAACCAAATACTCTTACTGACAAATTTACGAAATGTGTTGACTTGTTCCGTTTCCCAATTCCTCCAGTTGACTGGCACTTTGCTACTGTCAGTCTGTGCTCTAATTCTCCCAACTTCAACTAGCTAATTGTTTATAACATCACTAAAAGAACTGACGTCACCATAACCTTTTTCGGCTTGAGGCCTTCTGAAATTCCATCTATGATCTCTGTCATTTGGATATACAGAGGTATCAGCAGGATTTTCAATCATTTATTTTGTGTCTTTTAAGAGATATTCTATCTTTTTTATAGCGTTGTAAGTCACTTTTAATCGAATCCCTAAAAGTACCAGACCCGTTTTTAGTTTTACCCCTATCTCGTAAGTAAAATGTTTGCTACCGGTATAGCGGTGTATTTATTTAAAACATATTCCGCGTTATACGAGGAACGTAGAAAATATAAGTTTCTGTTTATAACTGGGTTATTTGAGTGGCCTACCAGACAAACTAAACATCGGCACTCGATTACATTAAACCATGGTACCACCACATCGCTCCCACATATGGATCAGTACATTTTATTCCTGGAATATTTATACATGCATAGTTGATTTGATTATTAATTTCTTGTGCTATTAATATTTAAGTATGGCCGTTACTGCTCCATAGATACGTAGTATTACAGCAGTTCTATCCAATGTCATAACCACCATTTTTGGAAATTTTCATCAAAATCAAAGTACTTACAGTATTTTAACAGATGCTGGAATTGATTCAACATCGTCGCTATATAGATAATTTAAAATTTCACCGTTTTTGCTTCAATCCCACTCGGTATTAAACGGATAATATAAGCATTTTGTGATGGATAGAGATATGCTTTCATTTATTATAAAGCAAAGCTAATTAGAATTTTCTAAACGGTATCCCAAAATCACTATACAACCTCTTTCGTGCAAACCGATTGTTTTCTGTCACAATAACCTCAAATTCGCTTCCAAATTTGAAGAAACAACAACAAAACCGGCACTTAAATTTTAATTAATTAAATTTGATCATTTCAAACCTCGGTTCATTTATCTCATTAAACATTTGTAAAATTATGGCAATTGTTTTTTTTTATAAAACGCATTTAGGTTCTATGCCCAATTTATGATTTTAATGTCATTTTAATAATCCAATTTTCCGTTGTCCCAGTTTTTCTTTATAGAATAGTCTTCAGAAACTCCAGAAACGAAACGTCTTAAATCAAGTACTCTTTCAAACGACACCCCACTTGACCAGGTTTACATGGTGTTTTACCCCTTCTCATTCTCTCCCGCTTAGTAAATATAATTAAGAGTTCCTATATTTTTCTACTTCTTAATTTTTTAACATTCCTAATACTTTTAGATTTTCGATCAATTAGGTTCGGAGCTAAGAGAAGGAGACATAAAGAAAACACCATTATTTAAAATTATACAAACGACAACGGAGTGTAAAAAATACATTTTTAAGGACAACTGAAGTAGAGCCCTTTCATATGATACCCTACTTGACTTGACTCGACAAAAAAATTAAATTTCTCATAGGTTTCAAATCGTTAACCCGTTATGTTGTTAGGATAGGTTGGTTAGTTTTATACGGATCTCAAATTTCAGTTCCATATGATTTATGGTTTACGAGATAATCGATATAATGGGAAGACACATTTTTTTTAATCTTACCAATAATAGGTTTCATTATGATATGCTCTGGTTAGGCAATGATTTGTGGTTTAATGTAACTATTAATTAACCAAATTTCAACGTAATGTAACTATGGCATTATGAATTTGAAAATAAGTAAATATGTTAAACCGATATATTAAACCTTATATACAAAAGTAAATATGTTTGAACAGTATTGTATTTAATTGTTTAATTTGACTAAATGTACTAACAAAATAAAAAGTAACTCCTTGTCTTGTTTTTTATTCTTTTAAATAAAACAGGCGTGTCGACTGTCGAGATAAAATAAAAGACAATAATTATAAACGCTATCTTTTGTAAAGCACAAGTACCTTATAACTTATAGTAACATAAAAGACTTTTATGTAGTTGTGCTACCTATAGACTTCTAGAGCAACTAGGATTAAGTTTTGTTACAATATTTATTCATACAGCTTAAAGATTTGGTTTTAGTTAAACTCGAAGATTTGGTTTGATGTAATTCTATCAATTAATACCTAAATTAATTTTTTAAACGTTGTTCTACTATTTTAAAGCTTAATGATTTCGATTAATTATTTTATATAATTAAAACATAAACCAAAATGAGATTTCTGCATATAGTACCTGGTATAGCATTTTGTATTCAAAGTCTTTAATAGTTGTCCAACTTCCAACATATTCGCCATTTTAAACAGAATTTAAAATATGTAATGTATTTTTATTATGGTTCGCGTTTATAGTTTTTCTTAGTTAAAAATTAGTTGCTTAGATGGCCGGTATATTTTAAATACCATGGCCAGAATTATCGTAAATGACGTAACTGTAAAACTAGAAATTCTTTATATATCGTTCACGTAAATATGAATTTAGATTAATGTGCACTGTGACTGTGACCTAAATGGTATTTTTGCATTACCAGAAATTAGATTTTCAATATTCCTCATGCACAATTCAAAAGATGTTTTATTTATGCAAATGCAAATTTGTATATATGACGAAATTTATTTTCCCGAAATAATTAATTTTCGGCTTCGCTCATAAATTGATTTTAATATTTAAATTATCTTTTAAAATAAACTTCAAATCATGATTTATATTACTTCGATGTCGAGGACTAGGTATATAAATAACATTATAATACGACATATCAATTTTTTAAACTTATAAAATAAATAAAAAGATCTTGATAAAAATTACAAATGTATTTCCGCATGTTTGTACAAATCACTCTAAATGCAAACGTTTTCGTTACCACAACAACATATAAAAACCTTTTAAGACCTAGGTCCCACAACAACATGCCTTCTGAGCTGTTTATTGACGCTTACTTTTTTTTAATGCTTTTTTAAGGAATGGATAATTGAACAATTAATCCTATTATATTTTTTGTTTTTAGTAAAAAGTGTTGTGTAGTAGGAATTACAAAATGTGTCACAACAACACATAGATACCAGTGGCGTACGCAAGGGGGGGTTGCTGGGGGGTTGAAAATTGTTGCATCAATCAGATACACTTACATGGAATTTAAATTTAAATTTACTATAGTAAAAACCTAATTGTCTCTATCAGATCCCTTATTTCATAATAAATAACAGTAGTTATTTTGTGTATGTAGATATTATTCAATCTATAATTCAATTTGAATTATAATTCATAAATTTATTTATTTCATTAAAATACCGATTGTGGTTAATGTTAAATACCGATTTTTTATTTTATTTTTTAACTTTTAAAATATAAAAAAAGTTGGTCTAGTGCGAATAAAATTCGCTCGCCGAGGGTTCCGTGAATCCTAGAAGAACAAACTGACAAAAATAAATTAAATAAAGTTGTGTTGTAGACTTTTTATATCGCCTAGGCGCATAAAAATGATTTTTTCTGCGTAAATGCCAATAGCAATGTCAATTGAAAATTGATCCAAATTATACACAAAATATTAAATCTCGTTAAATATTGGCAATAGGAGTTTAAGGTAACTAAGGAGATTACAATTACACCAACTTTACAATTGGAAAATATACATTATTGATTTTACATAACAATTCAATAAAAATTGACGATAATTCAAAAACTGTGCACCGCAAAATTCTAAAAAAACTTACAATGTTTCTTAAATTAAGTGCCTTTTCCTATGACACCCCATGCTAGGATCAAAAATGATTTTTTTTCACTCTTCCTCAATCTCACCCATTCAAAATACAGAAAAATAATTATGTAACCCATCGCTATAGTTTTAGATCAGGGTTTATCAATGCCGAATGTAGTAGTCCACCACTTTTCCATCGTTTTCAGAATAAAAGATGCGTGAGACTTATTTTCCTGATATGATTTGGTTTCGCTCAATTTCTTCTCCATATCTTAGAAATGTACGCAAAACTAAAACATGCTACAAATAGACGCTCGAGATATAAGAGTATGGCAGTCAGACCTTTTTGCAAAGATCAGAATTATTCCTTCAACGTTGGGGATTTAAACGGTTTGAAAGGTCTAAACGAAATTTAATTTTCCCAAATTGTTCTATTGGGGCGGAATATTCTGTTGTTCAGTTCTGTTTTGTCTTCCGAGCTCACGCATGTAGGCACGGAAAGTGAGTTGGTAATAGTGTCCCTTGAATTTCATTACTGGTGGTGAAGGTACCTCACGGCCTGCAGTTTGAACCTAGAGGACTTGTGTGTTGAAACGCGAGAAATTTTTGGAGTTGAGCTACAACTGGTAGATTGTCAATCGTGTTAGAAAGCTCTTTCCAACTGTACCTTTTTGATCATCAGAGTTCTTTGTTGTAGTTGGTAAAAACCTATTACTCGGAGATATGCTTTTTGGTCTGTTTAAGAGCTTGCGAACTTTATTCCTCATCCTCTCCAAGTGGTCGTTCCACCAAAGTACATTTCTAGTTCTTTTAGATTTGGTAATTGGAAAATTTCAGTGGTACGCTTCAGTAATAACACTCTGGATGTGGTTGCCACAATCTCGAGCTGCATTGCTACCACATACTCCTGAATTATGCCAAATTTATGCTTTGAAGAGATCCCAATCAATTTGCCGGGGGTTCCTAAGGGGGAGAGTATAACTCATACGGTTGGTCTTTTAAGTTGCAGTATACGTATGCATAGTCTGACGTAAAAGCCACACCCGAGCCATGCCAGTTCCTGATCAAATTTGGTGATGTTGTTGCTTAGAGTTAGTTCCAGGAGCTCGTTTTTGATTCCGTATTGGACCAAAAAGTCACTTTTGTGTTGATGTTGCTACTACCTCACAAAGTGTGATGAGCACAAGCATTGTTGTTTTTACCTCACTGAGCTGCTCAAAACTCAAGAACGTGGCTTAGTTCTCAGATGCGATGTATATGCTTTAATGCACATGGTGACTCAGCTGAAGGTTGAAGGTACGATTTTACTCTTGACATTGTGGTGTCCACTAACGTATGGTGTGGCCGGTCACTGGCAGAGAACTTATATGAATTTTCTTTGACACCAGACGATGCCACCTTTGGAGAATTCAAAAATTGGAGCCGATCTAAGTACACAATTTATTTTTTAAAGAAAATGGAAATGTAGCGTTTTGGTGTGGACTTCCAAATATGCAATTACACCAACTTTTAAATAGTTTAAATTGGAAAATATACATTATTGATTTACATAACAAATCAATAAAAATTGACAATAATTCAAAAACTGTGCACCGCAAAATTCTAAAAAAACATACAATGTTTCTTAAATTAAGTGCCCTTTCCTATGACACCCCATTTGCTAGAATCAAAGCAAGTGGGGTGTCATAGGAAAGGGCACCTAATTTAGGAAACATTGTAAGTTTTTTTAGAATTTGACCCTTCACTATAGTTTTAGATCACTTGTAATGAAGCGCTGCTTCATTGAAATCAACGAAGTGGCAGAGCAGGCCGCGTACCTAGCGAGATTGTTATATTAACCCCAAACTAGCGGCAGTCTGTGGGAACGAGAAAGAAATCCTGCTACTTCAACACAAATAGTCAGTAGTACGTGTATGTCGATTTTTAAACGGCTCAAGAAAAAAAACTAGTGAAATGGGTAGACTCTGGCGACCCCCTTATGTGAAAGAACCACGATCATCCCGTCCAACCCCACATTCACTCACACATTCACACGCTCTCACACCTCATACACTCACTCACCCTCATCCACTCACATCATCATCCGAACTTTCATCAGTCTGAGATGCTAAATTTTGTTTTGGTGTAGCGGTAGATTTTTTTTTTCTTTTGATTTAGTATTGCGTAAATTGTGATCAGGTTAAACTGCATTTTCCTCGTCTTCATTACTCATATCTTTTTTATCAAAATCATCTTCAGAGACAGTAGATCTTGTTAAATGTACAACTCCGTTACCTTTACCAAAAAAAATGTAACTTTATTTCCAGCACTAAATTCTGAAGTTAACGGACATGGTTTCATGGACACTTTGTTTAAAGTACATACTGAAAACGATGGCTCTTCAAATGATAGATAAACTTGTACTTCATCGTAATCACATGAAGAAGCATGCAGAGCTGCCTGTGATGGATGGAAGGTCCTCTCTATCGTCGGTGAAAATCGATTATTAAACTTCCATATCAATCTCCAAAACATGGTTAGCAATCAAATCATAATTACAATTAACTAGTAATTATATTCTAAGTTTAAGTAAGCAAACAATACTACAAAATATTTATTTAATATTCAAATTCACACCAATCAACGTAGATATCTAAAATAATTTATTCATTTACTATTACTACACTCAACACTCATACACCTCACACATAGCCGTAATCATTCATGCCTCTAATTAAATTACAATAAAATATGACTGACCCCATGGTTAGACCTGATCTCGCCTCAAAAGCTCCTCTACTCCTGCATCCTCGTTAGATCCGTAAATCAAGGAATTCCAAAATCGGGAGGACAGCCAGTTTGCCAAATGGTTATTATAAGCAAGGCTTGGTGACAATTATTGAAGCAGTAACGGAGACCGTTGATGTCGATGAAAATACATAATATCAATACCAAATGTATCCCGAAATGTTCAGCACACCGAATGTAATTGTCGCGTGTGATGAATTATTTAATGCAGACTAATATCCAGATCACATTTACCATCCATATATCTCATTTACATTTACCATCCGTAACCGTCTATCACCGCTATTAGCAAAAACCAGGTTATCACAGAATTGAATCCAATATTTAATTACAAGTATCATTTAATTACCAATTGTGTTTTGTTTTATTTTTGTATACACAGAACTTAGACTATTAACATTTTACGGACATACAGTTTATCACAGTAACCTTATTTTTTATTTGGTTCTCTTAATTACAAATTATAAATTAATCCACATTTTTGGTACAAAACATAAATTATTATTTTCTTCATAAATCAACGTTAAATCAGTATACAGTTTTTTCACAGTATTTTTGTTTTTTTTTATTTTGAATTACAGTTATAAATTAATCCATATTTTCGGTACAAAACTTAAATTATTATTTTCTTCGAACATACATTGACCTTAAATCGGTACATAGTTTATCACAGTATTTTTGTTATCACAGAATCTGGCTAATTTAATTATATTTACAAAAGAATTAGGGTTTACCTTTTTCACTGGTAAACAGACTATCACAGCTATTAAGAAAATTTTCAACTAACTGTTTATCAACACCGTAAAGATTCATTTTCTGTGTCACAGATATGTACAATTAATAATAAAAATAATACCTTCGGGCTATCCTCATTTAAATTTAGCTTTGTTTGCATAATTTTTCGGTTTTATTTCTCCAGATTATTCTTGTTTTATGTTTCCGTTCTCAAAATTCACATCAGAAAAATTTATCGCACCAAACCAAAAAAAAATAATCAAATGTCGACGTCAAGAAAAATCACAAGAACAGCTGTTACTGTTTGGACAAATCGTCGAAAAATAAGCACCGAAGCCACCTGCCGGTTTCTATTTATATCACACTAATGATCGTTTACAACCAATAACAAAACGATAAGTTTGTTTCTTGGGTATTATCCTTCGTTAAGTCTTGTACCCACTTACGAGTTTACACCACTCTTTCATAAACGACAGAAAGAAAATTATGTATGAGACAACCACGAAATGGAAGTAAGAAATTGTATTTTATAAAACAAAAAGAGAAGCAAAAACAGCTTCAAAAGTTCATGACATTACACGAAACGAGAAGTAACCTATTTCTTGATTTCCTTTTTTTGTCGATTTGGGAAGTAGAGCGATTCCAATTGAAGGATATTGCACAACTGTTTTAAGACAAATATTAAGCGGAGATTATTACGATAGACGTTTACGAATAATAAATTAAGTTTTTTAAAAAAAGGAAACGACAATAACTACAGAAGTTTTTGCTAAAGTGAACCCAATGTGTGTGGGAAAGCAGGGCGAGTCCAAATTATGACGATTGATTAATAGCCTTATAACAATTACGAAGATCGGATAATAGCTTCGTTACACACTTGGTGACTCCGCTGAAGGTTGGAGGTACGATTTTACTCTTGACATTGTGGTGTCCACTAACGTATGGTGTGGCTGGTCACTGGGCAGAGAACTTATGTGAATGTCCTTTGACACCAGACGATGCCACCTTTGGAGAGTCGTGCGATGCTCGAATCGGACTCTTGGTGCCAGCCTTTTATCCTGGTGTAACCTTCCTTTTATCTACAACTTTCAGAGTTAGCTCCTTAGGTATATACTTCCTTTAACAAAGTTAGCCCGGTCAAAGATTTTAGTAAGGGCACGGAACTTGTATGGCTTCCTCTTCAGAGAGGCCTTTATTAACTAGCGCCCTATTGCGATTTTTGTTTGGCAAGAAGATATAAAGGTTGATTATCGGATCGAAAGACGTCCGGTTTCGGACCCATTTTTTTGATATTGATTCAAAACCTGTGCACCGTAACATTCTAAAAACATTACAACGTTTCTTAAATTAAGTGCTCTTTCCTATGACACCCCACTTGTTAGGATCAAAAATGATTTGTTTTCTCTCTTCCTTAATCTCAATTCTCACCCCCTCAAACTTCAGAAAAATAATTATGTGACACTTCGCTGTAGTTTTCGTTCAGAGTTTATCAAACTTCCCTTTTCTGTTAATTTTTTCAAATTTTTCTGTCAATGAAGCTCGAAACCCAAGGGGTGGGACCAACTTTTTGTTGCACGTGTTTGACAATAATTCAAAAATTGTGCACTGCAAAATTCTAAAAATAGTTACAATGTTTCTTGAATTAAGTGTTCGTTCAGACGATATCTCACATGGCTGGGTTTTAAATGGTGTTTTCTCTTCTCATTTCTACACGCTTAATAAATACGATTATGAGTGTTTTGCACTTCACCATATTTTTCGTTATTTTTCGTATTTTCCTATATTTTCTAAGAGTTTTGAAGTTTTTTCATTAAATAGGTTCGGAACTAAGTGGGGAAGGAAAACATAAAAAAACGCTATTATTCAATTTTATTCAAAAAACTGTGCAGTAAAAAGTTATAAAATACATTTTTAAAGGATACTGAATTCAAGCCCTTTTATATGATACCCTACTTGACTCGGTAAAAAAAGTATTTTTTTAAAGACCTTACATATTGCACCCCGTAAAACAAACGGAAACCACTTTATTTTTTTGTATCCGTCATCTTCAGTGGACAGGCTAGTTTTATACGCATCTTAAATTTCAGGTCCATAGGATTTATAGTTTATGAGATAACCGATTTTAATACAAAAACACCTCGTATTCTCAAAAGTAGTGATTCGTATAAAAACGGAACTCAAATTAAATTTTTAATCTAACCCCCCCATCCCCCTAAATTTTTAATCTAAACCCCTATACTAATGCTTTTGAGATGTCTAATGCAGTTACGTACGTTTCACCACCTTTCTCAAGTATGCTATTCCAAAGATGTGCTACATAGTTCAATAGATCAGTTGTTGATCTTTTGTTTCTAAAACCGTATTGGCTGTCAGATATCAAATGGTTGTCCTCCAAAAATTTGGATATGAGTGAATTAATATATTGCTCGTATATTTTAGACAGGACTGGGAGTAAGACTATTGGTCTATAATTTGAAATATCACATTTCGTTCCTTTTTTTGGGACAGGCTGGGCATTGGCCAACTTCCGGCAGGATGGAAAAATACCAGATTTATAGATTTATAAAATATTTCGGTGAGAATTGATGCAAGTTCTTTTGAAAATGTTTTTAGAATAACAGGAGGAATGTTGTCCAGACCGGAGGCTTTGTTATTGTTTAACCCCCTTAAAAGTTTTTCGACAATTTTGGGTTTGAAATGTAATTGTTTCATATTAACTCTTGAAGACTGGATTTAGGGAATTTCTTAAGGAGTTTCTAAAACTGTCGAATTTGAAGCAAAGCGTTCCGCGAACAATGTAGCTTTCTTTGCAGGGTCAGTAACGAATAAGTCACCATCGATGATAGGGGGGATAGAAGGTTTAGTACCAGAATTTAAAGAATTAATGGCACTGTAAAAACTTTTGTCAGAAATTGACATACTCGAAAGATTTGCCGCTTTCGCTCTGTCAATCTCTGCCTTTTCGTTTTCAATTATCTGGCTTGATATTTTGTTGGCCTTTAAATATTGGGATCGATTAACAGAGTTCTTTTTATGAATCCAAATATTAAATAATCTACGTTTGTTTCTAAAAGCCAATTTGGCTGCCTTCGAAAACAAATATTTTTGTTGGGGTTTCATTATTGAAAAGGGAACAAATTTGTTAATACCGAATTGAATGGTTTCAGTAAAGTTTTGAGCAGAAACATTTACATCATCACTATAAAAACAATGACGATCAAAAGGGAAACCTTAAAAAAAACTTCGGAGACCAATCGTGTCCATTTTTGAAAAGTGAAATATTTTACGGGGTTTGGGAACTCTAGTTTGTAGTAAATCAGTTTTGATAACTGATGTGATTAGATAATGGTCAGAATTTCCAATACTACCCTTATCGACATCGACACTCGTAATATCTGGCATAGATGTGAGATAGAGGTCTAGGAGAAAACTATTGTCACCGCCATTACGAGGAGTGAAAGTTGGGTTTTTTACAATCTGCGTCAGGTCGCGGCAAATATTTCTGCCTGCCTTCCGTTGTTGTCGTCGTCGGTCGTTTTGGAGAATTGTAACCACGATTTGTTGTGGATGTTGAAGTCACCGGTAACAATAACCTAACAATTTTGAAATTGTGCTCTAATTTCGTCCACAACATTAGTCAAGAGATTAAAAAAATTGGGACTGTGTTTGTTTGGGGACCGGTATAGAACTAGTGTGAAAAAAGAGATTTCAGGTAGACAAACCTTTAATACTACGGTTTTGTAGCCATCACCACGTAGTTCATAATTCGGAAAGCGTTTATATGCAACACTCTCATAAATGTATGCACATACACCTTGATGAAGTTTAAAAGCTGATTCAAGCCTCTATTTGGGATTTAGTGTGGATCTGGATAGTTGGATAGTTTTCAGAAACTTGTGTTTCTGTAAGAAAAAGAATATGTGGTTTGGCGTGCTCAAGATGATGTTGCACGGCGTTTCGGTTGGCATTCAATCCATAAATGTTTTGGATGTGTATTTTAAATTTTTTATTAAATGTAATAGTCATTTGATCAAAATATAATTTGTTTTAAAAATAGGTAACTAAACAATAAATCCTATAATATAACAAAATATGACATAGGCCAATATTTCATGATAGGATGTAAGAAATAATAAACATGTTAAGACGCGATAAAGAGTTAAGACGCAATAAAGGTCACCACGAGTTAAGACGTAATAAAGGTCACCAACAGGCCTTCGTCTATACCTGTTAGAAGTCTATATACAACTGGGGGCGACAGGTGCCCAGAGGTTGGTACTTTTCATGGTTTGACCCTACATGAGTCCTCTCTAGTGTGTACCCACTAGGGGTGCTAATAAGGGAGCACCTTCCCGCGACCCGTGCGGCTAAGCCAAGGTCCCCATTCCCACTAGACATGACAACAGTCTACGGTTTGCAATAGCAGGCTAGAGCCTACTATAGCTCAGGTACCTTGGGTTCGCCAGGTCCCGTATCACGGTCTAATCAGACCAGTGTCCCCTGAGGTCAAAAAAGTTTGACATAGACCAATATTTCATGATAGGATGATGAAAATAAAAAGAGGTGAGAAAGCAATAAATGAAAAATCCGTTTTTTCCGGATGATTAAACCGTTTTTCCTAATGATTTACATATAGAAGCTCATTCTGCAACTAAGACTATTAATGGTGCTACCGTTGACTGAATAGAGTTTGCCAGCATCATTATAACATTATCGTGGCTAGTGACTTTTCACTGCAGTTGTCAGTGATTTGCGATTTCTCATGTTAGCTCATATATCAATAGCAGGGACTAGAGTACGCGGAATTTTGACACCCGTGGATCAAAAATAAAAAACGTAAAAATCTACAAAAATTGGTATAAACCTTTCTTCCCGAAAATATTGTGACGCAGAAATCAGCTAATTTGTATGTATTTCGAAAAGCCCGAAAAATTCTCATTTCTTGCAAATCAAAATTGTTATGTGTTGTGTTTAAGTTTAAGTTTTGCCCGCACAGAGGGATCAGTTTTTGTTGATTTGTAAATTGTTTTATTAAACACCCCCAAAACATTTTCAAGTTTGCCGGAGTAACTTCAGCTGAAATATAGTCACAGCTCTCAATTGACAACTTTGCTACTGTTAGGGAATACATTGATCATGAAAACGCAGAGCTTTTTCAAGAAGATTGATACGCAAGAAACCAACAGTGCAGGTATGATATTCACAAGCGAACAAGCCAATATATGACACAAATTGTTAAATTTTCGAACGAAAATGCTGTTCAAAACCTAAAAGTTTATATTTCAATATATAGTCAGAAATATATTTTTTCCTCCACCTATTCCAATAAACCAAAAATGCAAAGGACTCAAGGCTCCTGAAAAGACAACAAAAAATGGATGTCAAAACTAGCCTTCCTTTTGCATTTTTACTGATATTTTATCTACATATATCGGCCAGTATTTTCCAAACTATTTCATATGACTTATATTGTTCATCGATTCAAAATACTATAAATAACAAAATTTGTTCTGTATGTCACCTAAACACACCAGCAATTCAGTTCAACATAAAATAATGTCACTGCTCACCAAGCGTGTTAGTCAAACAAGGATTAATGGCAATAATTGCAGAGCAAGAGAACAGTAAAAGTGTAGATTGGTATGATGAGGCTGAATTAAACTTAAATGGAATATCGCTCACGTCAGGCCTTTAGGCTTTTAAGCATTTTTACTTTTTAACATTTTAGGCTTTTTATATCAAAACAACTCAAAGATAACAGAAAATGACCTCGATTTGCAAGAAATAATGATTACTTAAAGTTTTCGAAATACAAATCAACTGATCACAGCTGTCAAGTTTTTTTGGGGAAAAAAAACTATAGAAAGTTACCTAAACCAATAGTTTATAAAAATATATCATTCAGAACCGCATTAAGAGAGAACAAAACACAATAATAAAAAAGACGATAAGTCGTGTGTCTCGGATAAGTTGTCTGAATACATTGATTCAAGAATTAAATAAATCACAATAAATGTGTTGGTTCATAAATAAGACTAAGTGCGTTAACAAACGATCTTTTATAGGGCGAACAGCTTCGTAACAATACTTTTGTTTTCACAAAGATTTTTATGTTTAATATGTATCTCTGCCCAAAACTAAAAACAATGTCCTCATAAAAGCCTTCTGAAGAAAACTTTATAAAAACCTTTTAACATAGACAGAAGTCTTGATATCTCAGAGATTTAATATTTCAGTACCTTCATTTTTTTTATAATTATTTTCTCATAGCATCAATTAATAAATACAGAAGCTTCTCACCTTATATTTCAAAATAAAAGTAAATTTGTATAATTCAAAAATATTAGTCATTATTAATGCACTTTAATTAATATAATAAAAGTAAAAGTTACTAAACAAAATGCAGAGACGAAGAGACTAAATGCACTGAAGTGCAGAGGTGAAAAGACGATTGACTATTGCCTCCACAGTCTTAAAAAGTTCATATATTCCAAATTTGCCGTTTGCAATTTTATGTTTTACCGTATTACCAATCATCACGTGCGGTTAAGCTAGAAATTTCACATATCTTGTCGGCTACAAACAACCGAACTGCACTCTTGATGATAAATGGAATGAATCCGTGTTAACAAACAACACTGAAAGAAAAAAATTCGATCATTCGGTTGGCACAGAGATTATTCAGTCACAATGACATCACACTCGGTTGTTGTGTCTTCAAATTTGTATTTTGAAGATAATACAACCGAATTTTAGGTTATTGTGACAAGAAATATTCGGTTGGTGCAAAAAAGGTTGTAGTGACCGATTTTTTTCTTTCAGTGAAATATCAAAGCTTTTGAGTCGAAAAACCGGTTTTGTATAGATCTACGACCAAACCGAACTTGATTAAGAAATCAGCGCCTCATAATGGGGCTGGTTATCCATCCAATGACGAATGACTGCCAACACTCGCGACGGAAACCTTAATTGATGTTAAGTTATCTTAGAGTGTAGGTTACGATGCGAACCATTAGCAGCGTTGATTTTAGAACAAGAGTCATGAGCAATATTTTTACAGTATGTGGATGTGGAACCGATATTTTAGCATCAGTATTTATCAGAAAAATTTTAAAGCATTTAATGTTTTAAAGTATTTAATAGATAGGTAAAAGTTACGTATAGGGTCTCATCGTTCACCACCGTGTGAACTTTGTTGCGTTTTGCTTTCAAACTTTACAACTGAAATACTGGAGGTGGACTAGTTCTTAAAACTTCACGTACTACTGACACACTTTTGTACAACGGTACCAACCGTCAAGAAAAATAGCAGTAACGCGTCAAACTTCTAAGGCGGAAGAACACGATTTTGAGCGCGAAGGTTCGTGACCGATACCGTGCAAAATTTCTTTTACTATTTGAACAAGAAAAGTGAACCAGACCGTTCTTAAGTCAATAAACTGGTTGCCGCCATTTCTCAATAGCATTTGCGAGGCTTGTGAGCTTTACAATATCGATAATCAAAACCGATGATCTATGAAACTGTCATGAGCTCTTTTTTCTCTATCGATTTTGTTCAGGAAGTCGTTTTAGTTTGCGATAACAAGACGATTAAGCATTGGAACCAACCACGGTTCATTAATTCTACGAATCTGCAACAACCGTCATTAAATATTGTTGACATAACGAATTGTTTCAGCTTTCTGTTCACTGGAATGTTTAATTTTATCAATTCCATTTTCCGGACGTGTCTGAATTTTCTTTTCTTTCGCCAGAAGTAATCTTTTTCTTTCTTTCTTGTGTCTCTACCAAAAAACTTTTGTTGAATATATAATTTGTCAATAGATGGTGTTGTTACCCATACATCTAGCACCCCAAATTCGATTGTGTTAAACCAACACATGATTGGAATGTGACACTTCAATTAACTTTTCATAAACCGTAATTCTGTTTTACAAATTGTCATTTGTGTATAAAAAGTGATATTCCTTTAAAAATGAGAGAAATACGATATGTGATGATTTTTCCATAAAAAAAGAGCAAAAGGGTTGCAAAAACATCCCAATTTGTGAAGTTTACGGTGAGGATGCTGTAAGTGGTTAGCTCGATTCCATAATGAAAATTTTGATGTTAAGGTTACCCTTCGCATCGGCTAATTATTGAAAAAGCCGATCAAATTTAACAACTGACCGAACTAGATGATCATGCAAGTTTGCAACGATCGGCCCCATTTCAACTCAATCATATAACTAGCTCACTATTCTATTTCGGTACTATATATCAACATCAAAGTGTTCAATGTAAATGAACTTACGGTTGTTTAGAATTTATTAATAGTGAAATTGTAGCCTTTGATATAAGTGTTGGTATGTGTAACAATATTTAGTGTTATAATAGAAGTAAAGCAAGAAGAAAGAGAGAAGATGAGAGAAATGCTGAATAATTATAATTATTGGGCGTAAAAGTGACCAATGTATAAAAAAATGATAGAAAATTCTCGCTAATAAAAACATCGATCAATTTGTCCGACTGGAGCATTATGAGTCCATTATCAAATTAAGTATGAAATACATTATAAAATGAATTTTTGATTTCCTTTTTAATTCAAAATGTAGTGTACTAAATACTAAATTATTATAGTTAAAAAAAGATTTGTAATAATACCCGTGTTCCTTTTAAACTTGCTACCCGAACCAAATTTTAAACGGAATGACAAAAATTTGAGGTGTCTTAGATTACTTTTCTACTACAGCTCAAATTTTGTCCTAGTACTCTTTTCCGACATTTTTTTAATAATATTGTAAAATTTTCTTAGCCGAGTTACAATTATTTAGTTCGATCACTAAATCAGGAAATTTAAAACACAATGGATTTTCTAAACGTTATAATTTTATTCGTTCAAGATTTTACAATAAAAATATTTCTCCTATTACTATTCCCCTTTTAGTTCTTCTTGTACTAACAATATTTCACCACTTATAATTCTTTTATACTTGTTCACAATATCACTTTTAACTTTCTACTTATAACACTGTTAATTTTACTTCGCCTTTATCACTGCTAAATTTTTATACTTTTTGTATCACTAACAATTTTATACTACTTGTATCGCTAACAATTTTATACTAATACTATCCTCGAAGAACACCTCTTATTTATACTACATGAAATAGCCTCGATATTACTGCAATATTCTAGAATACACCTTTTTTTCCTTCCTTTATCAACAATAAGACGATCTTCAAATATTGACACCTAGGTGTGAAATCTATTCTTTTGTTTTGTTTCTTGTTTTATTTACCAATTTTTATTTCGTTAACCAATCCTTATTCAAGAAAACAAATACTTCCTATTAAATGTTTACTTTGGTTACGTTGATTTGGTTTTATTGATTTTTACATTTCTTTTAGAAGAATTTTCTCGAAGATAATTCTCTAACGAGAATTTTCTTGAAGATTTTCTATTGTTGTTGTGTTCTATCGTCTTCCATAATCGTCACAATATATATATATATATATATATATATATATATATATATATATATATATATATATATATATATATATATATATATATATATATATATATATATATATATATATATATATATATATATATATATATTTTTGACAAATTATAAATATAATATTGCTAGAAAATGTGAACATATATCTAAGAAAATTATATGTTAGGGAAAATTAAAATTTTTTTTTGTAAATTTGTTGAAATTTATTGGACATATGGGCTGAAATTGACATATATATGGGCTCTGTAGGCGTATGTTTGCTATGTAGCTTCACCACCATTTCGATGTCGTTAACTTGAAAAGTAAATTTAGCTTATTTGCGTTAATTCATGCGGCACCTAAACATAGAGCTTCTTTGCATAACCAGCATTTTGTAATGAGTCCCAACTGTCGTATATATACATCCTGCAGATGCTATATCCAGAACAGCTTTTTCTTCTCGGACTTTTCTTACAAAAATAAAGAGAATGTGCAGTCTCAAGTAAACTTCGACTGAGGAGATCTTAATACAATTAAAAATAAATAATTTACGTTAAAACAAACAAGGTTGCAGCAAAAATAGTTTAAATAGCGGTACAAAAAAAATGTTTATAAAAAAAACTTACTCCCACGTGCCTCCTAAATCAATCCTGCTGCTTTCTAAATACCTGTTGTAAGATTGTTGTAACCTCCTTGATTTGAAATATTATAATATCCAATTGTAACAATTGCACTATAGTTACTGTTGTTACTTTAGTATTTAAAAAAAATATTACGACGCTGATGCATAGGCTGACTTCACCTCAGCTCTGGAAACATAGTGTTCTGGATATATAATGTGCTAATATCCATCAAATACTTTAATTCTTCAAAGCTTACCAATGTTGTAGATTTCCCGTAGTTCTAATTATAAAAATATTAAAGAAAGCAGTGGTATTCCTCCCAACAAACATAAATTCTGTTGTACGAGAAAAAATAAAAAAAAAATTTAATTGGAAGTGACAAATTGGAAGTGGGGATGCAGAACTGTTGTGTACTAAATGTTTATGTACCAAGTTTCATCCAATTCGATTATCAGATACAGATGATACTAAGCTTCCAAAAAAAAAAAGTGCTCGGCGGAGCGGACCCCCTACCACTTTGCTCACTATCGTTATAAAACTAATCAGTTCCTTTCCATACATATCTGCACCTTTTTTCAAAGTGTCATCAAAATTCATTCACGAACGAATGTTGTATGCTCACAACAAACATTGAAAAAATGGTGACACAATAAACGTTTGGGAGACCCTCAACCACTTATTCCAATATTGTCCAAAAACTAATCAATTCTTTTTTATTTAAGTCTCCATCTTTTTTCAAAGTATCATTAAAATAAATTAATGAATGAAGTCTGTATGCTCCCAACAAACTTTAAAAACAAAGTGTGAAAAGTCAGCTGTTGTATGGTAGACCCCAGCCACTTTGATCAATGTGTCCCAAAAGATGATAACTATCTTGTCACACTAATTGAAACCTTTTTCATAAGTTTCATCATAATTACTTGATTATTGTAGGCCATAGTGTGCAAAAAGACACTGAAAAAACTTCAAAAAAGTACAACAAAAAATATTTTACCGGAAGTGAAAAACCGGAAGTTGGGATGCAGAACTGTCGTGAGTGAACCGTACTAAATGCTTATGTACCAAGTTTCATCCAATTCAATTAGCAGGTACAGATGTTATAGGGCTTTCAAAAAAAAGGTGCTCGGGGACCCCCATCACTTTGTTCAATATCGCTCAATGATCAATCAGCTCCTTGCCATACATATTTGCATCTTTTTCCAAAGTGTCATCAAAATTCATTCACGAACAAATGTTGTATGCTCCCAACAAACATTAAAAACATAGTGGAAAAAACCACCTGTTGTATGGTGGACCCAAAACCCTTTATCCAATGTACTCCAAAAGCTGATAAAATCTTTCTCATGTTACTTGAAAGCTTTTACCAACGTTTCATGAAAATCGATCGGTAATTGTAGGCCAATGTAGGGATAAACACCTGAAAAAAAACTTTTTAACCGGAAGTGACAAACCAAAAGTTGGTATGCAGAAATATTGGAAACAGTACTAAAACCTTATATACCAAGTTTCCATCAGATCATAAGCCGCGGGATTAGAAGTTATTCAAGATTTAAACTTAAAGCTTCGGGAGACTCTATCCTCGGATAGAGGATGGTCCAAAACAAAAGAAAAAACAAAATTTGGGCCATGTAAGATTTTTTTTTCTCGATAGATTGCATTACTTCACACAATTAAAAATTGTGGTAAAGTAAATATTGACATCCAAATTTGTGTTATTATAAATCGAATAAAAAATCTGCTAGATTAATGAAACATTTTCATTTTTTTTTTAAATAATTGTGAAGAAATTCATACGTTAAACAATATCTGACAACTTGATTACATTTATTTAATTTAAAACTCGACAATTTAGTGAAATTAAATTTATATGTAGCAGTTTTGTATAATTTAACAGCTAATGGGAACTCAGGGTTTGACAAACAAATTCTTTAAATAAAACTATAATAGCCGTGAGTCTGTCCCTCTTTACGGTCGTAATGCTTAAAGTGAATTATGGACACAGCGGTGGACTGAAGCGCTATAGGTCGAGAGTAAATTCCTGTCGTGGTACATTGTTTTATTGATTTTTTTTATAATTTTTGTTAAAATAATAAAAATTTCGTTTTACGCATTTAAAAATAATCGTTAATGTCGTTTTTTAAAGTGTTTGCTACTGTGTTTTCCCGTTTCGTTCAAATTATTATAATTTCGATACAAAAAAAATAAATTTTTGAAGTGAAAACTTCTTTAGGCGCGTTGTGCGATTTTATATGGGGAAAATTTATATATTCGAGTTATCATCACGCTAAATAAATATATTAAATGTAAATACCTCTATCCGGTCGTATCGTTTCAAATTGCAATATGGATATCGTGGTCGAAATTTCAAATCCTTGAGTGGTACATTTTTTTATTGTTTTTTTTTAAATTTGTATTAAATTTATTCATGAATTCATAAAATTTCGTTTTACGAATTTTAAATTTAACGATAATGAAGTTTTTTTAAATTGTTTCTACTGTCTTTTTCCGTTTCGTTCAAATTATTATCATATTATTTTAATTATTTTTTAGCAGACAGTGCTAAAAATAATAAAATATTGGTTGTCCTATAATTATTTTCCATAATTTCATTCCGTGAAATAAAATAGGGAAAATTAAAACTGCTATTTGAGTATGTGTTTCTCTTTCAATATGGCATCTCCATCACAAAAGATTAATTTAAACACAGTTTAAAGATGCGGACAGTTTACGGTATTTAAATTTATCGATAGTGTAGTTTTTTAAGGTTATTGTTATTGTCTTTTAGCACAGTGTGATGTCAATACGAAGTAAATTTAGAACGCATTCTGGGGATTTTTACCACATCTTAATATTTTCTTCAGTTTTTAGAAGAAATGTTTTGTGGCTATTCTATTTTTATCCTTTTTGTTCTTGTTTTCTTTTTTCATTTTTTTCTATTTGGTGTTGGTGATTGTTGTACCATTTTTGAAGTGAAAACTTCTTTAGGCGCGTTGTGCGATTTTGTATGGGAAAAAATTTATATATTCGATTCATCGTCACGCTAAATAATTATTAAATATAAAATAAATATTAGAAGACAGTGAAATAGATTGTTTCTCATTTCTTATTCTCATGTTCTTGATTTATAATTTATTTTTTTCTTTTTTTATTGAATTAGATTTTTTTTGTTTCGGTTTAAGTTATTTTTACGTAAAATAAAAAAATTGTTTTGTCATATTTGATTTGTGTGTTTTTGGTAATGTGTGGTAAAGTAAGGTGTGGTGTGGTAAAGTAAGTAAAGGGATTTTTAAAAGGGATTCTATTGTGACAGCTATTACAACCTCACAAGTTTTATTCCAAATTTTTTAAATGCTAAAAGAAACCTTTGGATATCCATGTAATTGAAATCCATGTAATCAAACTAACATTTTTTTATACAAAGTATGGCATGTTAAGTGCTAATTTTATTATAACTAGCACTAAACATGACTAACTTTGTAAAAAAAAAATTACTACATAAAAATGGCCAGAAATCGACAAAACTTAAGCGATCGCAATTGTTTTACAGTGTATAAGTTATGGTTTACTCTTTCATTTCATATATGAATCGCCAAGATTTGTGACAACTGACAACTGATTTGTCTGGATTTCAAAACCCATAGGCGAACCTATCTTGCAAGTTTTTATCACAATTTTTGTTTTACATTTTTTGATAAAAAATGCTAGAAAGAAGCTCTGGACTATCCATAACATGGACTATCAATAAAATGATTCTATCAGTGTAAATAAAGCGGAAAATTACTTCTTATATGCGTAAGATATTGTAGACGCTACATCTCACTAATTTTAAACAATCGTTCTGCTTACAATTGTAAACAGATACTGTATACAACTGTATACTAACAAATAATTTTCTCTTTTTCCAAACTATAAACAAGGAGATCAAACTTATCTCAATTTTCCATTTTCAATCACACAAGCACAACAAAAAAGGAAAACAACATAAACAGAGAATTTTCACAAAAAAATTGATTCTTTAGAGATACATCATCTAAATTTGAAAAAATCTCGTCGCCTTAGTTCAATTGTATCTCTCCATAAACTCGGTTGGATATTTAAGAACTGAGCTTTCAAGCTAGTTAAGTAACAAAATAAAAAAAATTGTATTGTTATTCAACAAACAACAGAGAAGCAATAACTGTTAGATTCTGACGAATGTTAAACGCGGAAAAGGATAAAGTTTTAAAGTGAATTTCAATTAAGAATCTATGTGAGTGTTTGTGCATTTATGTCGTTTAAATTTTAAAACCTAATTAAGATTGATATTAATTTCGATTTTTTTTAGTATTTGCTATAAAAAAATTAATAATAAAAAAAAGTTTAAGTGAATTTAGAAGGAAGATTTTTCTAAAGTTCATGATTATGAAAATGATTTAATGGATTTTATTGTGGATGTTTGCTTTACGTTTTTGTTGCTACGAAATTTTATTTATTTAATTGGATTCACTGAAGAGCAAAAATATATAGAACTTCAATGAAGTGAAAATTTTATTAGATTTTAAAAATAAGTGTGTAGGTAAGTAATTTTCATTTTTATTGGATTTTCGTATTTCACGTTGTTGATTATATGTAATTGGATGTTTTAATGTGGGATAACGTTTTTGATAATTAAATGGTGAAAGACCAAAGGGTAAACGGTACAGCGATCTCGTTCATTGTAAGAGAGTTAGTTGATGGTTTATTTCCATAATTGGTCTTGATCATTGAATTTGAACTTAAGAAGTTACATAAATAATTTTGAAGAACTCTATCGATTGTTTCCGTTAACTTTCTTTGAAAATCTGGCAAACAAATTAGGTGTTAAAACTGATAATTGACACATTTGTTTTGAATAAGAAACAAAAACATGAGACAAACTAATAAGAATTTGATTAGCGCTTTTGGAATTATAATTGATCAACGTAATGTCTTTTTTGCTGTGCGGATTTAAGGATTAAGATTTGTGCCATTCACTGCACAAAGTGACTAACTCCACTTTTTGGAAAAAATTTAAATTTAAATGTCATTTAAATGTAATTTAATGAAATTGAAAAATGAAAGTTTAATCTGAAACAATTACATTTGTATATCAAAACTATATGTATTGGAATTAAACACATGAACAAATATGTTATTGGTTTGCAACTGTATGTAATACATGTTTCTTCAACTAAGAAAGATAGTTGATAAGATCGATTAAAAGCTCAAAATTACGAAATGAAATTCGCACAAATACTATATACAAAGAAGCATAACTTATGTATAATCAAACATGGATAGCAATTATGATAAACAAACTAATTAAAAATGTGACCCTTAGCCGGCAACACCTTTGCAATAGTGATTTGCAAACAGTTACAATGCGTTAATACCAATGAATTTTCAATATATGCCCTCCCGCAGGAACATATTGTAACGACTCTTCGTTGGTTCTTTTCGATTATTGAGCAAATACGACAGTAAAAAGACAGATCTTTAGTTAACAAAATCTCAAACTTTATGTATCAACCAGTTACAGCAACTTCCGATTTTAATTACAATGAATCCCAGGGTCTCCAATTTATGCACGATAAACTTCACCGCTTTTCCACAATTTGAATCAATAATATTCAGAATCGTAAAATTTGTATTTACTATTCCACTAAGTTCAAATTCTTTTACTATTAGTACCCAGGCTCAAGTACCACCGATTATTCCTTATACTTGCGAATATTTATAAACACTTTTAATTGCAAAATTAAAACTGATCATCTGATATTTTGTTCGCTTATTTATATTCAAAAACAAATAAGAAGAAACGTCTGGTAACTCAGTTTTTGTTGCCAGTGTATTTTCTAGAAACAATAGGCCACACCTCCTTTTAATTCATTTATGTAAACATTTATATAACAAATTTAATTTACATTAATTTATGCAAATTGTATTAGTTAAAAGGAGTTAACTGTATTGGTTGGAATGTATTGGTTATTTATGAGTAAATTAAATTAACCCATCCTGGACGAAGTTTATTACAATATGTAAAATTTAAAATTTTGCATCTATGGGTGTGACAAAACCGCGTACTTTAGTACCTGCTATTGGAAAATCAGTTAACGTGAGATTTCGTATACTACTGACAATGGCTGTAACATACCACTTATATTAAGGGGATAAGTGATATTTTAGGGGTGCTGGCGGATGTACTTTTTCAATCAACGATAGTACCCTTAGTCTTAGTTATGGAATATTCTTTGACGATAACGCTCTATTTTTTTTAAAATAAAGTGTGTTATGTAGTAGGAATTACAATGTGTGTCACAACATCACATAAAAACTTTTTAAGAAAAACATACATAACAACATGGTTTTTAAGGTGTTGATGGCCGTAATTTTTTTATTTTTTTAAAGAAGGAACTTTTTGCTTGCTCGAACAAATGAGCTTCCATATAACTATTATATATGCTGGCTTGAGGAAAACAATGCGTTACATGATCTTGGTATATGCTTCTAGCACTAGGATATATAGGGACCTAAGTTTAGCTTTGTTCCTGCAAATTTGAAAAAAAAGTATATTATTTTTATTTCCTCCATCCTATCATGAAATATTGCCCTATGTCGTACATTATTATGTGAAAGGATTTATTATTAAGTTTTCCATTCTTTAAGAGGAATATAAAAAAAAGAAATTTGCGTTCATCAACGTCTTAAAAAGCATTATGTTGGAGAACCTAGGTCTTAAAAGGTTTTTATGTGTTGTTGTGACACATATTATAATTCCAAATATGTCACATATTTTGAAATTGCACAAACTTTATTGAACTTCGGTGAAAAAGATGATGAACAATGTCATTAAAGTTACAATTTTGAATGGAAAATTCGAAGAGGAAGATGAATTGCTGCCACGACAGATAGGCCGAACGTTTAGTTTTCAGTGCAACTCGCTTTTGCAATTACCATCAACAAAGCACACGGACAGTTACTGCAAGTATGTGGACTAGATTTGGAGAATCCGTTCTTTACACATGGACAACTGTATATGGCTGGCGCGTTAGGAAAACCTTCTGATTTATTCGTGTACGCACCAGACGGAAAAACAAAAAATATAGTGTACCCACAAGTAGTTGAATAAATAAATAGAATTAAAACGACATTTTGAAATGCGTTCCATATTAAAATAAATAAGTTGCAATAAAAATGACACAATGTAAATTGAATGTTATCTTTATGAGTTTTCTTTCTTATGAGAAAGCGGCAATATGCGACGGATGTTAAATAAACAAAGTTTTACGCTATTTGGTGTAAAAAATAAAATTTTGAGAGATTTTCTGAGTGATTAAGATCAAACTAAATATTATAATTCACTTGAATTTTGCAATTTGACAGCATTTTTCATTTTCTCTCAGAAAAACTTCTTTAGAACAGTTTTTGTGTGTTTCGTGTCGGGTACAAATACAATGCATGAGCACTGTGAACATTTGTGAATCCATTTTTATTCTGTATAATGTTCTATATAGAGATGAAACACCTCTACTAATTCAACAAGTCATTTAAATTGTTTTATTGCTAACTTGAAAACTTATTTAATCGCTAATTTTTTATATATCCGAACAAATCAGCTAGAGCGCTGATTATTTTTCATTCATATTTTTAAAAAGTCAAATTAAAAATTACGCTGCCATTTCTTTACCACCTTTTGAAACCATTGCTACTACGTCAACAAAATGTCTGCGCAAAAACTTTAAATATAAGCGTAGCAAAGCACGCCGGGTCCTGCTAGTATATATATATATATATATATATTTATATATATATATATATATATATATATATATATATATATATATATATATATATATATATATATATATATATATATATATATATATATATATATATATATATATATATATATATATATATATATATTTATATATATATGTATATATATATGTATATATATATATATATATATATATATATATATATATATATATATATATATATATATATATATATATATATGTATATTTATATATATATATATATATATATATATATATATATATATATATATATATATATTACGTATATATATATATATATATATATATATATATATATATATATATATATATATATATATATATATATATATATATATATATATATATCGCGATATATAGATATATTTATATATATCGCAATCACCTGTTGTCCGTCAAAATTTTATTTTGCCTTAAACTATTTTCATTCGGTAGAGTATCGAAAATGGTTGGGTAAAAAATTTTTTTTTGATCCAAGAAACGCTTGGTTATCCTGTGCTGGTATGGTCTAAAATCGCGAACTGTGCTTACACGCGTATCTTGAAAATGCAACCATTTCTGAACGGCTGAACCAATTTTGGCAGTAGGCGCGTTTGAAAGCAGAATCATAGTAGTTTTAGGGAAAATTTTTATCTGTGCATGTTTTCATAGAACACCTATGAGAAAATTGAAAAATGGTCAGAAAAATTGTCATTTAACATAGGCTGAACTGAAATATTGCCCATTAAAAAAAAAAAAACTTTCATATATTAGCTTTTTAGTTCCCAAGTATAAAAATAGGGATATTTCTCGTTCTCAAGTAATGATTTTTTAAAATTTTGTCCTACAAAAATAGGGTTCTTTATATGAAGCTTTAATCCAAATTTCACGCTCATAAACCTTAATAATCTAAAAGCCAAAGACATACATCTGAAAAAGATAAAATGAAATATTAAAATGCTTTTTTATTCGCCTACTAGCAGGACCCGGCGTGCTTTGCTACGTTTATATATAAAGTTTTTGCGCAGACATTTTGTTGACGTAGTAACAATGGTTTCAGGTGGAAATGGGATATGGCAGCAAAATTTTTAATTTTACCATTTAAAAATATGAATGAAAAATATTCAGCACTCTAGCTGATTTGTTCGGATGTATAAAAAATTAGCGATTAAATAAGTTTTCAAGTTAGCAATAAAACAATTTAAATGACTTATTGAATTAGTAGAGGTGTTTCATCTCTATATAGAACATTATACAGAACAAAAATGGATTCACAAATGTTCACAGTGCTCATGCATTGTATTTGTACCCGACACGAAACACACAAAAACTGTCATAAGAAGTTTTTCTGAGAGAAAATGAAAAATGCTATCAAATGGAGGGATCCGCATGGAGGGATCAGTTTTTATTGTTTTGAAAATTTATTTTTATTTTTGATCTACGGGTGTGATAACCACGCGTACTCCAGTCCCTGCTATTGGCATACGAGTTAACGTGAGATATCACATAACACTGGCAATAGCAGTGAGATATCATAAGCCAAGGTGACATCTTAGGGGTAGTGGCGGATGAACTGTATTCAGTCATCGGTAGCACCCTCAATCTTAGCTGTGAAATAATCCTTGATGACGGGACGCTATTGTTTCCTTGAAGAGCCTTCATATAACTATGTGTGGGCTTTGATCTTGAAAGACGGTGCGTCACAGGATCTAGGAATATGCAATCGGCTGGATTATTGGCAACTACATTTTTGTTTTGTTTCAGCAAATTTTTGTAAAATTCTCTATTTACTTTTTAATTTACTTTTATTTTCTCTATTCTATCATAAAATATTGGCTTATGTCATATTTTGTCAGTGATAGGATTTATTGTTTAGTTATCCATTCTTTACCAACAAATATAAAAAACAAAAAAAGAAAGATTTACGTCCATCAACACCCTTGAACGTATATTGTTGTGGGACCTTGGTCTTAAAAGGTATTTATGTGTTATTGTGACACATATTGTAATTCCTACTACACAACACATTTTATTAAAAAATTTAATATGGAACGAATATTTATTTAATATGGAACGAATTTCAAAATGTCGTTTTAATTCTATTTATTTATTCGACTACTTGTGGGTACACTATATTTTTTGTTTTTCCGTCCGGTGCGTACACGAATAAATAAGAAGGTTTTCATAACGCACCAGCCATATACAGTTGTCCATGTGTGAAGAACGGATTCTCCAAATCTAGTCCACATACTTGCAGTAACTGTCCGTGTGCTTTGTTGATGGTAATTGCAAAAGCGAGTTGCACTGAAAACTAAACGTTTGAATCTGTTGGGATCATTGAAGTATGTCGCCTCTCTGTCGTGGCAACACTACATCTTCTTCTTCGAATTTTCCATTCAAAATTGTAACTTTAATGACATTGTTCATCATCTTTTTCACCGAAGTTCAATAAAGTTTGTGCAATTTCAAAATATGTGACATATTTGGAATTATAATATGTGTCACAACAACACATAAAAACCTTTTAAGACCTAGGTTCTCCAACATAATGCTTTTTAAGACGTTGATGAACGCAAATTTCTTTTTTTTATATTCCTCTTAAAGAATGGAAAACTTAATAATAAATCCTTTCACATAATAATGTACGACATAGGGCAATATTTCATGATAGGATGGAGGAAATAAAAATAATATACTTTTTTTTCAAATTTGCAGGAACAAAGCTAAACTTAGGTCCCTATATATCCTAGTGCTAGAAGCATATACCAAGATCATGTAACGCATTGTTTTCCTCAAGCCAGCATATATCGTCGCCTTAATAATGAAACAACGTATGCTATTTATACGTTGTTTTTATATTATAGGTGCGCTGCATTCCCCATAAGGGTATCTTTGAATTGGCGTTTTTACATTTTCGAATTATTTTATGACTGGGGGTTAGAATTAATAAATTATAAATTAACGTCCATGCAAATGCATGCGCACATCAAACTTTAAACTCAAATATCTCGAAACTATACTTTTGCGTATACGTCATTTCATTATTAAAGCGACGATATAATAGTTATATGGAAGCTCATTTGTTCGAGCAAGCAAAAAGTTCCTTCTTTAAAAAAATAAAAAAATTACGGCCATCAACACCTTAAAAACCATGTTGTTATGTATGTTTTTCTTAAAAAGTTTTTATGTGTTGTTGTGACACACATTGTAATTCCTACTACATAACACACTTTATTTAAAAAAAATAGAGCGTTATCGTCAAAGAATATTCCATAACTAAGACTAAGGGTACTATCGTTGATTGAAAAAGTACATCCGCCAGCACCCCTAAAATATAAGTGGTATCTTACAGCCATTGTCAGTAGTATACGATATCTCACGTTAACTGATTTGCCAATAGCAGGTACTAAAGTACGCGGTTTTGTCACACCCATAGATGCAAAATTTTAAATTTTACATATGTTCCTGTGGGCGGGCAGATATTATAAATTCATTGATATTAATGCATTGTAACTGTTTGCAAATCACTATTGCAAAGGTGTTGCCGGCTAAGGGCCACATTTTTAATTAGTTTGTTTATCATAATTGCTATCCATGTTTGATTATACATAAGCTATGCTTCTTTGTATATAGTATTTGTGCGAATTCCATTTCGTAATTTTGAGCTTTTAATCGATCTTATCAACTATCTTTCTTAGTTGAAAAAACATGTATTACATACAATTGCAAACCAATAACATATTTGTTCATGTGTTTAATTCAAATGTTTAATTCAATCATGTGTTTAATTCAAATACATATAGTTTTGATATGAGTAAATCTCTGGAACTTTTAAATTTTGTGCCCTGTCAAAATTTTTTATATAGTCACTCATTTTTCCCCAACCTTAAACATTATATTTGCTTATTGCAGGTTAATGTAGGTGACAAATAAAAGTTTGAGTGTAAAAAATATTATTTTAAAAAACTAGAGGACATAAAAGCGAAAAAAAGTAGCAAAAACGCTAAAATTGAGATGTCTTTTTCGAAATCCCGTTTCTTTATCAGGCTGTAACTTTTGGAACATAACTTCAAATGACTTGAAATTTTGCGAAAATCTTGAGTTTGTCATGTTCTTTCAAAAACATATATGTTTTTGTATGTGCTCCTTAAGGGAAAATAACGGAGGTGACTTCAGTCGGTGTCCCCCACTTTTTATCGATTTCAAATTTATTTATATTTTGTTTTTTTTGCGCTTGGAACATTCCTCAAATCGTAAAAACAATATTTTTTCGTTAAAGTACGCACAAAATCAAAAAAACCTATGTACTGCAATTTTATGTGCTTCTCATAGTGAGCTCGCAACAGAAGCACAAAAAGTAAGAGATGCTGCGAAAATTTTTTTAAAAATCTAGGGTTTTAACTAGCACATCCTCAATTTTAGTTGATAACCATCCAAAATCACTGTTCTTCATAGAATTTGATGTATTAAAGATAATGGTACCTCGTTAACTGGATTTGACACTTCTAGACATTAAAAAAATGCCCAAAGTTTTTAAATTTTTTATGTCTTATTAACAGTTCTTTTATTTTTCGGCTATAACTTTTGGAACATAACTCCAAATAACTTGAAATTTTACCAATATTCGTTTTTTGACATGTTCTTTCAAAAACATAGATGTTTTTTGAACTGCTCCTTAAGGGAAAATAGCGGTGGCGCGTCAAATCGGGGTCTTTACATTTTTGTTGATGAACATTTTTTATTTTTCGTTTTTGAGCATGGAACATTCCTCAAATCGTAAAAACAATATTTTTTCATTAAAATACGCACAAAAACAACAAAATCTATGTACTGCAATTTTATGTGCTCCTAATATTGGGCTCGCAATAGAAGCACAAAAAGTAAGAGATGCTGTGAAAACTTTTTTAAAAATCAAGGTCCGGCTATAACTTTTGGAAGATAGTTACAAATGACTTAAAACTTAACGGATATTCGTTTTTTGACATGTTCATTCAAAAACATATATGTTTTTTGAACTGGGGTCTTTACATTTTTGTTGATGCAGATTTTTTTATTTTTCGTTTTTTGAGCATGGAACATTCCTCAAATCGTAAAAACAATATTTTTTCGTTAAAGTACACACAAAAACAAAAAAATATATGTACTGCAATTTTATGTGCCCCTCTTATTGGGCTCGCAATAGAAGCACCAACAGTAAGAGATGCTGCGAAAACTTTTTTAAAAATCTAGGTTCGGCTATGACTTTTGGAACATAACTCCAAATTTCTTGAAATTTTACGAATATTCATTTTTTGACATGTTCTTTCAAAAAAATATACGTTTTTTAAGGTGCTCCTTAAGGGAAAAAAACGGCGGCGACTTGAGTCGGTGTCTTCCACTTTTTATCGATTTCAAATTAATTTATATTTTGTTTTTTTTGCGCATGGAACATTCCTCAAATCGTAAAAACAATATTTTTTCGTTAAAGTACGCACAAAAACGAAAAAATATATGTACTGCAATTTTATGTGCCCCTCTTATTGGGCTCGCAATAGAAGCACCAAAAGTAAGAGATGCTGCGAAAACTTTTTTAAAAATCTAGATTCGGCTATAACTTTTGGAACATAACTCCAAATGACTTGAAATTTTACGAATATTCATTTTTTGACATGTTCTTTCAAAAACATATATGATTTTTTATGTGCTCCTTAAGGGAAAATAACGGTAATATTTGAATCTCGATTGTTGCCGCGTACGTCTTTCAGAGATCGTATCTCCTCACAGACGTGGTATGAAGGTCTCAAATTTTATATGCATTTAGACGAAAGTGTTACGAAATACATACTAAAATTTCAAGCGTTAACTAGAACTGCAAGACTGTCAACGGGACGATTTTTCACGACAAAGTGAAATTTAATACGTATTTAATACGAATATCCAGCAAATCCCCAATAACTTTTGGAACATACAATAAAAAATTAGGAACAAAGTTTTATTCATTTTAAGAGTTGATAAGGAGACTTTACCTAAAATTTCATGGGTGTGCCTCGCAATTGAGAGATTTTCATTTTTATCATCAAAATTTAAAAGTTCCAGAGATTTGCTCATATATACAAATGTAATTGTTTCAGATTAAACTTTCATTTTTTAATTTCATTAAATTATGTTCAACAAAAAAAAATTGATCAAAGGAATCTTACCGTATAAAACGATATGTAAAGAAAAATCAAATTAAATTATTATCAACATTTAGGCAGAACCCCTTAAGATAAACCAGCGTCACCTACCGGTACCAAACCCAAACAAAAACCATTCTCACAACTCATATATCATACATGTAAAATATTATTAAATTTGGTTCACGGGTTCTTTAGTTTTAGTGCTGTAAACATACATGTAATTTTTATATATATATATATAGAAGATATACTAAAGTGTTACTTTATTACTGTGATTTACGACCTTAAAGTGTCACTTTTTAACTATTTATTTTGTTGTCATAGTTACGTCCAAAAAAGTAAAAAGCATTTGTATTTGTTTAAATTTGGAAACACTATTAAGAAAATTTTCTTTTTTTCCGATGTTGCTGCTTCTCAATACAAAAATAAAAAAAACTTTTTTATTCGCCTACATATTAAAGTGTTACTTTATTACTGTGATTTGCGGCCTTAAAGTATCACTTTTCAACTATTTATTTTGTTGTCATAGCTACGTCCAAAAAAGTAAAAACCATTTGTATTTGTTTAAATTCTATGAAAAATAAATTTTTTTATCAAAGCAACCCTCAAATTCAAAATTTCATTATCCAATTAAAATAGTCATTTGTTGTCATAGCTACACAATAATTTGGAAAAAATAATAAATATTTTGACAAAGGTTACTTGTTCCACATATTTTTATTTTAAAATTTATGAAAATTTATAATTTTAATTTAGAATAAACAACTTTTCTTAAAATATTTTACTTGCGGCGAATAAAAAATAGTATATGATGCACGGACGTAAGCTATTTTGGACTTAATGTGGGTGCAAATCTTGGCTAGCGCCTCGATTTGCAAACTCCACATCCGTCCAAAATCTTTAGCTTTATGTCCTAGCATCATAATGTACTATTTCGATTTATGCGAAATGAAGCAAACGGAAAAAATTGATTTTGAGTGGCATTTTTTTGCTACCTACCACGGAAAGGGTCCATGTGATGCAATTCGAGGGACTCTGAAACGTATGACTACTAGAACTAGTATGCAACGTGAGTATGCAGACCATATATTAACGGCAACAGACTTGTTCGAATGGATACACAAGAAAGAATTATCTTTTAAGTTCCACAATTCTTTATAAAGAAATGTTTGATGTGCTTCGCATTCACCACCTAATTTGGTAGAAACCATCGTTACGACGTGCAACCAAATGTGACTGCATCCCAGTAGATGGACATGGCTGTCACTAAAATCATCCTTTAGAGGCTGCAAACTCATGGATATGTTCTTAATTGATTCTTTTACCTACTTTTAATTTCATCCCGTTAACTTTTCAATACAAGTTTTTGTATTTAAACTGTTGGTTTATAGTGTTGTTTACTCCAGTGGATAAATTCACCAACTTATCGTCTATAATTGTCAAACTATAGACTCAACACAAAAAGTATCACTTTAGCTCCTAATTAAATTTTTTTAAATATTTTGCTTGCGGCGAAAAAAAAATAGTATATGAATAGTACATTTGTTGTCATAGCTACACAATAATTTGGAAAAAATAATAAATATTTTGACAAAGGTTACTTGTTCCACATATTTTTATTTTAAAATTTATGAAAATTTATAATTTTAATTTAGAATAAACAACTTTTCTTAAAATATTTTACTTGCGGCGAATAAAAAATAGTATATGATGCACGGACGTAAGCTATTTTGGACTTAATGTTGGTGCAAATTTCGAGTAGCGCCTCGATTTACAAACTCCACGTACAAAATTTTTATCAAAGCAACCTTTAATTTCAAAACTTCATAATCCAATCAAAATTATTGTTATTGTTTGTTGTCTTAGTTATACAAGTGTTTTGAAAAAATGACAAATACTTTGTCAAAGGTTACATGTTCCATATATTTTGATTTCTAAATTTATGCAAATTTATAACTTTGAAGTGAAAATTCTAATAAAAATATTTAAACAAAACTGTTTATTCTAAATTAGAATAAACAATTTTTTTTAAATATTTTGCTTGCGGCGAATAACAGATAGTAAATGACGCACGGGATGAAAAACTCAGCAAGGTCTTGTGAAATCAGCAAGGTCTGGCTGGAAATGAGGTTTTAATTTTGTATATTTAGGTATTGGAATTTGTTGACATCAATAAAAACAAATTTTCTGCGTTTTTGGTTTTTAAGTGCCTGATGAACTTTTTACCTGTAATGAACATAAAGAATAAAATAATTAAAATAACAAAACCGATACTCACCTTGACAACAAAGACAAATAAAAAGGTTGGATGGTCAGTTTTCAAGACGCAAGTCGTCATGTAACCGTTTTTAAATTCTGAAGCACATTACAAGAACATTAATTAAAAAAAAACAAAAAATATTCCCCTCCTGAAAATTTTTAAAACGTTAGTAACATATGTACCTTGCATATGTTAAAAAATCAAAAATTTTAAAACTACTCATTTCTAGAAAATCGATTTTGAATTTTTTACTGTTATATTTCTAGAAGAAAATGTTTAAGGTTATATAATTTGAATTACAATTTTGATTAGCTCTGTTTAATACCTACATTTTGAGCTATATATCATTAAAATCAGCTCTGTAGTTTTTACTGTCGAGCCATTTCAATACACCAGGGTCGAGCAATTTCTTGATTTTTCGTCACCATGTATCTTAAGACAGGGTTAAAAAAAAACTAAAAACGCAGAAATTTTTTTTTATTGATGTCAACGAATTCCAATACCTAAATATACGAAATTAAAACCTCATTTCCAGACCTTGCTGATTTCACGTGTTTTTCGTCACGGACGTACGCTATTTTGGACTGTTGTCTCGATTTGCAAACTCCACATGCGTCCTAAATCTTTAGCTTTACGTCCTTACATCATAATGTACTATTGTTTATCTTAAAACTTAGCTTAATTCATCTTAAACCTATTATTTCGTTTTACTTTTATTTAAAACGTTGACGTAAATCATTTTGGAGTATATATTTAGAGATTAATTCAAGGAGATTTTTGTTATTGTTTTCCAAAATTTTATCAAAATAAATCTTGAAAAAATATAGATACTTCATGTTTCTCAGATTCAATATTTTCAACCAACGATATCAATCATTTTTACATGTAAAAATAAAACGTTTAATTATCCCTTAAATGTTAAACAAAAAAATATATAAATAAAGCAACAAATTTTTTTTTTGATTGATCGAAGAAAGAAATAAAGCATCCAAATTATTTTATCCGACATAAAAAATTTAAAGAATGAAAAACAAAATATTATTTTTATAACCTAAAAAGAAAATTGTAATAAAAATATATATTGATTAAAATATAAACAAACAACAATTTGATGGAAAATTAAAAACAACAACTCAACCCACATTTTTTTCTATTAAATCTAAAAAATTTTTTGTAACAGTCAAACCTTACCAATCAATTTTCTATAACTGAAATTTTTTGGGAAATTTCACATTTTTCTTCACCAAAAATTCGAAAAAGTATTAAAAGAAAATCGTAAAATGATATAATTGAAAAACGTAAAAAAAAGAATTTCTTATATTTTTTCAATTTTATTTATTTATTTATGTCGTTATTGCTTGGAAGATGACAATTTTCTTTAGAACTAACTAAGGTATAATATTAACCGAATGTCTGACGACGTCTAAAGCACGTATTGAAGATTAGTTTGTGGAATAAAAGGTTTCTTCTTGTGTAGTTGTTAGTGTAGTGTTCAATTGTTAGATTAGTCATAGCTCTATACGTAAGACATGGTATACGTTAGTTCTGTTTAACTCAAAAACTACCACTTCAAATATATTTGAACTTTGTTTCTATTTCGTACAATTTTGCCCACAAAATTTTCAAACTCGATTCGATAAGCTATAAGATAAATTGGTTCATTTTCTATTTTCCCAGTTCAATGGTGTGAGAGGATGGGTTTAATTTTGATTGATTTTGTCTTTTAGAAGATCTTAAATAAAATTTTCGAGACGGTAAAATAAATGTTGTAAAAGAACAGTAAAAGTTTTTCGAAAAGGTTAATGTATTTATGTACGATATTTTAAATTTAATGTTTGTTGGCAGGTAGGTTGAATAGAAAAATTTAGAAGAAACTGATTGATGTTTGAAGTCTGAATGATGAAAATAATAATTCGTTTTTTGTTTGAAAAATACAGACTTTGAAATTCAAAGTTTTATTGTTTTTTGTACATAGAATCTGTCAAAATTGAAGGAAACATGTTTAAAAAAAACAGGGGCCCTATTCCCGAACACATATTTGTCAATCGACAATATTGTCAATTTCACCAAAACGCTTAACAACTTTGTATAAAAATGGTATTCTGTAACTCTTATTTGTGTATCTTTAGACACAAACCAATTATAACAAATTTTTATAAAATTATAACAGATTTTTGATACTAAATTCGTACTTTTGACAACTAACTTTTTTAATCTTAAAACATGCAAAATAAAATTAAAATATATTTAATAAATAAATATGTTTTATTGATATTTATTCAAAAATATGATTATTTAATATTATTAAAGTCTTAATTTTGCGTTTAAAATTAATTTTACGCCAATCGATGAATTTGTAAAAAAAAGGCAACACATAAAACATAAAGCAAAATTGTGATTTTGACAGTAACTATATTGTTCTTGTCAGATTCACAATATTGTATTGAGTTTTCACCAGATTGGTGTTACATAACACGAAATTCACAATAATGTGTGAATTTACAATATTGTGATGACATTTATGTGTTCGGGAATAGGGTCCCAGTACGGTTCAGCCGACTTTTGGCAATATTGTAGTCGATTGGCAATATCTCAATACGCAAATCGTTCGAGATTAAAGAGAAAAGCTCGGCAACCCATTTTGCGCTTTGGTTAGATTTCGTTTGATTTCATATGACCATGTGAGTGCCGGTTGTTAATATAAATATAAATGAGAGTGGTGGTTATGTAAATACAAATTTTTTTTTCGATTTTTCGTGAATACATAGTTGGAATTCAAAAATAAAAAAAATAAAATAGACAAAACAAAAACCAAAACAGAACTGTATCATATCTATTATTCTAAGAACGATTTTAACAAACGAATTAAACAAGAAGTAATGGTCCAAATACATGTGCAGAATTCTGCATGCAGCGTAAATAGAACATCTGTTGTTATAGGAGAGCAATTACATGCAAATTCTGCATGCAGAAAAATTCTGCAAAATATCTCTAATGCCCAAAATACACGTGCAGAAAGTCTGCACGCAGTGCTGCATGCATATATGCATCTCAAATAGATGTGCAGAATTTTTATATATTTGACGTGCAGAATTTTCGTAACAATGACTTATGACAGTTCGTGTTCTTACGTATTATGAAATAGTTATAAGTGAAAGTTGTCGCAATTTAAAGAAAACTGTCTTTTTAATTAAAAGATAGAAGGAAATAATTGAATCGTTGCCTGTAAAAACGTTTATGTCTAAATTAAAATTTAAGTTCAAATTACATATACCACTGTTTCCGATAATCCTTTCCCAAAAATTTATTTATTAACAATATTAGTTTTAATTATTTTATAAAAAATTATAATTTGGATTATTTCAATATCTTTATAAACAAATAATCATTACAAAAATAATTTCATTTTCAAAAAATATCATTAATTTTTATTTGAGTTATAAAAAAAATAATTCATTTTCAAACAAAATGTCAAAACCATCCATTTTTATCTGAGTTTTCAAGTAGTTTTTGTTTTTTTATTGTGGTAGCACTGCCTCTGTGCAGCGAAATTAGAATTAAAGATATCTTGCAGAATTTTTCTGCTTGCAGAATTTACATGTATTTGCTCTCATATAATAACACATGTTCTAATTTCGATGGATGCAAAATTCTGCACATGTATTTGAACCATAAAATCATTGATAAAATCGGAGTGACTTGAGTGATCCATTATAAGTATAAATTATTTTTTGTATTTTTTAAAAAATTGTAAATCCTTAAACTCACTCAACCAAAAAAAAAAATAAAACAAAACTTTTCACTTTTTAAAATAATTATTTTTAATTTAAAATGCAAATTTAATTTCAATTCTTTTTTTTTTAATAACTTAACTACATGTTTCGAGATACAATATCTCATCTACAGGTTGTTTGTACAATCTATTGTACAAACAACCTGTAGATGAGATATTGTATCTCGAAACATGTAGTTAAGTTATTAAAAAAAAAAGAATTGAAATTAAATTTGCATTTTAAATTAAAAATAATTATTTTAAAAAGTGAAAAGTTTTGTTTTATTTTTTTTTTTTTGGTTGAGTGAGTTTAAGGATTTACAATTTTTTAAAAAATACAAAAAATAATTTATACTTATTTGAACCATAATTCTAATTTCGCTGCACAGAGGCAGTGCTACCACAATTAAAAAAAAACAAAAACTACTTGAAAACTCAGATAAAAATGAATGATTTTGACATTTTGTTTGAAAATGAATTATTTTTTTTATAACTCAAATAAAAATGAATGATATTTTTTTGAAAATGAAATTATTTGTTTATAAAGATTCAAATATTCTGAATAATCCAAATTGTAAAATAATTAAAACTAATATTGTTAATAAATAAATAAAAGAAAAATTTAGCTAAATGAGTAAAGTTAAATCTAGGAATTAATGCTAAATGATCAGCATCATTTTTGAGACTATAAATTGATAAATTTCTGTTTAGGAAGGATTCACTCCGAATGAAGAATACTTTTAAGACTTTATAGTAATATAAGTGTCTTATTGGAAGAAGGTCCAACTGATTAAATAATTCAAAACTTCTATAGCGAAGGTTTTCCCTACAGATTAAGCAATGCTTTAATTTTATTGAAATAAGCACCACCCCAACAAAATATCCCATATTGTTATAGCTTAGAGTGAAATAAACTGTCATAAGAGATCATCATCATAAATAAGCTTTTCGGAACAAAACTTACTTAAGTACGAATTGCTATACGAATTGTTGGGGTTCGAAATTTAACGTTAAATCTTGATTTCCTACAACACTGCCCTACACCACTGTTGCTGATCTCGTTGATTTTTATATATGCTCGGATGAAATCAAATCCATCATACCTCAAACATAATTTTTTTCCCGTTTTACTCGTCAATCGGTTTGTGCAAACAGTCAAACTGTCGAGATTACTCACTGTCATAGTGACAAAATGCAAAGGTAGTTCTTTGTGCGCATACATCGTACAAATGGAATCCTCTGCCCAAATAAATAGTCTCGAGTGCCTTCAATCCACAAACATTTTAAAAAAAGCGTCTACCATTACCTCAGAACGCATGTTGTTGTGGGACCTAGGTCTTAAAAGGTATCTTTGTGTTATTTTGACACATTTTGTAATTCCTACTACACAACACTTTTTATTAAAAAAAAATATTGCGACGATGATGCATAGGCTGACTTCACTTTTCACATTCGGGAAACATAGTGTTCTGGATATACATTGAGCTAATATCCATCAAATGATTTAATTAAAAGCTAACCAATAATATAACCTTCGCGTAGTTCTAATTATAAAAATATTAAAGAAAGCAGCAGTATCCCCACAAACATATATACTGTTGTACGAATAAAAGTAAAAAAAAAATTAAAGTGGAAGTGACAAACCGGAAGCTAGGATGCAGAACTGTTGTGAACCGTACTAAATGTTTATGTACCAAGATTCATCCAATTCATTTTTCAGGTACAGATGTTATTAAGCTACCAAAATAACAGGTGCTCGGAGGACGCCCTACCAATTTGTTCACTATCGCCAAAAAAACTAATCAGTTCCTTGCCCTACATATTTGCATCTTTTTGCGAAGTGTCATCCAAATTACTTAACGAACGAATGTTGTGTGCTCCTAACAAATATTAAAACAATAAACAGAGATTCGGGAGGACCCCCACCACTTATCCCAATATTGTCCAAAAACTAATCAGTTCTTTGTCATTTAAGTCTTCATCTTTTTTCAAAGTGTCATAAAAATTTATTAATGAACGAAGTCTGTATGCTCCCAACAAACTTTAAAACAGAGTGTGAAAAGTCGTCAGTTGTATGGTAGACCCCCCCCCCCGCCACTTTGGCGAAAAGATAGTAATTATCTTCTCACACTAATTGGAACCTTTTCCATAAGTTTCATCATAATCACTTCATTATTGTAGGCTGTAGTGTGCATAAACACACTGAAAAAAATTGAAAATTTACAAACAAAAAAATGTTTACCGGAAGTGAAAAACCGGAAGTTGGGATGCAGAACTGTTGTGAACCGTATTAAATGCTTATGTACCAAGTTTCATCCAATTCGATTATCATGTAAAGATGTTATTGAGCTTTCAAAAGAACAGGTGTATGGGACACTCCCCACCACTTTGTTCACTATCGCTAAAACACTAAAATACAAATCAGTTCTTTGCCATACATGTTTGCATCTTTTTCCAAAGTGTCCTCAAAATTCGTTCACAAACGAATGCTGTGTGCTCCCAACAAACATTGAAAAAATTGTGACACAGCAAACGTGTGTTCCGGAGGACCCCGTCCACTTATTTCAATATTGTCCAAAAACTAATAAGTTCTTTGTTATTTAAGTCTTCATCTTTTTTCAAAGTTCCATTAAAATAAATTAATGAATGAAGTCTGTATACTCCCAACAAACTTTAAAATCACAGTATGAAAAGTCAGCATTTGTAGATAGTCCTCCCGCCACTTTGATCAATGTGTCCCAAAAGATGGTAATTATCTTCTCACACTAATTGAAACCTTTTCCATAAGTTTTATCATAATCACTTCATTATTGTAGGCTTTAGTGTGCATAAACACACTGAAAAAACTTCAAAAAAGTACAAAAAAAATTTTTTACCGGAAGTGAAAAACCGGAAGTTGAGATGCAGAGCTATTGTGAACCGTACTAAATGCTCATGTACCAAGTTTCTACCAATTCGAAAACCAGGTACAGATGTTATAGAGCTTTCAAAAAAACAGGTGCACTATCGCTTAAAAACTGATCAGTTCCTTGTCATACATGTCATCCCAACAAACATAAAAACATTGTGGAAAAACCACCTGTTGTATGGTGGCCCCCCTAAACCCTTTATCCAATGTACTCCAAAAGCTGATAAAATCTTTCTCATGTTACTTGAAAGCTTTTACCAACGTTTCATGAAAATCGATCGGTAATTGTTGGCTACAGTAGGGATAAAATTTTATCATTAAAATTTTATCCCTACAGTAGGGATCCCTACTGTACATTAAAACACCTGGAAAAAATTTTTTTTTTCAGAAATATTGGAAACAGTACTAAAACCTTATATACTAAGTTTCAATAAGATCATAGTCCGGGATTAGTAGTTATTCAAGATTTAAACTTAGAGGTGTTCGGGAGACCCTCCGCCATTTTGTCCAAATTTGAAACGAATCCAGATCTTCCATTTCCAAGTGAACCTGTATCATTTGCCAAAGTTTCATACAATTTTGTAACATGCACAATCCATGCACATATCCAAATTAAAACTAGACTAAATTTTTATCACTGCGATCAGCGCCTGATTTAGGTTCTCATTTATGTCCATGTATCTGCGGGCGGGAATAGTTCGTTTAAGTATTTAACGTTTGAAGATAGGGGAACGAACGACTTCTGCAGTGTACTATCATTTGCAAAACTATGTTTATCGATTTACTAGTGAGTTTCAACAGTTTGTTCAAATTAATATAAAAATAGAATAGAAAACGAAACTGAGTTTTAGGATACACCAGAAGAAATAATTTAACCTCGGAAACCATCTACGGATATAGATCTATTGTTGATCTATTGTTGCGCAAACCGTTTTGAATATTAGATATCAAATGGTTATCACTTCGTCCATATTTGTTATATGTTATTTCTATACACGGTTTTCCATATTTTGCACTCTTTGTGTAATTTTGTCACTTTTGATTTAAAATATAATACTTTTTACTATATTTTTAAATTTGATTTTATTAATAATAATATTACTTTCTTATTGTAACCATAATTTATTTTATAGAAGATCGATTTCGTCTATTGTCATCATCAGTTCTCAATATACTATTACAATTTTTTACTTAATCTATTGCATTACATAGTACTATTTCAGTTGCTGTTTATTGGCTTTAGTGTTGATTTTATCATTTGAAATCGTTATTGTTTTATGTTTACATATTTCTTCTAATCTATCGAGATGTTGTTCTTATATCTTTTTGTAGATAATATTGATAAATTTCTGTTGACACTATTGTTTTTGTGTTTTTATTAATTAAGTTTATATTAAATGTATGTTCATGTATGTTAAATGTATGTTACATCTTTTAAAGAAAGGCCGCCCCGTTTGGCCTATATAAAAGTTGCTGATCGTAATCACTCGTTTCTCCAGTTATGATTTTTTTATTTTATACTAATTGAAAAGCCAATGACATATGAAATAAAGTAGAGAACAAAACATGCACCGTACTTAAGATTGAGCTTGATCGAATAACGGGTCTAGAAATGGCAGCACATTTATTGGATATTTTCAATTTATATGGAAAAATCGTTATTGCTGCCGTTTTATCGATTTATGGCCAGTTTTATGTGGTAATCTTATTTTAAATCATTTTGATTCCATAGATATCTAGAGCAAAATAGACAAGAGGTTAACCTGTTCACACTTATATTGACCGTGTCGTTTTGCACTAAATCTCACTCTGTATAAAAAAGTCTTGTCTTGAATCATGCAACCTTAAATGCTTAATCCAAATTTTGAAAAAATTACGAAAATTGTAAGGTTAGTATTCCATAACAAAACGATTGTTTATTGTATTTTTCCTAGAACAATTTCAATCTTCAAAAAAGACAATAATAGCTAAAGCGTCAGATATTAGTTGTGTTAACCAAATGCAACAGTTGAATATATCAATTTGAATTAGCTAGCTTAAGTATTACTCTTAATTAATACAAATAGTTTTTTTAAATAATATACATTTTAAAATAACAGTGTTGACTGTTGAGACGTTTTTTTAACAGAAAACACGTCTCAGTTGCGTTCTTCGATTGTATAATATTAATATTTTATACAAAAATTTAACTGTACAAATTTTTTCACCGCCCAAAGCTTAAAATATTTTATATTTATGTATATAATACCAATTTCTTACCTTTTCTTTCGATTTGATTTTAAATTAAAATTTAATTTACTTGCATAAAAACAATAGTACATTATATAACAAGGTTGAGAAGTAAGCTATTATTGACCGAGAACTTTTAGATCCTGAGGCGCGTAGAGCCGAGGGATATAATGTTCGAAGTCTATAGTAGTCTGCTCAACCGAGGTATATATAGAATTTTTTTAACTACTAACACTAATTATCATATTTGCTTTGATTAGATTTTGATATTAGTCATTTTCCATTTCATTTTATAAATATCTTATAATATCAAGTAGCCTGGAAGTTTAGTTTCATACAAATAAAACGAAATAGGGGAATGCAATTATTACTTGTTTGTGTTTTTAGGGTTCCGTTTTTTATACGGAACACTATTGGTGAGAGTACAACGTGTTTTTCACATTATTTCGATTATCTCGTGAACCATTAATCCGATGGACTTAAAATTTGAGGTGCTTATAAAACTAACCTATCCACACAAGATGGCGGGTTAAAAAATAAATAAAATTGTGTTCGTTTGTTTTAAAGAGGTACGATGTAAAGCCTTTGAAAACATACATTTTTTTATCGAATCGAGTAGGGTATCATATGAAAGGGCTTCATTTCAGCATTATTTAAAAATATATTTTGGAATTTTACACCTCACCATTTTTTGTATAATTTTGAAAAATGACGTTTTCTCGATGTTTTATTGCCCCGATTAACTCCGACCCTACTTCATCGAGAATCTTGAAATATATTTTGAATGATAGAAAAATGAGTAAGTTTTTAATGAAAAATATAGGAAAGTGGCAGATAAGTACTCATAACTATATTTATTAAAGTGGTGGGAATGTTAGGGGGTAAAAGGGTGGGAATGTTAGGGGGTCATTTAAAACCAGGTCATGTGGGGTGTCATTTGAAAGAGCACTTGATTTTAGAAATATTGCCATTTTTTAAGAATTTTGCAATGCATAGTTTTTGAATTATTATCAATAAAGTGACACAAAAAGTTGGTCCACCCCCTTGCATTTCGAGCCTAATTAACAGAAAAATTTGAAAAAATTCGCAGAGACAGGAAGTTTGATAAACTCTGAACGAAAATTATAGCGAACTCTCAAATAATTATATTTTTGTGCTTTTAAGGGATTGGGGTGGGGAAGGGTGAAAAAGCGAGTGGGGTATCATTTGAAAGAGCACCAAATTTCCAAAACATTGCAATTTTTTTTAGAATTTTGCAGTACACAGTTTTTTAGTTATTCTAAGAAATGTGCACATTCCAGACCATTCCCCCCCCCCTACGTTTCGACATTGATAGACAGAAAAAATTGAAAAAATTCATAGAGACAGGAAGTTTACTATATTTTGAACGAAAACTATAGCGAACTCTCAAATAATTATATTTCTGTGTGTTTATGGGATGGGTGTAAGGAGGGTAAAAAAAATCTTTTTTTGACCCAAGCGAGTAGGGTATCATTTGAAAGAGCACAAAATTTCCCAAACATAGCAATTTTTTTAGAATTTTGCGGTACACAGTTTTTTAGTTATTCTAAAAAATGTGCAAATTCCAGACCGTCCCCTCCCCTACGTTTCGACACTGATAGACAGAAAAAATTGAAAAAATTCATAGAGACCGTTTGCTATATTTTGAACGAAAATTATAGCGAACTCTCAAATAATTATATTTCATTGTTTTTAGGGGATGGGTGTAAGGAGGGATAAAAAAACTTTTTTTGACCCAAGCGAGTGGGGTATCATTTGAAAGAACACATAATTTAAGAAATAACGCACTTTTTTTAGAATTTCACTGGTCACAGCTTTCGAGTTATTGTCAAAAAAGTAAAACTTTCAAACCGTGCTCCCCCTACGTTTCGACACTAATTGACAGAAAAATTTGGAAAAATGCATATAGACAGGAAGTTTGGTAAACTTTAAACGACAATTATAGCGAGGTCTCAAATAATTATATTTCTGTGTGTTTAGGGGATAGGTGTGGGGAGGGTAAAAGAAAACTTTTTTGGACCCAAACGAGTGGGGTTTCATTTGAAAGAGCAGTTAATTTAAGAAATATTGCAATATTTTTTAGAATTTTGCGATGTACTGTTTTTTAGTTATTGATAAAAAAAGTGCTATTTTAAGTATATGTATACCACCCTATATTACGACGCTGATTTATAGAACAAATATTCCCAAATTAAACCATTAAAATACTAAAATAAACAGCTATGGATTAGATTTAACCTCAAGTAACATTTTTGATCAATGTAGATGTGATTGACATTTACTATTGACGTCTACGATTAAACATTTATTCCGTTATGCGTCCATAGTCTGGCGATATAAAGGCTTTACAACATAACTTTACGTCATTTATTTTTGATATTGTGTTCTTTTACATTCACGGGACCCGTGGCGAGCGAGTTTTATTCGCACTTGTCCGACTTTTTTATATTCATTTCAATTAAAAATAAAGGAAAATTTGTCATTATTAACCTAGGTAATGATTTGTTATTATTATTGACTTAGTTTGAGAAAAATTACTTCTCATTGAGGCATTCGAGTAAATAATGACGATTTTTCAAGTTAGTAGCTAAAAAAAAAATATATTTAACCTTAAAAGATTTATACAATTAATTAGTGATCGGTGGAAAGTTGGCTTCCTCTACAAAAAGTATTCTCACTAGATAACGTCAACTAACTATAGTTAGACTGTCAATTGCATTTGATAGAAACTAGTTTCAGTTTATAATGAAAGCCTCGTATTACTTAATAATTGTATAACATATCTACCAACCATCGTAGTGTCACGCATATTTAACTACGGTTCCAAGGAATAAATTTTTAAATGCCTTATGGTAAATTGTTTTTCCATAATTTTATATTCAAATAAAAAATTTAACTTCATAAAGCTGTGTTTTGTATTTCATTTTCCATCAATGGAAATTGTTATTTCTAAGGAAAATAAAGAAAATGTTTCAATAAAATGATGAAAAGAAATGTTAGTTGTTTTTCTTTTTCGATGAAAGGGTAAATGAACTACACGATGATCTGACAAAATATACATATTATATGCTGTGAGCCTCACACTAGTATTTTTTGCTAAATCACTGACTTTCTAAATTAATTGCTAGAGCACATATCATATGCTATTTATAGATGTCACTCGTATCAAACGTACAACCTGTGTCTGACCTCATATTTAAATTAGAATCTTTTTAAATGTCAAAATTTGTAAACATTGTCATAATGACGGTGATTGTATAAATTTGAATTATTTTCCATTTTTCAAATAACTGTTTTTAAATATATTGACATTTCAATGAATTGACAACTAAATTGAAAAGCAAGCTGACGAGAAAACTTATCGTCCGCCGCCTGATGGTCAATAGCGCAACTTGGGTATGAAATGAAAAGTCACTGGTTTAGCTCAAAATGTTGGTGTGAAGCACACAGCAATAGTGTATAGAAAGGTAAAAATAACACATTGTACCAAAATTCTTTCACTATACAACCTCTTTTGTGTCAGCACACTGACATCAAATTCGATTGTTGTGGCTTCATATTTTGTTTTTGGAGGCAATACAATAGAATTTGATTTCCATAAAACAGGAACATAAGGTTGGAAAAAATTGAGGTTGTAGTGACCAAATGTTTCTTGCAGTTGCATAGACAAGAATTGTTTTGCAATAGCCTAACCGTGTGTCTTATTTTAAGATCGGATAAGGTTGCAACCTCGTTGGTTTCGCAGGACTACATTTTTTGTATGTGGACATATTTAAGGTTCTGCTTCATATTGCTGCCATTAACTTTCTGACTCTAGCATATCGATTAATAACACCAAGGTAAATTTTGTTTTAAGATTTCTCTTTGTGGATATTTAATGATAGCCTGAACGTAAACATTGTTCAGATACTAGTCAATGTATGTCAATAAATAAGCATGCCATCACTTATAATTCAGGCTGCTTCTGATGCAGAATGCGATAATGTGAGCAAAATGTTTTAGGAAGAGCTTCCTCTATATAAAAATGTTTACTGTATAGTTATAGCTCGATTGGCCTATACTTACGAATCTTTCCTGAATTAGAAACACTGCTAGATTCGATGTTCACTAGATGCAGCTTGATTGTCTAGTTTCGTTTTAATTTCGCTGAGTAATATTAATAACGCTTATATTTCAATACAACATTTATTTTACAACTTTATAGGTAAAACAATTCGTACTGGTATATAATAATAATTTTACAGCAACAACTAACTTACTGGACGCACAGTATTCGTACAATTTCTATTCGCTTTCTGCCAACCAAATTGTTGTTTTTATTTGCAGCAGTTATTTTATCATTTAAGTCAAACAAGTATTTAATTAATCACTGACTGCTACGAACACAATATTACTTTTTGGAGAGAAGGTTAAATGATATATCTTATACTGACATTTTGTAAAAAAAAGTAATTAACATTATAGCGTCGATTTGTTAACTCGACGATGATACAAAACGCCAGGGAGCGTTGTATTTTTAAATGCACTGAAACGAAAACTACGAATTGCCACAACGTATTAAAAATTAAAATTACGTATTGTTTGAATTTAAACGGTGGTGTTGGCGTACGGATGTAGACGCCACATAGTGACTTTTTTTATTTTTTATTTGTGGCATGACGTTAGCTCGGTGGAATGCCGGAAAGAGTTGCTTAATTCAGCCATATTGGAGACATGCTGGCGAAATGGTGATGCATAAGCATACGTGACAAAATAGTTTTTTCTATAAAAGCAATCTAAATCGCATGAGTTTCTAAGATAGTTTGTGAACTATAACGTTCTTCTTTATACAATACAATTCATATGCCAGAACACTCAGTTGTTTTCATCTTACCGTTTATTCTTAGATCTGAGTGAAAAAGATTTGCTGTCGTCGACCCCCATTCGTTAAAAAAAAATATTTAAAAAGCTATGCTATCAAATATATTTTATTTATTTTCTTTCATTAAATAGCGTTTGAGACATTTTTCGTGCAATATATTCTATTCCTGCTGTTTTTTTTTAAATAAACAACCGAGAATTCTTATAGAAGTTGTAGAGAGAAAAGTTTTACATACGGCTTTTTCATTTTTTATTTTAATGCTACGCCACATACACCCCCCTTTTAGTGTGTGTTTTAGTGTATGGCTGCGCCTGATTACTGATTTATTATTTTAATATTGCACCGATTTATTATTTTAATGGCATGGAGCTTTAAAAATTGTAGTCCTGGATCAATGAATAAGAAACGGCTAACGAAGAATATCACTGAAAAGAGATATGTTTTATTGGTGATTGGAATTACATTGACTGGTATCATCCTGATAAATTCATTTAAGTCTGTTGATCTGCGGACCGTGTCTAGTCTGTGCAAAATCTCTAAATAAATTGGTAAAAACTTAATCGTTTGGTAGAGTGACTAGAACAAGAAGCAAGTCAGAGACTGTTAAAACGTAGTTTGAGGTTCAAAACAAAATGCCCAGTGTAAAGTAGAATGTATACACTTATTCCGTAGAACATAATTTAAATGAGCCCAAAAGAGCTTATGCAGTCCAAAGGATACTATCGCGAAAGTACGTGTCTAATTCAATCGATAAGAGCACACTATAGGCGTATTTAATTGTTTGATCATGGTATTAGACAATTAGCTTTGAAAGTTCTAAATAAGAAGAAATACAATTTGCGAGCCTGAATCGGTAACAAAGAAATTGGAAATTTTTGAGACAGAACTGCGGCATTGACCATACTAGTAAGCTGGCCATCAAGAAAAGGATATGCGAGAATTGTTGCATCGCTGAGTTGCTTTTTTCAATTTTTTTTTATTTTAAGCGTTAAGGGTTAGTCCATATCTTGCAATTGCTTATGTAATAGAGACATTTCTAGATTAAATCTCGTCCAATTAGCGATTTCAAAATGTTGAAAAATTTGTACAATTTTATAAATCAGTGATAACGTTCGTTGGGTCTATAGACGAGCAGTTTTAGTTACAAAGAGTCATATAGAGATAGTTACGCTAACGCTAGAGTGAAATTGCAACAACAGTCAAGCCTCGTGCTTTAGAAATCTCAAATCATGTTAAAGATGTCAAGAAGTACAGATTTCACACCGCCAACAATGGGCGAACATGTTTAAAATATCAAAAAATTTAGTACTTAAAGGTACTGCTTTTCTACTACAATATGTTTGAACGTACATACAAAATTAGATTTTAAATTGTTGGCAGCCGCTACTAGTTCATATTTCATTTGAGTGGTTAAGTTTATTTTGGGTTGTATGGACGCGCGTTCATCGTTTGAAATTAATTTATTTTTCAAGAAATGGGATGGTGATTCGGACTTCCGTTTAAAAATTCTATTTTTTATTAATAAAATGTGTTATGTAGTAGTCACTACCAATACCAAAACAAAAACTGCTGCATTAAAAATAAACAAGTATAGGTAATAAATATGCATACATAGATAGTTGCATCAAAAATAAACAAATGGTTGATGAATAATTATATAAATACAAAAATGTTTGCACCAAAAATAAACAGGTGATTACTAATATGATTGAATATTGTGAATACTTAAGAAATATCACAATTATGATCAAAAGAAAAAAAACGGGTCACTATTAACAAGGGCTCGACTAGCGGAATGATTTAATAAATAACTGCCACCAACGCTGTTACTATTGAGGCTATCATTATTATTAGCACCATTATTATTGTTATTATACTGATGGTATATCTAGGTTCCTGGTTTTAGTCATAAAGTTTTGTTGAAATAACTTGTTTTGCTTTTATTATTGTACAAAACCACTTTTTGAACCAGTTGTATTCAAAATAATAATTTTAAAAAAATACTACGCATGGTTCATGTTGACCAAGATGATATCTTTTACTGCTGATGACCGTTTTTCTTTATTAAGGTTCTTAAAAAAATTGTCGATGAAACACAATCGTAAAGTAAATCATTTCAGATTAACGATTGATGAATAGAAGGAATAAAATGAGTTTACATTAATAGGAATTAGCTTCGGGTCCGCAGAACAATTTTAAAAATTTTTGCTTCAGCGCAGATGCTGGTGATAATTTTAGAGCTAACCGCTTCGTAACAAAATTTTCAGGTACAAAACTAAAATGAGGTTGCTAATAATCCATATCGTACTATCATATGGATTGATCTTGTGACGCACTTTTTCAATAATTAAAACCGTCACATAGAGTTTTATATAAAACCTCGTTTCTTTGAGCAAGCAATAACGTGGCAGCTGCAGTTCTATGGCTTGTATCATCTGTAGATAAAAATTTAAAAAAAATTACAAATCAACTAAAACTGAACAAATTTAGAATTATTAATACGGATAGTAAAAATGGTAATAGTTTTAGTGAATCAAATTTGGAAGTTTGCGCGATTAAACCAAATCGTAAGGAATGAAATTGTTGGATATTATGTATTATATGTTTAACGTTATATGTTTGCTATTTTTATCAATTTCAGGTTTCATTTAATTAATTAATTAGATATAACCAAGTTGTAGATTATTTATTTTCATTTAAATTTTTAACTTTGTGGTTCTGGATAAAATTCTAAAGATGAAATCAAAAATGTTGTGAACTCAAACTTCGGGGTCACCAGTTATAGCTAGTAGTACTTGCTGTATCAATTAGTATTAATGTTGTATTAGCTTGTATAACTCTTTATTTGTAATTAAAATTGCAAGTGCTGCTAGGTATAATAAGAGTAAATCAGTCTAGCGAGAACTACTACATATAATTGGTGACCTTGACTTGATGAACATGGGTGATTATGAAATTAAGAATTCCCCTTAATGAGGAGGTAAAAAAAAAATAAATATAAAAAGTAGACAACAAAATTGAAATTTTACTTATAGAATTTTATTAACAAAACTAATACATTACTACTTCAAATAAAAGTCAAGAAAAAATATTTTTTCTAAAAAAAACAATTCTCTAATTTTGCTGGACACGGAGGTTACATTTGATTACTGAATACATAAAGGAACAAGAACAAAAAGAACTCACCTGATTTTTGAGGATTGGAGATTTTTTACTAACAAATTGAAACTGTTATGCACATCCCACATCACCAGACAAAATGGCTGACTAGAGCTTAACTTCAGAGCTCTGGTAAAGAAGACAGTGCTGCAATCTAGTGGAATTTTAATCAAGTTAAAAGAAATTCTATGGAGGTTACCTCAGTACCCCAGGGACAACTTATGTGCTTAAAATAAATTAAAATTGTTATTTTTTTGTGAATAGTTAATTATTTATATAATAAACAAATGTTTAACCCAGATTTTTCCACAAATACATGATTAATCAGGTTTATTTCTTCAGGTAACACAAAAAAACAGGGGTGGGGAAATTCCATGGAGGTTACATTTCTCATACTATGGATTTTTTTCCCTGATTAAAGAAAATAAAACTGAAAACATTAAATATAAACTTTTTTTATTAAATATATAACTTTATACCAACTTCCTCGTTTAAAATAATAAATATTAAGCCGGCAAAATCACAGGGACTGAAATTTCCCCTTAATTTCAGAATCACCCATATCACCCATATTTCAGAATCACCCAAACTGGTTATTAGGAATCTTTTAATATTGTAATTATAAAAGTTTCAATTAAATGTACTTAGAACTAATCTATAATAGCTTACAAGTTTTTTAAAACCAAACATTGAGTAAATAACAATAATAATAAATAGATACTGTTTCAACTAAAAACAAACTTCATATAACTTTAAAAGAAAAACAGCTATCAGGGCTGATTTTATTTTTTAAAAAATAATTCAAAATTAATTTTCTATCCATAATTTAAAAACAACATAATAATTGGGGTGACCGTTAAACTTATAAAAGTGTTTATCACAATAGGAACAAGTTATCTTTATATAAAAAAATAAATAAAATTTAACAAGTGCTCAATTGAACATGAAATATTTAATCAGATTGTCGTATATCAACGATTATTGTTTATGTAGCAGAAACACAAGCTTAACTGTCTGAAAATAACAACATAGAAAATAAATATCCTGAAAAATTTGACCCGATTTCCTAAAAAATATTTCAAAACAATATGAACGTTTTTCTTTTGTACCATTCATTCATCTGATATAACAGTTATGTAAATTCCATATTCAAATTAAAATTAAACAACAGACCTTAACCTAACCCTAATTTCAAGAAATTGTTTTTCTTTAAGATTTATATGTGTGTATGGTATAAATAACAAAACAAATTTAAAAACGTTTTTCCTTAAACAGTTGAATGCATAATGTAATAATATTATGATGATGGAAAACAAAAAAAGAAAATTTAGGTCAGCATAATAATTCTTCGTTTAATTACATCAAGACATTTCATAATTTTGTTTTGTCTATCTTACTTCTATATGAAAATGTTTGTAGGAAATTGAAAATTTTCAGTAAAAACAACAACAAAAAATAACAAGAATATTATTTTCCAACATCAAATTGTTAAATTAAGAAAAACAAAACAAATAATAAGGATATCCAAAGTAAAAAAAAATTTGTAGAACGGATAAGGAACTAAATTTAATTTTGTTCTAAGATGATTGCTGATTATCATAATTTTGGGAGTTTTTAGTTCATTAAATATCTTAGATTATCAACTGCTATGGGACTTAATTTTGAGTTTCTATAGGATTACATTTTAATTTTAAGGAAAGAAAAATTAAGGTTGATCATGTTTTGAGGTTTGATAATTAAAATTTATTACGGTTAAAAATTTGTTTTGTTTTGTAACTTTATTATTTAATTCCAACTTTACCCGATTTTGTTTTGATTAGATTAATAACTAGTTTTTAATGATTTAACATTTAAAAACGTGAAACGCCCGTTTGTTACACAAAACATGTAATTCTTGTTCAAATTTCCAAATTAACATTTTAAAAAAATTTATGCAGAAAAGACAAACCGAAGTTCATTAAAACGAACTATTAAAATGAACTTTAAAGAAAGAAACTGTTGTTTGGGTAATATCTTACCACTTTGTGTAATATCGCCTAAAATTAATCAATTTGTAAATATTGTTAGAAGGAAATCGCTTCATGCGAAGTGACAAACCGGAAGTTAGAATGAAAACATGGAGAGCCATAGAAAGTTAACCACTAAACCGTTGTTTAGGAAAGCCCACCTTCTATTGTTCAATTTCAATAAAAACTGCAAACTGCTTATCTTCATATCAAACTGGTTTATGTACCAAAATAACCAGGGCGGTTTATGTACCAGTTTGCGTTAATACATGTGTCTGCACAGGGCCGACCAAAAGTTACAGTAAGTCGCTGACGGCTGATTACCACAGCTGAATTTGATCTCTAGTATTAACATCAACTCGAAAAATAACTTTGATATTCGACATATGCTACTATTACTAAACTGTAAGTTTGGGTGGTGATACGTTCGTTATTGCATTAGACATCTTTAGAACTAACTAAATCAAACATTGTTTTCAACTACTTCGGTCTGAAAGACCTAAGTATTACATTCATGAGCCAAAAGTGAAATTCTTACCCCCACTTTTTTTGGCATTTCTCGACGTTTTAGGACCTACTGATTTTAAAAAAACAAAAAATATGTATGTCTGTCTGCCGGCCGGCCGTCATTACCTACGCTGCAGGGAAAACCGCTGGAGGGATTTCAAAAATTTTTTTTCTACAAATAGGTATACTCAAGGGACAGGTTCAAAAGGACTCTGTGTTCGATAACTGTACCGAAAGTGTGTCAAAAAAATCATTAAGTGTGTCAAAAACAGCAGATTTTCATATTTTTGGCCTAAAGAACGTTCATTTTAAGTGATTACGAGTAGGAACATTAAATTTGGAGAAATCTTAATGGCAGGGATTGGTATGTGAGATCAAAAACTAGATTATTGCATTATAAGTTTGCCAAATGTTGTCAAGTGTGTCAAAAGAAAGATTTTTATTTATTTTTTACCCAATTTTTTGGAAAAAAATAAAATTAATTATTTGTTTGACATGAAATTTTATTAATATTATTGAGGATTATGGCATTATAATTTTGTCAAAAAAATGTTGTCAAGTGTGTCAAAAGAAAGATTTTTATTTATTTTCTTACCCAATTTTTTGGAAAAAAATAAAATTAATTATTTGTTTGATATGAAATTTTAATATTATTAGTGAGAATTATGGTTAGACCAGTTTGTCAAAAAAATGTTGTCAAGTGTGTCAAAAGAAAGATCTTTATTTACTTTTCTACCCAATTTTTTGGAAAAAAATAAAATTAATTATTTGTTTGAAATGAACTTTTAATATTATTACTGAGAATTATGGCAAAAAAATGTTGTCAAGTGTGTCCAAAGAAAGATTTTTATTTATTTTTTTACCCAATTTTTTGGAACAAAATAAAATTAATTATTATTTTGAAATGAAATTTTATTATTATCATTGAGAATTGTGGCATTATAAGTTTGTCAAAAAAATGTTGTCAAGTGTGTCAAAAGAAAGATTTTTATTTACTTTTTTACCCAATTTTTGGAAAAAAATAAAATTAATAATTTGTATGACATGAAATTTTATTATTATTATAGAGAATTATGGCATTATAAGTTTGTCAAAAAAATAATGTCAAGTGTGTCAAAAAATGATTTCATTTATTATTTTAGAAAATTTTTTGGGAAAAAAAATGTAGCTGTTTTTATGACGTAAGTGTAATTGAAAATGAAATTGGACATGGAAATTTTTGAATTTGTTATAGTTTTTGAAATAATTTTGGAATTTTGAAAAAAATTTGATTTTATTTAATTTTTACAATATTTTTGGAATTTTGAAAGAAATATGAATTTGTGATTTTGTAACATTTTCTCGAAACGCTCAATGGACAGGTTTTTGAGTAGTTTGCTGAGTGTATCATCTTTTCACTAGATTATGTTAATTTATGAGCTGTTATAATTTGCCGGCAACGTATTGGTTAGTTCGTTCGTTAACACGTTCGTGTTAGTTTTGTAATAAATTTCTAAACAGAGATAAAAAAAATACTTGTACTTTAACAAAGAGTTATGTTTGATATACATCGCTGACCAAAACTAAAAATCATGTCCTCATAAAAGTTGTTCGCCGAAAACTATATCAAAATCCTTAACCCAGACCAAAGTCTTGATATCTCAGAGCTGTGAGATTTCAGCCGCTCCATATGTTTTAATATGTATTCTAAAATAACACAAATTTTTATAACTTGAAAAACTATAATATTTTAACTTTGTACAATTTTTTATGTTATTATATTTTAAAACAACACAAAATTTTATTATTTTATAATGGAAACTATATTATGATAAGTTGTGTATGGTTTTTCTTTTATTATATTTTACAACAGGGACTGGACTACATAACAGGGACCGGAGAACACGGGGTTTTCACACCGGTAGATTAAAAATAAATACAAACCAATAAAAACTGATCCCTGTATGCAGGAATTAGCAAAACTATAATAATGTAATTCGTTATTTTATCATATATGATATGAAAAAAATTTTCATAATTTGTAAAACCATAAAATTATTAGCTTTGTATAATTGTTTCTTTTATTATATTAGAAAACAATACCAATTTTTATTATTTGCGAAATTATAATATTATTAACTTTGTATAATTTATCATTTTATTATATATGATATAATACAAATTTTTATTGCATTCAAAACTATAATATTATTAAGTTTGTATAATTTTATATTTTAGTATATTTTAAAACAACACATATTTTTATAATTTGGCAAACTATAATATCATTAAGTTTTGTATAGTTTTTTCTTTAATTATATTTTAAAATAATGCAGTTTTTCATATTTATAAAACTATGATATTATTAACTTTGTATAATTTTTTATTATAACATATTTTAAAATAAATCACATTTTTATAATATGGAAATCTATAATATTATTAGCTTCGGATATTTTATCTTTTATTATATTTGAAATAACATCAATTTATATGATTGGCAAAACTATAAAATTATTAACTTTGTATAATATTTTATTTTATATATATTTTAAACCAACAAAAATTGTTCTAATTTGCAAAATCATAATTTTATAAATTTGTCTCATTTTTATTATATTTTAAAATAAAACAATTTTCTTTTTTTTAAACTATAACCTAATTAGCTTTATATAATTTTTTTATAATATTATATTTTAAAATAAAACAAGCTTTATAATTTGCAAAATTATGATATTATTAGCTCTGCGTAGTTTTTTTATTATATTTTAAAATAATACCAATTTTTATAATTTGCTAAACTTTAATATTATTAACTTTATATAATTTTCCTTGTTTTATATTTTAAGCCGTTAACCGTTCCAAGCATCCCTGAAATATTATAATAAATTTTTGTATTCTTCCTGCAACATACAATATTTTTCTTTATTGTAAATGATATCCTAAAACCATTATCAAACAAAATGTGTATTGTTACCACTTAAGCTATTATTCAACAAAACAATATACTAACATATACAATATACCGGGCATTAAACCAAAAAATCTGTATTTTTGAATCCCAACACAAAGGATTTGTTTTGTGTTTTTTGTTTTTCCAGTATTTCCGTTTGTGTTTTACAAATACTTTTTTATTGTGTTTTTTTTGGAGAAAAAATTGGAAAATTGTGAAATATGAAATTTTCCTTTTAGATAAAAGTTTGTACAAATAGATTTTAATATTTTTGTTTTTAACATTTAACAAAAATTGATTTTTTCGTTTCGATTCGATTTATCATATCTGAGTGGGTTGTGAAATGGTTGAGGAAAGTGAGGTTAATGTTTTTTAACGTTTAAGATTTAATTGAATTGTTTTTGATATTGAATATGAAAATATTTGTGTATGATAACGAATGTTATATTTGAAGTGATTAAGTTTAATTTGTTGAAGTTTATAAATTCTATTCCGAACATGATAGATCGGAAAAATGTCATGGACACGGTGTCGAAGTAGTGATTTGGAGAAACATTTTCATTTTATTTACTTGTGATGTATTTTCAACTACATCTACAACTAGAACGGTTTTCAATAATGTTGAACGATAAAAGTTTAATATATTAAGAAAATTAAATAACATGTCAGTAAGATATTGTAACGATTACTGTGTAACTAGAATCTATTTAGTCGATACAAAAACGAATAGATAAAAAAAATAAACAAAGCTGTTTTTCTTGTAGGTGAACTTGCCTCCCAAACCAAATTTTAAAAATAATGACAAATTTGAGGTGTTGATAATATATGTTTGAGGTGTCAAATTTGAGGTGTTGATATATATGTTTTATACTGCACCTCAAATTCTGTCTTTGTTCATTATTTGTTATTGTATAATAGCTTTTTAAGGTTCAAACTTTTATTTTATAATTTTTTGGATGTTAAAAGTAAAATATTGTAATGGAAAAATATTGGTCATTTCCTGTAAGATGATGTATATACACAAATTGACCGTAGGCATAACATTTAATTTGCTATATCAGGCCCACCCCATCATAAACCATTTTGAGTTTTCCGATGCGACAAATATACCTAAAGTTCGTTTTGTCGAAATTCTTCATGCCAAATGTGCATATACGTTCATATATTTCAGAACCAGAATTTTTGATTTTCTCCTCATGCATAGGCACTCATACAAGTTGGGACTTTGTGAGTCTAGACTCCCTACAAAACATACATTAGCCATGGCTAAAAAATAGAAAAATAGGCAATTTGTGAATCCAATAAAATACATAAAGTGACAAAAAATTACAAATGAAAAAATAGTAAATTGCAGAAACATATATAAATAACAAGAAACAAAAATTAACTAAATCTATGAAAAATAGAGTTCCCTTAGGTTAGCATGTTATCTAAAAATCACCTACCTAAATCACCTAAAAAACACCTAAAATTAATATTATTCACCTATGTATAGAGCTGGGATGGTTAACGAAGAACATTTTACTGTGTTTATATCATTTGTTCAAATCTTTTTAATTTGATATTACTCTGTAGTCCTCAATTTTTGCCCTTGTGGTGTTAAAGTAAAATCAAAAGGGCATACATCGAGATTTTATTATTTAACACAATTGCATGATTTGCTAAAACAGAATTTCTCTTTGCTTGCGTAATAGTCGTTAAATCTTTTTTTACCTATAAATAAAAATATATTTCAGACTGCCCAACATATTTTCAAAGACACTAACTAGATCTTTTGTTCTGTTTGACATTCAGTTCTTGTTACGAAGATTGGTTGCATCAAATGTTTACCTAGCGTGAAACTTGTTTCAAATGATTTTAACGGCTTTTTCATATTCATCCCGTTTAAAATCAGAAAAAGTTCCCACTGTTCCATTAAACTGTTAATAAAAACATTGAGAAAACTAATTATAGTGCTGCTTGGATTTAGAACTCAGCAACTAACCAAACCATAGAATGGACAATTGCAACATTCGTATTGGATGAAATGCGTGATCTAAGGGACCGACGATGAAACCGACTATTTTGATCGTATTTTTAGAACAATTTTAAAGTGTTTGGCTAACGAATAGGGTGGAAAGATTTCTGTTAATTTAAAATATAGAGGTTACTTATTCGGGATTTTTGTGAGCAATTAAACTTAAGTAACTAAGGAATTAATTTGAATTTATCCAATTCAAAGGTATGGTTGGAAATATCTCAGAAAAAAACTATGTTATTCTCTTTTACGGAAAAAAATAGAGATTACTTTGAAATCAAATTGCAAGAGAACGGCTCACCACATATTTACTACTTTATATGCGTTGGAACGGTATTTGTTTTAGATATCGAAAAATACACAATAAATGTTTGCTTACACTGTTAAAAATCTGTTTTTGTTGATTTTTATTTTTTTTTTATGTATGGATGTGACAACCCACCGTACTCCAGTCCCTAGTATTGATATATGAGCTAAGGCGGGTATCACATACCACTGAAAATTGCACAGAGATATCACTAGCCAAGGTGATGCCTTAGGGATGCTGGCAGGTGAATTCTATTCAGTCAACGGTAGCATCCTTAATCTTAGTTATGAAGTGTTCCTTGATGATATCACTTTATTGCTTGCTCGAAAAATTGGGTCTTCATACAACTCTATGTGTGGGCTTCAATCATTATGGGTCTGAAAGATTTCCGTAAATTCAAATTCAATTTAAGATTGAAATCAAATTGCAAAGGAACGGCTAACACGATATCAACTGTTTTATGTGCGTCAAAAAACTAATTAAAATAAAATCTTTTAAAGATGGCGATGATCTCGTTAGTCAAGCTTTTTTGAAGTATTTTTCATAAGATAAACTTTACGATAATTTATTTAAAACCCACCAGAATTTAAAGAAAGAATTCATTTTGGTTCAAAAGATAATAATTTTTAAAAATATGAATTTTTAAAAATTTACAACTAAAATGTTTGACCTGAGATGCACATCTTTAAAAATAAATATATTTAGGAAAAACGAAACCCTATTTTTAAATTTTGGCATGTTTTAGAGGGTAAGATTGTGAACAAAAACTGAAACTTCATATTGTGAACCAAAACTGCAAAAATGCTTGACTTATGGTATCAGCGCCATCTTTAAAAAATTTATTTTTCAATATTTTTAACTGTGTTAGCGAAAATATGTACTATTTTATAAATAATATAAAACAGTTGATATCTAGTGAGCCCTTCTCTTCCAATTGGATTTTAAAGCTACTCTGAATATGAATTTTCAGAAAATTTTCAAACTACTGTAACCGTCCTAGTTACAGTGCCAAGAGAGTGAAAAACTGATGCTCACAGGTTGCGCTATAATTTAGTTTAACTAGGATTTCTCATGCATCTTCTTTACTAAGCCACCATTGACGTGAAAGAATTGACTCAATTCATCTTACTTATGAGGTTAATAAAAATCTTCGTTTAAGAGTCATTCCAGTAGAACTGTTACTGAATATACATAAGTACTACAACATTTTATACTCTGATCAGCTAAGGATAACCAAAAATATGTTACCAAATTTTAATAAAACATTTGACTTATATAAAAGAAACCTTTTTTATCTCTTCATAACTAGGTCAAACTGATAATTTTCTGTTAAATCTCAGATGAGACAGAAAACTAGAAATCCTTAAAATCTCTTTATTATTAAACATCTTAAATTACAATATTAACATTTCTTTTACCACATCCAATAACATTATTCACAGTAACAAGATGGTGCTGATAAGAATCGTTATCCTCAACGTCATCAACATCATAATAATAATAAAAAAAAAAAGGATACAAAAAAATTTAATGACACCACAATAAATCGAAAACGAAAAGCAAAAAATTACATCAAAAGTAAAATATCGTACTCAATTTTTTTTCGTATTGTTCTTAACGATTGAGATGGATGCAAGAAAGGATATTAAGAAAAAAATAAAGTTTGTAATAAAACTTAAATATTTAAGTTGGTAGAAAGTTTGATGACATGAAAAACACTTAACAATTTTTAGTTTTTAAAATCAATATTTTTTTGCTTCTATTGATGCCGCTCGAAAAGTTGTTGAAGGGTTTTGTTTTATCCTTTTTTTTTAAAACCATATTGGATGATGAAAACATTAAAGTTATGAAAGGGTTTGTGTTTTTATGATTATTAAAAATAGATCTAACCGACATGAATATTATGTAATGTAAATATTATTTTTGGAAATATCAAAAGCTCTTATTTTGTTAAAATATTTGGTTAAAAAATCTTTTAAACTTATCGCAAAAAAAATTTATTAGGCCACATATGGAATAGTAGCACAAATTTTAACAGTTTTCAATCGTTGAATAGATAAATAGCATCAATGTAAATGCATTAAATTATTTTGAAACATTATAGCATTATATCGAGACTAACCTCACTATTGATGAAGCCTAAAAAAATGATTGTTAAACTTGGTTTTCTAAAAGTTAGTTGATTTTTCCCCACGCCTTTTTTTAATTGTTTAAACTTTCGCACGCTATAATGAATAAAAATCCTATAATCCGTTAAGAATATCAAAAATCCGTTAAGAATATCAGCATAAATGTTTCATATTATTGAATTATAGTGAAATAAAATAAATCATTTATAAGAAAAAGTTTTAGTTTACCGTTTCACTTAATGGATGTAGAAGTTTGATTGAACTTGAAGTACTTGAAGAACTTGAGTTTGATGACGCCATTGTTGCTGTTCAACCAATTAACTAGATATATTTGGACCATACAGCTGATATTCACCATGTTAATCAAATCGAATTAAAAACAATAAAAAAACACAGCTAGATTTGTTAAATAAAATTTTCTAAATTTAACATAAGGTTGTTATAAACAGGTTTCTGTTTATATTCGGGATTACAATTACTCTGCCCCAGAAAATCTCTAATTCAATTTAATTTAATTTATCATTTTAAGACAAAACCTCAGAAAATATGTATTTGAATAAAATATAATAAAAATAGTAGAAAAAAAAACAAACATAACTTAAGTTAAATGTTAAATGTAGTACGTTGATCCTCTTGTCCATTAAAAATATTAGCAACAGGGTTGATGACAACTTATTCAAAAATACCTCAACATAATCCGCCAGAAACCCTCAATAAACAACAAATTCCTTATTGATTTTCTGATCACTGGTACATTCCAATTACTGTTCAGTTCTTGCTAAATTACAACTATCAATCTGATAGACATATAATCGAAATCTGACTTACTACTGATAAATGATCAATGAAGTAATCATCTGTAACTGGCCGTACGAAACGATTACAAAAATATTATTTTCCAACTCCAATTTTTCCTTTCTCCTTTTCAGGTCCAGATAAAAGAGCAACTTTTTTCAACTTTAACTTTTGTTCATTTGCCGCATATTTTACATTTACGAAAACACAATAATAAAAGCAATAAGTACAGTTTACAGTTTTTTATTGCCCAAAATGTAAGGAAATTTTATTGGTTTTATCCCTGTTATTTAGATACAAAAACCAACTAGATACTGAAAAACTATCACAAAAAAAGTTTGCTTTCATCAAATTATGATCACCTTTTTGAAGTTAATACTTAACTTATCTTGAAAATTAAAAACCGTTTCACAGAACAACTTTATTTTCTAAGAACAAGGTTTTCTATTTATCTCTGTCGTTGTGGCTTTCACATTTTATCATATACAATATTTAACCCAAACATTGAAAATCATAACAATAAGGTCCTTCAAAATTCAATCTATTATTAATGCGAATACATTTGAATCAAACATTACAAAGTGAAGCACCCTATTAAATGATGGTAAGATCCACGCAGAATCATATACTTAATTTTAATGACCGTTTAGTACACAGAAAAAACTTATTTGATTCACATAGAAAGAATAGAAAAGAAACAAAAAACAAATTGATTTCGCATGACATATAACAACAAGTTAAATGATTTGAGAATGTGATCTTAGACGTAGTACACTAAAATGTGAATTTATGTATACAGTGAAACGTTCTATACGGTCAGATGTAATTTTAGGAAATGAATCTAAATGGGTCAATAATACGAATTGAATATATGATTTGTAGAGTGAATATGGGGGAACTGTTTGTTTTAGATTTTATAAGAAAATGTTTATTGAACAGATTATTGTTGGTATGCGTACCAAGCAGATTAATATTCAGAGCCAGCACAACGAAACCTTAATCGCCAATATTAAATAACCCATCCATATTAAATAACCCGTTCTCCATCCTCCGAACTAACACACAACCAAAAGTCTAGTTCAACTTTTCCATATAATGGTTGCTTACTATCCTAGTTTGGCATGAATAGTATTTTTTATATAATCTTGTACACTTGTACAGAGCACTTAATTTAATTAGCAAAAATATTTGTTGTTTAATTTCACATTGCCGGTTTTTGAAATATTGTTGAAAACGTTCATTTTCAACCATGCCCGTTCCGAAATGAGTGGCGAAAAAATTTATCAAAAGCCAAAATGATAGAAAAATTAGTTAAAATATTAAACGAAAACTATAGCAAAGTATCAAACCTGCATAGTTGTGAATTTTTAGAGGATGAGAGTGAGGGAATGGGGTGTCATTTGACAGAACACTTAGTTTAATTTATGCAACCTTGCAATTCTTTTTTTATTTTAATTTGAACCGTTTTTGAAATATTATTGAAAACATGCGATTTTTCTTTGAAATTACCACGAACTCAGACCTGGTAAAAAATGACAGACGACGTCAAAAATGTTTTGTTCAATTTTCGATTAATTTTGATTTTTAATTAGATGAATCGGCCAGGCTATTGAAATTTTAGAAGTAAGCAACAGTTTGTTGTATTTTGACAAATATATGCATTTTTGAAAAAAACTCAATATATTAATATAATCAAACTTAACTTTGTACTTAGTAAAATTTGTACAACATATTTTTTAATTGTTTTTTAAATATGATTTGTGGAGAAATTAATTCACACAACTAGATGAATCAAGTTCTACATTCCATCGATTGCATTACATTTTAATATTGTCCGGTGGTCATTTTTGGGTATAATTTTTGAAGTGGAACCTATAATAAAATCCAAGCAAATTTTTGTTTGTTCTATACGAAAACTACAACAAAACTCCAAATCGAACGGTTTACAATACATTTTACAAATTTCGTAGCGGCTTCTGATTCATTCAAGATATTTATTTTGGCGTAGAAGGAAATATTCAAATTTTGCATGTTTACTGTATTTTGCTTTAATCGGAACTTCTAACGGATATAACAAAGGGAACTTCTAACGCGAAAATTTGAAAAATATTTCAAAGATAGAGTTCGACTTATTGTTTTGGATTAAATATCCAAAACTAAACAAATAATGCAAAAATAGAATCAGATTAAAATATATTAGTTCTTTTAAAGCACTAACACCAACAAATCTTTTTCGACTTTCATGACATCAGGGTACTACTTCCAAAAAGATGATTCCAAGTATAATCAAATCCACTAATCATCATAATTTACTCTAATGATACATTTATTTATGTATTTAATTCGAAACGTTAAAATTTGAGCTCAGCGGATCCGGGTTTGACTCCTATCTAAATCAAAGTGTTTTCAACACATCAGTTTTCAAATTTTCCGATATTCAACTAATATATTTGAAAAATTGGAAAAAGTTTGGGCTGATCACCCGTATAAAACTGATTGATTAAAATTAAGTCGTCAAGTGAAACTTGACCATGAAAGTGACAAACAGTCTTTGTTTCAGTATTATTAGTTTATGTTGATATTTAAATACTTGAAAATTTTTGGAGCGTTTTAAGAAAACATGATGCTCTATTACAAATTACAATTATCGAAGTATAATCAAATCGCTGAAACAAACCTTTCAACAATGTCGCATATTAATGAAGTTCATGGTTTGAACGCATCAGGGCGACTGACTTTGATCATTATTTATCAACTTCATACTAGGCATACAAGTATTTTAGGAAAAATAAATTTTGACTTGAGATGCAAACCAAATTCTTTTCATATTATGAAAAAATATTCCAAAAATTCTTGTTCGTAGGTCAATCATCACCACCATCTTTAAAAAATTTATTTAATAACATTTTTAACAGTGTAAGCAAAAAAACTACTGTGTATTTATTTCAATAGGTCAATCAACTACCTTTCTAAATGGTTTATATTGGATCGCTCTCATATGCAATCTGATTTCAAAGTTACCGTGAATTTGATTTTCCATAAATCTTTCGGGCCACCCTGTTCTCAATTCTTTCTGAAAAATCACGTATTTTTTCACCTATACTCCTTGTATGCCAAGTATAAAATTAATTAAAAATGAGCCGGATCGTTACATCTATTTTGTAAAAATATTATATGCAATAGAGCTAAATCCTTAAAATTTCTGGCACAGAAATACTAGATAAACATAATTGTTTATCAACAATTGTAATGGAAATTTTAAAACACTTTGATTGTTTCCTATTACAAAAGTTGTTATGCCCGCTAAATTTCGTGATTTTTAACAGGTAGAACTTATGAGAAAATCTACATCAACTCTAAAACAAATTTAAGCTCTGTACCGACCAAACAATCAGTATACACAATCTTCGGACTTCCTGTAAAAAAACATCAAAGACATAATAGTTTTTACTTTTTTTGTATGTTTGGATCCTCTCTAAAACATTTCGAATTGTTTTCTTTTATTATATCTATTTGCTAAATAAAACGAAATGGGAGAGTTCATGCAATCAACAAACAAACACTCTCTTTTTTAGGAGAGAGGAAGACGAGCGGAGACGAAAAAACAAAAAAAAAAAAAGTTTATATATATATATAAACGATATGAGATATAACGAAAACGACCGGCACTCTCACGGTCGCATTTGTTGAGGTAGATCAAAAAATTTTCTGTACTTGTGTGTTCTAATAATATCTTGGACAAGTTCGTGAATCAGCAAAATCCGACACGTGGTTAAGAAACTAGAGGCTTTTTTCTGAAAAAAATTGATTTTTTAAAACCGTTATAACGGCCGTTTGGATACTAATATTTCAAAAAATTTAACAAATTTAGAATTTTTGGAATCTTTTTTATCAATTTGATTTAAAAATAGACCTCTGCAGTTGGAGGTTCCTGAGTGAGTGGCTCCAACAAAAAAGTTTGCAAAAAAAAAATTTTTTTTTTAAACAACCGGCATTCTCACGGTCGCATTTATAAGGCCAGATCAAAAAACCTTCTCTAAAAATGTGCGTTTTATTAATATCTTGGACAAGTTCGTAAATCAGTCCAATGCAACACATGGTTAAGAAACTAGAAGCTTTATACTAGAAAAAAAACTCTGTTTTTTAGATCCGTTATAACGGCCGTTTGGATTCTAATATTTTTAAAAACTTCATAAATTTAGAATTTTTGAAACCTTTTTAATCAGTTTCTTTCAAAAAAAAGACCTCTGGAGTTGGAGGTTTCTGAGTGAGCGGCTCCAACAAAAAAGCTTGTGAAACACAAAATGCGTTTAAATCAACCGGCGCTCTCACGGTTGCATTTGTGGAGCCAGATCAAAAAAGTTTTCTTAAAAATGTGTGTTTTAATAATATCTTGGACGAGTTCGTAAATCAGAAAAATCTGACACATGGTTAAGGAGCTATAGGCTTTATACTAGAAAAAAAAGTGGTTTTTTTAATCCGTTATAACGGCCGTTTGGATACTAATATTTTTTAAATCTTCACAAATTTAGAATCTGTGGAAACATTTTAATCCGTTTCTTATAAATATAAACCTCTGCAGTTAGAGGTTTTTGACTTGTTGGCTTCAACAAACAAGTTTGCAACAATCCCCAACTACAATTTCCAAAAACCTTATAACAGTCAATGTCAACCTTATAACAGTCAAAAAAATAAAAGATTTGAATAGAAGAAATAATTTTTTTTTTCTTAGAAATAAACTATTTTGATATTTTGCAGTAATTGCACGACATATGATATAGAATAGGTTTGTGTCATAAATTGTCACACACATGTTCTGTGGTAGATTTGATATTTGTTTGTTGCAAAATTGGATAGATATAATTTTGCTTGTAGGTAGCTAATTTTCTTTTTTAAATTTGTTCGATATCTGTTTTAAATTAGTTTGTTTTGTTTAAACTAATCTGATACATCAGATTCTACTGGCACACAAAACTGTCTGATCTCGAAATCTACCTATTTCTAGCGGATATACGTGCCGCTTGGACTTTTTTTACTTTATTTTAAATATTATAAATACAAAAATCTTTTTGAATTCAGTTGAGTTGCAACTTAAAATTAAAATAAATGTTCGCAGCCTTAAAGGTATAAAAAAGATTCGATTTAATGTAAAAGAAAATAAAATAAAGAAAAATCATATTGTGTTAAATTTATAAAAATTTATTGTTGAATATAAATAAAATACACAAAAAAGAATTACATATGCTATGTGCGAACTGACGAAATAATGACAGATGACAAATATTAACTGTCAAAATTTTGTCTTTCGGAATTTATATTCACCATAACGAAACGTCAAAATTTGATGTAGCTTTTTAGCATCATCAAATTGTGACAGTAGGCATAACAAATAATTTCATAAGGAACATCAATTTATTACAGAAGTTTTTTTAATTGCCAAAGTAATATTTATATAAGTATATATATTATATATATTTATTAACAGCAAACAATAAACATAAAAATTAAAAAAATTTTCACCTAATGTCAAAATTTTGTTTTTACAAATTTCACCTTCACCAAAAATTGTGTTCTGTCATTATTTCGTCAGTTCGCACACAGTTGAAGTTGAAGAAATGTTTTTATTTTCATGTGAAAGTAGTTTTTAAATTGCTTAGTGTTCGAAATTAAAGTTGTCTATTCCTTTATTGGAAACCGTGAAATTGGTTAAATTATAGCGTCGACGAAGCCAATTTACGTCTGTGAATTAGAAATAAATAATATATGCATGCTGATAGTTTGTTGATATCATTTATATGCAACAAAATTTGTAGACCGGTATAAAGTGCAACGAATGGATAAAATAGATATTTTATATAGAATTAAAAAGGAAATGTATGTACTATAATTGGAAATTATGTAACGCCGGATGTATTGAGAGATAGATTGCATGGAAAAGGAAAGGAAATTTTTGGACAGGAGGACTGATATAGGAAGACAACATTCAACATACAATTAATGTAAGCACTTTTTGTATTATTTTAATTTATATAATTTTTGTATTATAGTTCGTCTCTTTTTGTGTTAAATTATTACATTTCCTGTTAGCTAAAATTTAAGTAGAAATGCTCGATAGGATTTTGTTAGTGTTAGAGTAAATTAGTGTAATTAGCAATTTTTCCCTGGTGAAGACCGCGAATAACCGTTTATCACTTTCAAAATTTATAAATCCCTTGGACGCCTTAGGCATCTATTCCAAACGTGAAAAGTCCCACGTTTCAAAGGTAAAGTAAAATTCCGTTCGACTATTGAAGATTTTGAACTTTTAGAATATAAACATTGTTATTTTCTTCTAACTTACAATTTGTGTAAGTCCTAAAATAGTAGAATTAAAATTAAAAGAATTTAAAGTAAATATGTAACCTTCAAAGTTTTCTATAAATGGACGAAGTTTGATTTTGACATTTGTGTTGTAAAACTACCTTTGTCGTTTTGAAAAAAAAAGTGTCAGCAGTAATTTCCCAAGGACGGTGATAATTCGAAATAATTTTTCCCGAAAATTTAGAAAGCAAGTTGATAGATAATAGCACAAGGCCGTAGGCTGAGGGCTACTATCAATACCACTTGCTTGAGGATTTTTCCATAAAATTATGAGAATTTATCACCGCTTGAGGGGAGTTCGTTTAAAAATTGTTTTGCCATTATTAATTTCTTTATATTTTATGCATAATAGGTGAATTATTTTGACTTATTCTGGCCTGCTTTAAATTTATCGAGGCGAGATGTCAAACAAAATTAATATTATCGAAAATTGAAAATAAACAAACAATCAGAAAAATATTATAAATGGCAGCCACAATCTTCACTATAAAAATTATTTTGCATGAAAAAAAATTGTATTAGTCTAGAAATATTAGTTTAAGCCTTTAATTAATTTATTATGCTATTAGTTCATATTTCTGTAAAAAAAAAATATTCGTAATAATTTACCGTGATATAGGTAAATCATTTTAATAGTCTCCCTATTATTAGCATAAATAAAATGTGATTGGTCAAATTGAATGACATCATTACATTTTGGAGAATTTCATTCGATTAAATTCAAACATAGGAGAGCAAAAAAATTCCTAAGGGCGGTGATAATTCGAAATAATTTTTTACCAAAAATTTCGAAAGCAAGTATATTGATAATAGCACGAGGCCGTAGGCCGAGGTCTATTCTCATTCGATATCAGTGAATTATTTTAAAAATTATTTGATAATTCAATGACATCGCAGTAGGCCAGACGTATAACAATTTGTTATTAGTATAATTCAAAAGTTATTGGTCAAATTGAATGATGTCTTTTTTTTTTTATTTTAAGTTAGGCATATCTAGTGTTAATTATAATAAATTATTAATTAACGTCTCTGAATATCCGAAGATACCATGCCAACTAGGGATTGGGATTAAGGACGGATACCATGCCAACTAGGGATTGGGATTATGGACGCTAACTTTAAAACGTTGAGGATTAAAGCCATCAGGAAAAACCCATTAAGGAAAGGCGTTCCAGAGATGAGAGACTCTGTTGAAAAAATCACGCTGAAAGGCAACAGTTCTGCACCTTTCTATATGAACCGTAAAAGGATGGGCTATAACATTTGCTCTGGTGTTACGCAATGAGATTGCTTGTTCAGGTAAAATTGATTTAATCTCTTCAGATTTTCTAGAATTTCATTGGGTTAAATTAAAAAAAACTAAGTCAAAAAATTTTCAGTTGTAATTTCCCAAAGGCGGTGATAATTCGAAATAATTGTTCGCCAAAAATTTCGAAAGTTAGTTGATTGGTTACTCTTGATTGACTTTTCTGAATGTCGTTGCTTGAGGAATTTTCCAAAAATTATGAGAATTTATCAACGAACGAGGGGAATTCGTTTAGAAAAATTTTTGCCATTTTTCATTTCTTTATATATTTTTTATGAATTACACGTTGGCCTACTGTGATATCAGTTAATTATTTCAAAATTAGACTGATAATTTTTAATATCCCAGAAGGCCAGACGTATAAATATTTGTTATTAGTATAGTTAAAATTTTGAATTGAATTCGTATTGAAAATGTTTTGCCATTTTTCATTTCTTTATCTATTTTTTATGAATTATCCGTCTGGCCTACTGTGATATCAGTTAATTATTTCAAAAATTATTTGATGATTTTTAATATCCCAGTAGGCCAGACGTATAACTATTTGTTATTAGTATAATTCAAATGTTATTGGTGAAATTGAATGATGTCATTACATTTTAGAGAATTTCATTGGGTTAAATTATAATAAAACTAAGGCGAAAAAATTTCAGTAGTAATCACCAAGGGCGGTGATAATTCAAAATAATTTTTTGCCAAAAATTTCGAAAGCAAGTACATTGATAAAAACACGAGACCGTAGGTCAAATCAAATTGGTCAAATTGATTGATGTCATTAGATTTTCTAGAATTTAATTGGGTTAATTTAAAATGAAATTAAGGCAAAAAAATTTCATTAGTATTCTCCCAAGGATAATTTGAAATAATTTTTTGCGAAAATTTCGAAAGCAAGTTGATTGATAATTTGTTGCTTGACTTTTATGAATGTCGAAGCTTAAGAAATTTTCCAAAAATTATGAGAATTTAAAAATTTTGTGTCAATATGATAACCAATCGCATTTTTGATTTCCTTATGTTTTTTATGTTTATGCAATATATGTCGATTGATTTTATTTGTTCTGTACGCCAACTTTTGCATTTCCCTGTGAATTAAGAATTGAGAAAAAGTGCAATAAATGAAATAAAGAAATATTTTTTAATACTAATTTTTTATTTCACGCGACACATACTAGTTATGAAAACATTGCTATAAAATTTTTCTCAACTCCTATCTCACGATGTAGCGGATTATGGCTACTTAGCTATGTACTATAAATCATCGAGGAGTGAAAAAAAATTAATATTATCGAAAATTGAAAATAAACAAACCAGAAATAGTAAATCTGTAAAGCAACTTTGAAAAAAAATTCACGAAATGTCGGTTAACTGATATTTCAATTTATTTTTTATAATATTGAGAAAATTGTGAAAAATTTATATTATTTCTTGTTTGTAAGTCAATTATTTAAATTTTTTGATTTGTGATTTATTTTCATTTCAATTGTATCGGTAAGAATTTGCGAAAAAATCCACTTACAAATCGAAAAAGTTCACTTACAAATGAAATGACACACATACATTACCAATTTTAAATTTACAACTTAAAATACGGCCGTTATCTTCATTCGTCGTAATGACGTTACTAAAAATATTAGTCTAGGAAAGATTCATAACGTATCGAAAAACCTATAGTCATAAAACTCATGCATCAAATATTTTTGTATTTATGCCCGAAAGATCTATGCACATTTTGTATACATGTTTGTATTATTTAAAAATGTTAAAACAAATTGGTATAATGACGTCGTTTATAAATCAATCAATAATGAATTGAGTGAAATCGGATTTTAACTATACAATTTAATGAATTTAGGCAAAACTTTAAACCAAAATCTATAATGCAGAATCAGGTTTTGCAAACACATTTTAAAACAGCTTTCATAACATTCTGGACTTCAGTATTGGAAGTAAGTGAAGCTTAAAACAAACAATTACTCGGTTCCAGATTCTAAAAATGAAACTAAGTTTATTTTTGAATAGATTCATTCCATGGCGGAGGCTATAATGTGCGAACAGCAACAGAGTTGAAATTTGTTGTTCAATAACATAATCAAATGAGAAATACAAAATGTTTATTGGAAATGAAAAACTGAAAGTGGGTAAAAATTTTGACTGGAAATTGCAAAACGAAAGTTGAAGTATATAGAAAACAGTATTTAAATATTTTGAATAAAATACAGTAATTTATAAAATACAATAATATTCTTGCTATATTACTTCGGTCTGAAAGACCTAAGTATTACATTCATGAGCTCAAAGTGAAATTCTTACCCCCACTTTTTTTGGCATTTCTCGACGTTTTAGGACCTACTGATTCTAAAAAAGCAAAAAAAAAAAATGTGTGTCTGTCTGTCGGCCGTCCGTCCGTCCGGCCGTCCGGCCGTCACAACCGACGAAATCTAGAAAACCGCTGGACGGATTTCAAAACTTTTTTTTTTTCTAAAAATTGGATTACTCAATGGGAAGAGCCGAAAGGACGATGTGTTTGATAACTGTACCGAAAGTGTGTCAAAAAAATCGTCAAGTGTGTCAAAACAAGGAAATTTGAATATTTTTTGCCTCAAAAACGTTCATTTTAAGTGATTACGAGTAGGAACATTGAATTTGGAGAAATCTTGATGGTCGGGATTAGTATGTGAGACCAAAATCTAGATTATTGCATTATAAGTTTGTCAAAAAAATGTTGTCAAGTGTGTCAAAAGAAAGATTTTTATTTATTTTTTTACCTAATTTTTTGGAAAAAAAATAAAATTAATTGTTTGTTTGAAATGAAGTTTTATTATTATTATTGAGAATTATGGCATTATAGGTTTGTCAAAAAAATGTTGTCAAGTGTGTCAAAAGATTTTTATTTAGTTTTTCACCTAATTTTTGGAAAAAAAATAACATTGTTTGTTTGAAATGAAATTTTATTATGATTATTGAGAATTATGGCATTATAAGTTTGTCAAAAAATGTTGTCAAGTGTGTCAAAAGAAAGGTTTTTATTTATTTTTTACCTAATTTTCTTAGAAAAAAATAAAATTAATAGTTCGTATGACATGATATTTTATTATTATTATAGAGAATTATGGCATTATAAGTTTGTCAAAAAATAATGTCAAGTGTGTCAAAAAATGATTTCATTTAATTTTTTAGCCAATTTTTTGGGAAAAAAATGTAGCTGTTTTTATGACGTAAATGTAATTTAAAATGAAATTGGACATGGAAATTTTGGAATTTGTCATAGTTTTTTAAATATTTTTGGAATTTTGAAAAAGTTTGTATTTTTGATTTTGTAATAATTTTTGCAATATTTTTAGAATATCGGCAAAAGCTTTTATTTTTGATTTTGTAAGAATTTGTGGAATATTTTTAGAACTTTGAAAAATTTTAAATTTTTGATTTTATTATAATTTTTGGAATTTTGAAAAAAGTTTTAAATTTTTGATTTTGTAATATTTTTGCAATATTTTTAGAATTTTGGAAAAAGTTTGAATTTTTAAGAATTTTTGAAATATTATTGGAATTTAGAAAATATTTAAATATTTGATTTATTCTAATTTTCGGAATATTTTTGGCATTTTGAAAAAGTTTGATTTTATTTAATTTAACAATATTTTTATAATTTTGATTATTATTTTCCGACAACGTATTGATGTTTCGTGTTAGTTTTGTAATAAATTTTTAAACAGAGATAAAATACTTGTACTTTAACAAAGAGTTATGTTTAATATACATCGCTGCCCAAAACTAAAAACCATGTCCTCATAAAAGTATTTTGCCGAAAACTATAAACAAATCCTTAACCCAGACCGAAGTCTTGATATCTCAGAGCTGTGAGATTTCAGTCCCTCCATATTTTTACGTTTAACATGTCCAGGATTAGTGTCAAACAGAAAAATTTATTGCTTAGCCGATTAACATCATTAATCTCTTTCACATAGCTTTCCTAAACTCTGAAACCTACAAAAAAATATTCGTAATCCACTAACTCATGAAAACTCTAAAGCCATTAAATTCTATAACAAAAAAACGTTATAACTAAAATCATTCAATTATTTATTGTTTTTTCTTTACGATTCCCTAAAGCCATTACGAAAAACCAGAAAATGATACAAAAAAGAAAAACAAAACTTTCAATTTTAAATAGAAAGCGAAAACAATATTAAAGATAAAAATAATGGAAAATTGTAATTCATAAAAATCATATCAAGAATTTTCATTTCAAATACTTCTTTTTTTTAAATTGAGTTAAGATTTTGTTTGTTCAATTATAAAATGTAAAATGAAATGGTAATTGGTTTTAAAATTAAATAATATAAGAATTAAAATTTCATTATCAACTTCGAATGTTTGCTTAAACTGTTTCTCCATGAATGATTGATTGTATGTATGTATATATCCGTGTTGTAAAAGGAGTACCCAAAAGATACTCGGAAAAGTACGTGATTAATATAATTTTCAAAAAGTTTTTATTTCGCTAAAACTCAATAAAAAGGATCAAATAACTCTTGAGACCAAAACACTAAAAATAATAAAACAATGATAAATTGCTACTGACATTTGACTTTTAAGTATCCCTTCGCACAAATTCTCTCTACAAAATTTCCAATTCTTTTGAAAATTCTTTGTGATGTGAGGAAATAACGTAAATTTTAAAACATGTTTGATCGTTGAAAATGATGTAGGCTTGAATTTATTTATTAATTTAGATTTAGATTGATTTTGAGATTTTAAACGAAACAAAGTTTAAATTTTAAATTTAATTTGATTCAAAATGGGTTTAGCTTCTAAAATATTAAAAAGAATTAAAGAGAAACTGAAATTATGGTTACTTTAACGTTTTAAAAATTATTTATAAAACTGTTTGAAATTGGGGCTTAGAAAATGAAAAGAATGTTTAAATCACGCTGTTTAATCGCTTGAAAGCAAACGTCAAATGACCACTGTATAAATTGTATACAACTACATAAATACTATAAATTACAGACCCGCCCATTTTGCAACATTTATTACATAGTTTCAAATTGAGGTTATGTCCAAGGACCAAACGTTCTGAATCCGCTTGGCCGATGAGTTTTTTTTATTAAAATGTGATGTGTAGTAGGAATTACAATGTTGGTTTTGTAATGAATGGATAACTCACCAGTAAATTCTCTCACTTATTAAAATATGACATAGTCTCATAGACCACTATTTCATTAGAAGATAGAAGAAACAAAAATAAAATAAAATGGTAGAACCAAATTTTTTTTGAAAAATTTGGACGAATGAAACTAAAATTGGTTTAAAAATAATCCATGTAGTGGCATATTCCTTAGTTATGTGACGCACCATCTTCTTCAATGATTAAATCTCAGATATTGAGTTAGCTAACGTGTCATCATCAGGAATATTCTATTACAACTATTGAGGGTGCTTTAGTTATAGTCATATAGTTAGTTTCGTTGACTGGATATAGTTCCCCGAGTACTATAGCCCGATGCAGAGTACTTGTGGTTGTCACATTCAAAGATCAAAAATTAAAATAATACTGTAACGTTTCTTAGCCGAGTTACAATTATTTAGTTCGATCACTAAATCAGGAAATTTAAAACACAATGGATTTTCTAAACGTTATAATTTTATTCGTTCAAGATTTTACAATAAAAATATTTCTCCTATTACTATTCCCCTTTTAGTTCTTCTTGTACTAACAATATTTCACCACTTATAATTCTTTTATACTTGTTCACAATATCACTTTTAACTTTCTACTTATAACACTGTTAATTTTACTTCGCCTTTATCACTGCTAGTATTTTTATACTACTTGTATCGCTAACAATTTTATACTAATCCTATCCTCGAAGAACACCTCTTATTTATACTACATGAAATAGCCTCGATATTACTGCAATATTCTAGAACACACCTTTTTTTTCCTTCCTTTATCAACAATAAGACGATCTTCAAATATTGACACCTAGGTGTGAAATCTATTCTTTTCAATTGTTTTATTTACCAATTTTTATTTCGTTAACCAATCCTTATTCAAGACAACAAATACTTCCTGTTAAATATTTACTTTGGTTACGTTGATTTGGTTTTATTGATTTTTACATTTCCCAAAGAAGAATTTTCTCGAAAGATGTAGTGATAGTGATTTTCTCGATAGTGTTGTGTTCTATCGTCTTCCATAATCGTCACAATACAAATCAACAAAAAATGATCCCTCCATGCGGTAGATTAGATTTATTACAAATGGTTGGACAGGTTGCACGAGGCAGAACTTGTCCTGGCACGCAGACTCTACGGTCCATAGCGCCATGTCCGAGATTGGTCTCATAACAACTGTTCCACAAACCTTTCTGTAGGTTTAATGAAATCTAAAACCAACTGTATTGGCGACAGTTTGATTGTGCCAGCCTCTACAGTTCAGAGCCAAAAATCCTAGCTCTGTCATTATAAAAGGCTGGACATACACACAAAAAGTGCTCCGAGTCCTCCTCCTCTTCAAGACAACACCCACCCACAGGACTTACACTAAGCCCTATGGTAAAAAGGTGTTTATTTAGATGTCCTTGTCCTGTAAGGATACCGACCACAGTGCTGAGGGTTTTACTCTTCAGTCTTAGAAGAAAATTAACATTTTTATCTGTAATACAAAAAACATCTTACTTTGTCTGCCTGTCGATGAAACATTCCACAAGGCCTTCATCTTGAGGTCAGCATCCACCTTTAATAGTGACAAAGCAAACGTTTTGGATAACCCTAAGGAGGGGTTCTGGATCTGAGTATTTAATGCCCGCTCCAGCCCTTGCAAGTTCATCCGCTTTTATGTTGCCCGGAATGCCACTATGACCTGAAACCCCCACCACAGTGATATTGTTGTGCGGTATCTTACAAAGATTTTTCCTGCACTTATTGAAGAGTTTCGAAGTAGTCTCTGGGCTTATTAGTGCTTTGATAGCCTTTTGGCTATACGAACAGATGCAGATTTTTTTTCCTTGCAGACGCAGAAGAGTTATTGCATGCGTGCATTCATTGATAGCATACACCTCCGCTTGAAAACAGTACAAAACCGCCTGGACGGAAATTTCTTGCTGCTTATGACATTATCTGCTTCCCGGTACACGCCAGCTTCTGCATTTCCATTCAACAGTGAGCCATCTGTATAGAAAACATAAGTCCCGCTGGAGGACCATTCTGACCAAGTTCCCTCACGTTCCTCTCTAGAAGAGATGACCAGTTCAGCGGGCTTCTCAAAGTTATATACTTTGGTCATGATGTCACTATGCATATCTATTTCGGGACAATCTGTCCGTAGTCTATCAAGTATGTGACCATGACCGCATGTTTTCCCTCTGTTTACCAATGTCCCTGCCACATGCAGTCTGTAGACAGCTCTTTTAGCCATGTACTCTACATGTAGATGTAAAGAAGCCAGACCCAACATGGCTTCCAACGACAGTGTTGGTGTGGTACGCATTGAGCCACTAATACCTACACATGCCATTCTCTGTATTTTATTTAATCTAGCACGGACGTATTGTTTCTCCGTCTTTGGCCACCAGACAACACATGCAAAAACAAGTGTTGGTCTGATTATTACTGTGTATATCCAAAGGATAATTTTGAGACTAAGACCCCAATAACGACCGAAGGATCGACGGCATTGCCAAAAAGAAATGACCACCTTATCAATCATTTTTATTAAATGAGTATTCCAATTTAACCTTTTGTCGAGAATAATGCCTAGAAACTTAACCTCATCTGAGTAGCTTAACTGCATACTGAAAAGACACAGACTTGGAGTTGCACGCACTTTTTTCTTGTTAGTAAAAAAGACTACCTGTGATTTGGAAGGATGGACTGAAAGTTTGGACTGGACTTTTTCAGCTTTCTATTCCACCAAGGTGAATTTTCTTCATGATGGAACACCCTATATGGACGAGATTCTTCAAAAGCCGTGACTATACACTCTTGAATCCAATTCGCAACATTTTCAATGTCTTGTGTACACTTGATTGATGGATTAAAGTCAAGTAACTATTGGTCAAGAAGTAGTTTGTACATATCCCAATCAGTAGATTTGGGATTTCTAAAACTGTCTTTACCACCATATCGACTTTAAAGTCAAAATTTATGCAATTGTGTTCTGACGTGAGAATATCTTGCGATACTCTCCAATTTCTAACCCTTTTAGCCAAAACTAGGCTAGTGAGGGTAATGTCAATTACTTCCTCAATAATTGTATTTGAAAAAGTGGGAGCATTCCCCTTATTTGCAATTTCTAGATCTGTACCATGAAGAATTTCTACGAGGTCTGTTCCTCGTCTGTTGTTATCAACAACTGCCCCAAATTCCATGATGCGCATTTGCGTCGCGCCCTAGGATCAAGGGCAGGTTCTTGTTACTGTAAAACTCCACCACCTTAACAAGATCTTGGTTGGAATGGTGCCATCATACGGTAGATACATGGATGCGAAGACTATGTCTGTATCAACACCCTCGATCTTTACCGTAACTTTAACAGCCACGGCATCTTTACCACTACATTGGGGTATAAGTATACCAAAGATGTCATTCGACAAGTAAACACACAAAGGAGGGTTTTCCGTAACTGTACCGACAAACACCCTGCCCTGTTTACAACTCAGGCCAAGTATATGATTATTATTTACCCATGGTTCCTAAATCAAAACTATATTTGTGTGCTGCATAACAATTTCTTGACATAATTCAGTGGAAGCAGATTTGTTATGCTGCAACTTTATTTGTGCTACTTTTAAGCTTACCATTAGATAATCCTAAGGAAGACAAAAAAAAACAAAACAAGGTCAAAAGTTTAAAATCATATAGTTTTTCAAGTAAGTGAATTTTCTCTGATTTAACAACAACTTTACAATGCCTTACAGAAAGACACATAAATATACTTTAGTGTATATGCCTGCGCATTTAACAATTCACCATGTTTTCATACAATTTGAAAATATCCACTAAACCTTCTGGCATTCTTAGACCAACTGATTGCACAATTAAGCTCAAAATTCGGCACGGTGAATATTTTGGTCTTCGTTTTTAGTCTTTCATTATGATTTGTAACAACTCCTCTGGATTTTGAAAAACATAGATAATCCCGTTTGCTGTGGCCAAGCCCACTCAGGCTTCAAGCTTAACCCAGTAAAAATATCTGTCACATCCAAACGTTTACTCAATAATTAAATTGGTTTTACTTGGTGTATATAGTTAATTATAAGAGATGGCGTGAAATGCCCCATGTAAGTTTGTTATAATATAATTTTCTGGTTTTTTGAAAATTTATAGCTCAATCTCAATAAAGCAACTTTTCTGAAAATTTCAAGCAATTCGAAGTTCAAAGAAAAAAGTTGAAGCTATTTGAAGATAGCTATTTTCGAAAATCGATTAATTTTGAGAAGGCATATCCCAAAATTTTAAATCTCTCTTAAAATATGCAGGCTTAAAAAAAGTCTTATAAACAATTTTGTAGGAAATTTAATTCTCTACAAAAAAGGTTAATTCAATTTTTTCCTAAAATATATAATTTCATGATATTTTGAAAAAGAACTTGTAAATTTTCATCATTTATAAAAAACAAAAATAATAAATAATAAAGATGACGAAAAATTCAATTTTTTTCTTATGCTATAGCCTATAGAATACAAAGAATAAAAAAATAATCGTGACAAAAAAATCAAAATTATTAGTTTTTCATCAAAATTTTCATCGTTTTTTTTTTACGAATTTCAAAGAATTTCAAGTTTTATTTTAAAATATCATCAAAAATATAAGTTTTAGGAAAAAACTGACTTGGACTTTTTTTGTAGAGAATTAAATTTTCTTCAAAAATTATTATGTGATTTTTTAGTCTGCATATTTTATGATATGAGATATTAACGATTTTATCAAAAAATCAACTTCGATGATTGTGCGGCACGTGTTCTTTTGATTTAAAAAAAACTGCACTCGTGGATTTTTTACCACAAAGCAATTTTTTAGCCACTGTCTTGGAAAATTATATACATATATGTGTTTTTCTGGGTTGAATTTAACGTGTTTGTTAAAACTGCTTCATTATTTCATAAGCAAAACATGTAGACTGAAGCAGAGTGAACTGAAGCTAATTATTAATATATCTAAAAACATTAAGTTTCATTTAATGTCCTCTCCAATATTGCCATCTAAAAATCGCTATATGTTTTTACCTTTTTTGATAGAAACAACAATTTTCAAAAAATTTCATGACGCAAATTTATTGATTTTTTTCCACAAAATATATAATTAGTCAATTAAGATATAAATAATTCAAGTCATATAGTTTTCGTATTCCCCATCATTTTGCTTCTTAAATTTTGATTCGTATCATTTATGTAGATCAAAAGACAAATAAGAAAATAAATATAAAAGAAATGTCTTATGATCAGGCCAATTATAATATAGTATATTTCGCTCCAAGAGATGAAAACACCATTTTTCGTGAGTGAAGATTTGTTCACGAGACGTGTCAGCGTCGAGTGGAGCAAGCTTAAGAACGAAAATCGTTTTTATCTGACGTAGGAAATGCTATTTTTGTACGGTAGCAAATATAAACGATATTTATAATGAACATGATTCATGTAAATGAATTGTTGTTGAGCAAAAATAATATTCGCTCTGATTGGTTGATTAGCGACAACAACTTTTTATCTGTACGACAATATTTTGCCTGTACGACAAAAAAAATTATCTTAGATATTGCTCTATTTTTTGTGTAAGATCAAAACCTCTGATCAAAACCTCTGACTTATTGACGCCATACGCAAAAAACAATGAACCTCGCCATTTACAAAAAAATGAATTAGTGTTTTTGATTAACTTTTTTAAATTTTTACTTGTATGGAGTTTTATATTTCAAGATGGCGGTAAATGTTTTTGACATTTTGTTTATATTGAGTTTTAATTTCAAAATGGCGCTAAAGCTTACGATTTTTTCTGTGCTAAAAACAAACAGGCTGACAATATCTGGGGTAATTTGAATGTAATTAATTATCGATAAATCTTACTTTTTGGATTCATTTGTCTAATAGGCAAGTGTCAAGTAAAATTTTCTAGGTTCTGTTTTTATATCTTTCAAAAAAATAGAACAATCTTTAAGATATTATATCTGTCGTATGATCATAATAAATATTCTCGTACAGATAAAAATTTGTTTACGCCCGTCAACCAATCAGAGCGAATATTATTTTATCTGAACGACAATTCATTTACAATGAATCATAGTCCTAACACTGCATAAAAAAAGACTTTTCCTATACTATCGTAGAAAAAGTTCGTTTTCAGTTAAATCAAATTAATAGATTTATTCTTAAAGTTTTTCTTTTTCGTTTACGCGTTGTGTTTATGGAAAACAAAATTTTTCTCGTTTCTTTAATTTTTCATTTTCTTTATCTGCTTTCGAGAGGAAAACAAATAATAAACAGAAGAAAAGATATAACAATTTCTTAATAATCTTCATTTTGTATTTATTCGTTGTAGGTGGAAAAATGTATTTGATTTTTCAGGCACATTTAGTGTTACTTACGGATGTGTTCGTGTGTATCACCATTAAAATGAGATTATGATTGAGACGCGTTAAAGAGGAAAAATTAAATTAGATTTCTAATAATACGAGCTTACATAAGTGTTGTTGAAATTAAATTTATACATTTTGATTTTGAATGAGTGAATGAATTTTTATACACCAAAGGTATTGGGAATTTTGTGTTACTCACAACTAATTCACATATCATGGATTTTTTCAAAATTGCTTTAAGGGATTAGTATTATCCAGCCCTCAAACAGTGTTTCAGTTCAAGTGTTTTTCATTTCACAGGAACTACACACATATTGATATAGTAATCATAGCGATAATGCTATTTTGTTTTATTATTTTATTTTATTATTATTTTATTATTATTTTTTTGGAATATTATAAGGATTCACTTCACTTTGGTAAAATCGAGAAGCTAAACTTATGAGCTAATATAAGGCAATAAGTTTTTGGTAGTCTACTGCAAGTCGTCTTTCGTTTTATTCACTATTGTTCTTTTTTGGTACGATGAAAATTGGTGGAGGCTAGGGATAAAGACTTTGCTTTACTTTGACTTATCTTATATATTAATACGCTAACCTTGTACTTTGTACAGCCTAAGGCTTTTTTATTCGAATTTTCACTGATTTCAAATTTTCACTGCTAACTGATATTAGTGTAACCTAGATCTGAGAGATTTTTCGGATTTTTCGGATCATAAATAAAAAAGTTATAGACGAATTATAATGGATTTTTGAATTCAACTGCCTCCCCTCAAATCAAATCAAATGGATCAAATGGAATCGTCCAAATCTTTTCTTTGTTTATAGTATTTTATATTTTCTTTTCAGTTTATGCATTGATCTAGGAGAGTATGGACGTTATTTTTCTTTGTTGTTTTATCTTATATATTAATATGTTGAATATTTAGTTAGATATATATTAATTCAGTAAACTATTTGTGATATAACATCACCCCGATGGAAAATCTCCCATCAAGAATAATATAAGAACTGAATCTAAAAAATTATGGTGCAAATTATGAAACCTTTTGCAATCCATACAATTTTAGAGCGATCTAGTTTCGAACCAATGAGAAAATTTTAAACTTTAAAAAAGTTTATCATTCTCATCAAGGCTAGCCGACTAGATAAACTCTACCAAAAAATGTCAACGCTAATGAATATAAACCAAAAATTAGGTTACAATTCTAGCGAAGTATAAAAACAAAAAATTTTACATAAACATACATTTAATAGATTCAGTTCTTATATTATTCTTGATGGGAGATTTTCCATCGGGGTGATGTTATATCACAAATAATTTACTGAATTAATTGTTGATCATGTGTCAATAGACACAAGTGAAGACTAGTCATCTTCTTCTCACCGATACAAGTTTGTTATTCAATACTAGAATGTCTAGAGTATAACAAAACAGTGATCACCAGAGAAATTAATTGACTAAACCTGAATCTATTAAATGTATGTTTATGTAAAATTTTTTGTTTTTATACTTCGCTAGAGTTGTAACCTAATTTTTGGTTTATATGCATTAGCGTTGACATTTTTTGGTAGAGTTCATCTAGTCGGCCAGCCCTGATGAGAATGATAAACTTTTTTAAAGTTTAAAATTTTCTCATTGGTTCGAAACTAGATCGCTCTAAAATTGTATGGATTGCAAAAGGTTTCATAATTCGCACCATAATTTTTTAGATTCAGTTCTTATATTATGCTTGATGGGAGATTTTCCATCGGGGTGATGTTATATCACAAATAATTTACTGAATTAATTGTTGATCATGTGTCAATAGACACAAGTGAAGACTAGTCCTCTTCTTCTCACCGATACAAGTTTGTTGTTCAATATTAGAATGTCTAGAGTATAACAAAACAGTGATCACCAGAGAAATTAATTGACTAAACCTGAATCTATTAAATGTATGTTTATGTAAAATTTTTTGTTTTTATTCTTCGCTAGAGTTGTAACCTAATTTTTGGTTTATATGCATTAGCGTTGACATTTTTTGGTAGAGTTCATCTAGTCGGCTAGCCCTGATGAGAATGATAAACTTTTTTAAAGTTTAAAATTTTCTCATTGGTTCGAAACTAGATCGCTCTAAAATTGTATGGATTGCAAAAGGTTTCATAATTCGCACCATAATTTTTTAGATTCAGTTCTTATATTATGCTTGATGGGAGATTTTCCATCGGGGTGATGTTATATCACAAATAATTTACTGAATTAATTGTTGATCATGTGTCAATAGACACAAGTGAAGACTAGTCATCTTCTTCTCACCGATACAAGTTTGTTGTTCAATATTAGAATGTCTAGAGTATAACAAAACAGTGATCACCAGAGAAATTAATTGACTAAACCTGAATCTATTAAATGTATGTTTATGTAAAATTTTTTGTTTTTATTCTTCGCTACAGTTGTTACCTAATTTTTGGTTTATATTCATTAGCGTTGACATTTTTTGGTAGAGTTTACCTAGTCGGCTAGCCCTGATGAGAATGATAAACTTTTTTAAAGTTTAAAATTTTCTCATTGGTTCGAGACTAGATCGCTCTAAAATTGTATGGATTGCAAAAGGTTTCATAATTTGCACCACAATTTTTTAGATTCAGTTCTTATATAGATATATATTGTTTGTGAATGAAAGAAGATAAAAAATTGATTATTGATTGTGGTATTTTTTTTCAGCGACAATTTTGTAATGTGTGTGTTTGGTATGATAGTTTGAGATCGTAAACTTGATTGTTAGAATTTATAATATATAGCGACAATTTTGTAATGATTTTCTCATTGGTTTTCTCATTTCTCATTGGTTCGAAACTAGATCGCTCTAAAATTGTATGGATTGCAAAAGGTTTCATAATTTGCACCATAATTTTTTAGATTCAGTTCTTATATAGATATATATTGTTTGTGAATGAAAGAGGATAAAAAATTGATTATTGATTGTGGTATTTTTTTTTCAGCGACAATTTTGTAATGTGTGTGTTTGGTATGATAGTTTGAGATCGTAAATTTGATTGTTAGAATTTTTAATATATATTGTTTGTGAATGAAAGAGAATAAAATATTGATTATTGAATTTTTTTTTCAGCGAAAATTTTGTAATGTGTCTGTTTGGTATGATAGTTTGAGATCGTAAATTTGATTGTTAGAATTTTTAATATATATTGTTTGTGAATGAAAGAGAATAAAATATTGATTATTGAATTTTTTTTCAGCGACAATTTTGTAATGTGTGTGTTTGGTATGATAGTTTGAGATCGTAAATTTGATTGTTAGAATTTTTAATATATACTAGGAGGGCCCGGCGTGCTTCGCTTATAAATAAAGTTTTTGCGTAGACATTTTGTTGACGTAGAAGCAATGATTTTAAAAAGTGGTAATGAGAAATGCTAGCATATAATTTTTAATTTTTCTTTTAAATACATGAATGAAAAATAATCAGAACTCTAGCTGATCAGTTCGGATATATGAAAAATTAGCGATAAAATAAGTTTTCAAGTAAGCTTATTTGATCTCTAACTTATTTGATCCCTAATTTTTCATAGTTTGATTTTCAGTTTCATTTTCAGTTCACTAAAAATTAGAGCTTCTCGTGTGGGTCGTTATCTCCTGTGTATATAAAATTTCTATAGCTATTTTTGAAATAATTACAAGGATTCAATCCAATTTGTTAAAATTGAAAACCCAACTTATAAGCTAATAAAAGGTGATGAGTAAGAATCATTGATCGATTGCTCGTTTTTGGTAGTCAACTACAAAGTGTCTTTTGTTTTATTCACTATTGTTCTTTTTTTTTGTACGATCGATATTCGTGAAGACCAGGGCACGTCATGATGATAATACTTAAGTTAAGGTTTCATATTTTTGTTAAACGAGATCACCGTAGTTTTACTTGGATTTAAGTCCACAGAAACAGATGCATAGCATGTGACTACCAAGTTGAGATCGTTCTGTATAATTCCACAGAGAATTTCCTCAAAGTAACCTACGGTCATAATGACTATATCAGTCGCGTACTCGAAACATTTGATGTAATGGTTACCTAATAAGGTTAGAGTTATACCTTGCACTAGACTTCCACACGAGGGCTGATAAAGCGATTTGCTAGTACCCCACCTTTCACTATCATTGGGTTGCACTCTAAGAATTTGGGTTGCACTCTAAGATTAGAGGCCACTTCTACTTGTTGCACCAATTCACCAACCCAACCCCTATAGACACTACCTGTAGATGCAGATGCAGGATTCGAGATGCAGATACAACATCTGCATCTCGAATCCTGCGAAATAGAACGATGACAAAACTATTCCGATGTCACAATCGCGTTTGCCTGCTAGTGGGATGGTAATTCTTATGGTCACCAGGTCGCTGGTGATCAGATCTAAAGAAACTAAAATAACGTTTTCCTAATCATATAATACACACTCTATGTAAGTTTTCTTACAAGGCCTCTTTTCGGTTTTTAGTGAATCCATGGTTCTTGTATTTTCGTTAGCACCAAATGTTTCTTATTGAATTTTCTAACCACTAAAACAGAAGTTGCCATTTCGTGTTGTACATTAACTTGCACCAGGTGAAGGTTTCCTGCCACCGCCATAGATATAAGCATAACCGTAACTACACCCAATGCACTGTCTTCCGACGTCATCAACTATTATTTCCGATTTAGGTTAACTGATTCGGCGGCTGAATTATTTTGTTTGCGTTCCCCAGTCTGCTTTCTTGAGATCTTTGGCAGCAACTCCACGACTATCTACTTCAAATACCACCGCGAATACCGCACATTCCCACCAACGGCCTGTCGAGAAGATTCATTCCTATATCTGATGGTTGTGCCTATTCTACTATACGCGATGGCATCCCACTTTGCCCTATTTTTGTTTGCGAGTTTGAATTTATTTTAATTATTTCTATCAATTTGGTTCCTGCGAGCATCATGAAAGAAGCAGGTTGACCAAGTCTGAGCCCCGAGAATTTTGACAGTTAATTTTCATCAAGAGACTGCCTAATATGTAAGTCGCCTCGTTCGAAACGGCCTACTTAAAAGGGTATTTATTCAGCCTGATTTACAGCACTGAAAAGGCACCACTTATCCGGCCCATTTACTAAATATTGGGCGTTATCCTGTGTTGTGCCACAGTGATCATGTTGTGCATAATCAAGCTCCATCGACATGAACTGATGAAGATAACGATAAATAAGCTAAACAGGCAAGGCCAAATTTTTGAGAATTTCCTCAGTATTTGTGCTTATCTCATCTTTGGAATTCCTTGCCCTTATGGGTTTTCCCTAATTATTTTAATCCCCAACTTTTTTAAGTCCATGTCTACCAATTTCTTAAAGATACATAATCCATTTCCACAATCCACAGTTGGCATGGTATCTTCGGATATTCAGAGACGTTAATTTATAATTTATTTAAATTAACACTAAACATGTTTAACTTAGTATAAAAAAAAAACAGTTAGAAACAAATAAAATAATAAACTATTCAAGCCGAATTGAATTCGAGCCGAATTCATTGACGCCATATTAAAAATACAATGAAGATTGTCATATGCAAGAAATTGGATTAGTGTTTTCGATGAAATTTTTTGAAGTTTTTTATATGAAGTTTTATTTTTCTAGATGGCGTTATTGGCTTTAAAGCGATTTTTTGAATTCTTTTTATATTGAGTTTTAATTTCAAAATGGCGCTACAAGTTCACGATTTTTTCTGTGCTAAAAAATTAATGAGGCTTGTATATCGTATCGTGGGTTTTGGAATTATCTTAAACGAAAATAACACAGAATAATATAAAAAGACATGACATGGCAGATTACATGACATATAACATAAACCTAAACGTATGTTTGTTTCTTAAATCAAAGTTTGTTGATCGTTATTTGGCTGACGCTACGTAACCCTTGTAGCAAGCTCCAGTATTTATTATTTTAAATTAATTTTATTTATTTTAAATAGTATATATGTCAGCGTATAAGGGTGTGTATAACCTAAACTAACATTGAATTCCTTGGTACAATTTAACGAGGTTACTATTGTAGACTAACTAGAAACAATTTATATATTGATGTGACTTAAACATCCTTCTCAACAACTGTGCTACAAAACCCAAAAAGATGTTTGTGTATTTTGTTTTTAGTATATATGTACATATTTTGTATCTCGGAGTTTTTGACAACTAAAATGCCATGACGTTAGCTTTTGATACAGAGAGGCAGAGCTCAACTTTTAAATAGGTTAAATTATTTTTTTCTATACGGGGCATAATTTGGAAAAAAACTTGTGTTGCCAAAAAGATTCATTGAAATCAAAATTTTCTTTTTCGTTAATATCATTTAGCGTGGCATCAAACAAATTTTCGTCACAAGGTCAAAAATGAAATGAATCGAAAATTAAAATATAAAAACTAATGTAAGAATGAGAAAAATTGAAAATAAGAAAAGCAAAGGAAAACGACAACCTTTCAAGAATAATTAATGAATTTAGTTTTATGATTTTTGTTACAAGAACGCAAATTAACAAGATGAACGAAAAATATAGAATCAAGAAATGATAAACGTGTTTTAGGAATAATTTTTTTTAATTTCCGTCAATTTAATTTTCTGTTGTTGGCAGAAAAGAAGTGTAATGAATATTTTAAGAGTTATCATTATTTATAACCATTACATTATAAGAATGAGAAAAGTTTAAATATAGGTTAAATCATGAAATGAATTATTCCAAAGATTAACGATGCTAAATATGTAAATTAATAAGAGATTAAAATGATTGATGGCTAATCGAATTAGGATTTTCAAATAGGTTGAGAAAGGTTGAGTAATTTAATATTGTTTTGTTTCGTCATTTTCCATTCACATATTCAGGAAATGGTAGAATCGATTGAGCATAATAATATGTATATTCAAAAACTTCATAACAATCAACCCACACATCATATTAAGAGTATTTGTTTCCTGTAGCTTTTAGGTAGAATTCATATAAAAATCTAACTATTGCAATGTGCCTCATCTCTGAATTTCGGAAAAATGTTGGTGCCAAACGACTATATATGATAAGCGGAGACAGTTTACAATTCACATACATATATATACAATTTATATACATTTACTAGCGGGACCCGGCGTGCTGTGCTACGCCTATAAATAAAGTTTGTGTGTATACATTTTGTTGAAGTAGTAGCAATAATTTCAAAGAGTAGTAATGGGAAATGATTTTCTATTTTTCATTTAAATATGAATATAAAAAGGATCAGCACTCTAGTTGATCAGTAAAATATAAAAAATTCGTATTATGTATAAAACAAAGGATATATATAAAAAATACGCGATCAAATAAGTTTTCAGGTGGGTCTCTATATTGAACATTATACGGAACAAATATAGATTCACAAATGTTCACAATGTTCATGCCGTTTAATATACACTTTCTTTACTGGTAGGTTATTGAAAAAGTTACAAAAAAAATGTAATCGTGATGTCATTCAATGGTCAGCAAGGGCAATTAGAATAGTGACAATACATTCGATGAAGATGAATACAAACACATTTACAAATTTTAAACATACACACATTAATTTTTATAAATAGAAGATAATGATGCAAAAAGAATTAAAATTTTATTTTGGAGTTTTGTATTAAACTTCTAGGCATTATTATGTGTGAATTCATAGGATGAGAAATATTTCTACTTAGTCAACATCCTGAGTCATTGTTGTCATTATTGATTGTTGCAAATCAATGCGAAACTAATATCTGACACACGGTCAATATATTGCCATATATAGACAAAATTAAGGGAATATTAATTTTTTGGAGTTTTGTGAGTGATTAAGCTTAGAGTAATTGTTGAAAGTAATATTCCCGACAATAAGTAATTATTGTCGGGTCGGAATTGAACTTATACTTATCAGAGACATCATTCCGACAGACGTTGTCCTGCATGATATTTCAAGGGATTAGGATATTAAACAAAGTATGAAATGAAAGACAAATAATATAATAATTTTATTATTCTTTATTTTGAAATAACATCAATTTTTCTAAAAACAATTCGTTATAATCAATATTGTTTGTTTAATTTAATCTTAATGCGAGTTGATGAACAATATTTGTAGTCAATTCCTGAGGAGCATAAATGAATAAACTTGATGGTTTTCCAACGAGAACACGCCACATATAATTGGCCATGTGAAAATACCAAATTTTCTAGATCCAACCCACAAATCGCCATTGTTTGACCTTGTGACTTATTAATAGTCATGGCAAACTCCAAGCGAATTGGATGTTGCAGACGTCTGAATGGAATGGGTGAGTCTGAAGGGATCATTTGGGTTCCTGGCAGGAGAACAACTTCACCTTCAAATTTACCGTTCAAAATTGTAGCCTCAAGAACATTGCCCAAAGTTTTTTTATGACTAATCTTGTACCGTTACTTAGGTGGATTTAAGTTACGAAGCAAAATGATAGTTGAGCCAATTTGTAATCGCAAGTTATGTGGTGGCATTCCTGGTGAATCCAGCGAATTAAAAAATTCAACAGGATAGTTGACTGCTTCGTCAGGATCGGTAACAGTGTCGAGCGATTTGAACAATATCTCATTGCCGAGTAGTGGCTGTTGTATTTTGAAGAGAATAGCGTCAACATCCATATTTTTTGGGGCTAAAATAGCTCATTCACGAAGCCACGCATGATTAATATAATTAGCAGCGCCATATACCGGGTTGATTTGTGAATCTAAACCATCCAAGGCGCCACCCAAACACATACAAAAATATTCATTCAAATCGGTCAAGCCGTTTAGGAGGAGTTCAGTGACAATTCTGACTGCAGCGCCATCTGCCGCGCTGATTTGTGAATCTAAACCATCCAGAACCCGAACGCATACAAAAAAATTCATTCAAATCAGGCCAGCCCTTTTGGAGAAGTTCAGTGACAATGCCGACTGCAGCGCCATCTGCCGGGCTGATTTGTAAATTTAAACCATCCAGGACGCCACCCAAACGCATACAAAAAAATTCATTCAAATCGGTCCAGTCGTTTAGGAGGAGTTCACTGTCATACACACGTACAGTAGAATTAAATATGTATATACATTTATATATGGGGCATTCCACGTGAAGTGGGACGACAAAAAATTTGTTTTTGCCCAAATTTTGGGAACTGATAGTACTCCATTAGAAAACGATTTCGTAATTTTTTTATATTTTTTGGCCAACCCCTTTGCCGTCGGTGACGGTCACAAATTTGAATTTTTTTCGTGAACGACAAACGTCTTTATTTGGTAGACAGTTTAACGCGATACAAATTTTTTAGAAATATATTAGTTCGTTAGAATTTTTCCGTAGAATACGATAAAAATATTAAAAAAAATTTTGAGGTTAGTTTTCTTCCTTATTTTCAGGTTTTAAAGTTTAAAATCATTTTTTCGGATTGTATGATTGTATTACACGTTTTTTTTTAATTTAGTTTGAAATATGCACTTTCAAATAATTTTTATCGCGTGATGGAAGAAGTATCGATGTGAGCGCTAGAGGGCACTGAAAGTTAAAAACCACCCCAAAAACCAGTTTTCACGCTATATCTTGTGCTGCAAAATGAAAATTAAAATTCACAGAAGGAATTTAAAGAAAGTTATAGTCACCTAATCCAAATTTAGCGTCAAATTATTAAAATTCAAAATGGCGCCACCAATATAGCGGTTTATATTTTTGAAATTGATAATTTTGAAAATCGAAAAATTTATTCGAAATCTACGTAAAATTCTAAATCAAAATTGTTATGTACAAAATTTTCCTACATGGAGCTATTTCCGAGGAAAAAAATCATAAAGTCTTAGAACTACGTGAAAATCTTGTTTTTGTGAAAAACTTTTTTAAAAAAGTTTGTTTTGTAAATATATTGGACAAGTTCGTAAATCAGCAAAATCCAACTCATGGTTAAGAAACTAGAGCCCGAGCAGAAATTTTTCAGGGCTCAAGTAAGGCCCTGATCAAGTTTACCCTAATCCGGATCAGGCATTGGTAGGGCAGCCTGATTGGGCCCTGATCATGAGTGTAACGCTTTTGCCCTATCAGGTCCTGATTGGGATTACCGGATCAGACCCTGATTGGGATATCCGGACCAGACCCTGATGTATATTTATATATTATATACTTAAATTAATCAAATTAAAATAAAAAAGTTACCATGGAAAAAATTAAAACATACATACCACCTTAATCCCTATTATTATAGTCTTTCAGCCGAGAAGCGATAACTAAAACATACATGAAACGATTTTAACTATATATTTCTAAAAAGGATAATACTCTAGTGAATTTTAAGAAATTAAAATTTCAGCTAGGGGTCCGTTACGAAAACCCTGATCAGGGTAACCTTATAAGGGTATTCTAAATCAGGCCCGGAACAGGACCACATCAGAGTGCCCTAATAGAGAATGCCCTTGTAAAACTGACCAGGCCCTGATCACATCCTGACTGTATTCAGGTTTTCCCTAAATAATTTCTGCTCGGGAGGCTTTATACAAGAAAAAAATTCGTTTTTAAATTCGTTATAATGGCCGTTAATATTAAAAAATATTAGTATCCATTTTTAAAAACTTCATAAATTTAGAATTTGTAGAAACATTTTAATCCGTTTCTTATATATATAAACCTCTGCAGTTAGAGGTTTTTGACTTGTCGGCTTTAACAAAAAAGTTTGCAACAATCCCCAACAACAACAATTTGCAAAAACCTTATAACAGTCAATGAAAAACAAAATTAAAAGATTTGAATAGAAGAAATTAATTTTTTTTCTTAGAAATAAACTATTTTGATATTTTTCAGTAATTTCACGACATATGATATAGAGTAGGTTTGCCGTGTGTTTTTCATATAGTGTCATAAATTGTCACACACATGTTCTGTGGTAGATTTGATATTTGTTTGTTGCAAAATATGATAGATGAAGTTTTGCTTATATGTAGCTAATTTTCTTTTTAAAATTTGTTCGATATCTGTTTGTAATTAGTTTGTTTTGTTTAAACTAATCTGATACATCAGATTCTACTTGTACACAAAACTGTCTGATCTCAAAATCTACCTATTTCTAGCGGACATCTTGCCACTCGGACTTTTTTTTATTGAAAAAGTTTAATATTATACGAAAGGCGATGGGTAAAAATGAAGATAGTAAGAAAAGAAAATGCTCATAAGTAAGTTGTTTCATTTATCTTCATATCATATTCATCTCAAAGATTACAAGAACATGACAGACAGAAAACATGTTTAATTGTTAATACTGAAAATACTACTCAATAACAGAGGTTATACACGTTTGACTTGACTTCGAAGCATAGTCGATTTAGTAGCCTGTTTTGTCAACTGTATTGCATTACGATAGGGAAAACATTAATTATTTGTCCCTGTCTGTGTGTTGAGTGGCCTAGTTGCTAGCTAACTGGACTTGGAATTGGTGACCCCAGCACTCGGGCAAAAATGTTTGTAAGCGAAACATTGTATTGCAAAATGTTGATACTTTCAAATACCTTGGTGTTTGGGTTGACTCTCGATTGAATTTTAATTGTCATTTTAATAATCTCTACAAATATATAATTAATGTTAACAGAAAATTATATTTGTTGCGTGCTTTATTACCGATAGGTGTGTTAAAAATGTTTTATTTTGGAATGATTCAATCTAAAATCAATATGGAATTACTTGTTGGTGATGAATGTACAAGTCTACATTATACCATGCTATTATCGCCCAGAAACATAGTATTAGGATAATTTTAAGGAAAAATAGATTGGAAAGATCTTTGCCATTGTTCAGACAATTGAAAATATTGCCTTTGCGATATTTATATATTTTTAAGTGCCTTAAATTGTTTTTTATTCGAAGTGGTAATAGGAGTATGGAAAGATTAGGACCAAGATTGAGAAATTTAAATTTTAATCCACCCTTGCCCAGATGTGAACATTTTAGAAAGTTTTTCTTGTTCAATGGGCCTAACATTTTTAATAAACTACCAACTGATATTAAAAATATACTTAATTTAAAGCTTTTTTTAAAATACTTGTGGAAATGGCTTATAAATCTGGATACAGTGGAGAATCTTTTATCAGCAGTTCGTTAATTTTCATTTATTTTTGTTCTTTGCTTTTTTTTTTTTTTTGTTGTTCTTGTGTGTTTACTCAGTTTGATTGCTGATAAGGAAAGTTGTACAAATTCATTGCTTAAATATTCTTATATATTAGTTGTTCCCCATTCTCTTATTATCGTTCAATCGAATAAGATCGTAAAATAAAATTAAAAAAATAAATATAAAATTAAATTATTTTCTCTGATTTAAAAAAAAAAAATTTTTACTATCAAAATTATTTTCATTTTGTTTTGAATTTTTATTTACAAAAGTGTATTATCGTACATGTAATAAAATTATAACAGTGATAAACAAGTTTTGGATTTAACTGTTCAAGAACCTGAACCACCAATACATGTGGTTCAAAACATATTAAATGATGTAATAAATACATCAAATTATAGTGTAACTAATAGTTCTAAATCTGGTATTTCATCATCGAAAATGCCAAAAAAGAGGAAAGCCGCCGCTGTTGAATCCTCATCGCAAATGATGTCTGAACATGACAATTCAAATGAAGATATCACCAACAATATCACAATTCCAGTTAGAAATTCGTTCACTCTATTAATGAAAGATGCATCAGTAGGAGACTGTATTTCCAAAAATATACCACAAAAAAACCAGATTTACGCCACCGATCACGGTAAGAAATGTATCAAGAGACAACATTAACTCAATTCTCAACACACTGAAAATTGGAACTTATCGCATTAAATATACAACACTAGGTATAAGATTACAGTGTACAAATTTAAGTGACCATGAAAATATCTTAAGTCATTTGTCAGAAAATGATATCGAAAATTTCACGTTTAGATCTCCGGAGAAAAAACTTTTGAAATTTGTCCTAACCGGTTTACACCAAATGGATGCGAATACATTAAAGCAAGAGTTAACCGAGATGGGACTCATAAAAGTTGCCGAAATAAAAATCCAATGTCAACCAGAAATAAAAGATATGATTGTCAAAGTGCATACTTGATAAAGTTTGAAAAAAACTCTATAAACCTAAAACAGCTACGCCAAGTGAAAGTTATTTTTAATACAATAATTAACTGGAACCATTATCGAAACAAAAACACGGGCCCAATGATTTGCAGAAGATGTCAACTTTATGGTCATGCTGCCGAAAACTGTAACTTTAAAATTCGCTGTTCAAATTGTGGTGATAAACATGAAAGCAGTAAGTGTACTATCAACGAATCAACAGAAACTAAATGCTGCAACTGCGGTGGACCGCATAGATCCACATCTCAAGAATGTCCAAAGCGAGATGAATTTATCAGACTTCAACTTCGTCGTAGTAGTTGGAAAACACAACAACACACTAGCAACAAAAACTTGGGATCTAGTGTATTCAAACCATCTGAAAATATGTTCCTTAAGCTGCCAACACGCCAGGTTGATAATAAAACAAAACATTCAACGTTTTTTTCAACTTCTACACAAAATAATTCCAAAATGATGTCTCAATTGTTTCATCCAAATCAAAATACAACAACAAGCCAACCAAACGATAATCCATTATTTCAATTTGGAAAGCCGGATGTAAGTAACATTCCAAACCAAGCAACTAATAATAATCTCTTTAGTTTTAGTGAAATTACACAACTTGTCCAGGATGTAGTTGATGGTCTCTCTGGATGCAACACTCGAAGAGAGCAATATAATGTTATTGTGTCACTGTCTATTAAATATTTATATGGATATGGCAAATAATCGAAAAACACCTTTTTTTATAAAATACGATCTGAATATTTTATATTGGAATGCTAGCGAAATTAGTAACAAATAATCCGAACTACTGGATTATATGTTTAGAAATACTGTTCATATCGCGCTGATTTGTGAAACATGGCTTAGTAATCAATCACGACTAAAATTTTCCAACAAGTATAATATTCTCCGATATGACCGAAATAATTTCAAAAAAGGAGGTGTGGCAGTTGTAATTGACAAAAGTATCATATACAATATTTGTACATCATCCAATCTTCAAGTAATAGAAGCTATGGGGATTAATATTCCAACAAGTTCAGGTAACCTCAAATTAATAATAGTATACTTTCCTGGGACAGGTTCGCCCGTTGTTAAACAATTTTGTGACCAGAAATACGGCAACCATGATACGAAAACCATTTCAAATGCCTTTGTTGAAGATATACGTATCCTATGCAACTTACCAAAAACAACCATCATTTGTGGAGACTTAAACGCAAGACACAACTCGTGGAATTGTCTTCGTAGCAACTTAATCGGTAAAACACTAGAAAGTTTTCTCGTAAGAAATCCCAATATTAATCTGTATGTACCTGATACACCAACATATCTGCCACTTAAAACCAACTTCATTCCATCAACCTTAGACCTAGTACTTTCAAGCAACAGCTCTAATATCTCATCTCCAAATACATTAAACGAATTCGGTTCCGATCATTTGCCCGTTAACTTCAAGTTTACTACGCATTGTATTGTTCGAAAAAATCCTACTCTCCAATTTAATAACAATAAAGCAGATTGGAAACTCTTTAAGAAGCACCTAAACGACAACATCAATCTTATTTCCATAAAAAACGAATTAAACAGTCTTGATAGTTCAAATCATAAAAACTACCTAGAGTGTGTTCTAAAATCCTTTACGGATACACTAACAGAAGCTTGCCAATTATATATACCGGTACGTTCTCAGGCAGCAGGTGACCATAGTCATCCCTTGCTGCCTGAAAACGTCATAAAACTTAAAACATTTAGAAACTCTCTTCGCAGACAATGGAATTTACACCGTCGTTTAGTTGACAAACACAATCTTAAAATATTAAATAACGAAATCGCGAGACGAATTCAACTTCATAGAAATGAGCAATGGTCCGCTTTGGTTGAACAACTCAATTTACAGCCAAAGCTGGATCACAGCAAGAAACTTTTTAAAATAACTAAAATTCTCACTAAGAAAAAGAATAATATAATCCCCCCGCTAAAACAAACAAATAACAATAACGTTTCACAAACACTTCTAACTGACAAGGAGAAATGTAATGCACTTGCTCAACATTTCAACAAAATTCACAAAATGAATAGCAAAATAACTCATACATATAAAACTCAAGAGGAAATCACCCAACTAAAATCCAAGCTCGACGTTCTTAACAGTGACGAACCAACTACCGCGATCCAAATAGAATCATCAAAAATCAACCTACTGGTTTATCCCAAAGAAATAAAGTCCATTATTAGAAACTCAAAATCGAGTAAAGTCCCCGGTCACGACGGCATTAATAATATACTTTTAAAACATATTCCACGTAAAGGAATAGTTTTTCTAACAGTAGTTTTCAATGCACTACTTAAATTTGGTTACTTTCCAAAAATATGGAAGAACTCCAAAATTATCGCAATCCCTAAGCCAAATAAGGACAGATCACTGGCATGCAATTATAGACCAATCAGTTTGTTAAGCAACGTAGGAAAAATGTTTGAAAAAATAATCTATAACAAAATGCTAATAACAATGGACTCAATAAAAAACTCATCAAGGAGAAATATCTTACCCGATCATCAGTTCGGCTTCCGGGCTGGCCACTCTTGTAATCAACAAGTAAAACGAATAATTGAACACATCAAAACAAAACGATGTGGAAAAAAATCTACGGGAATGATATCATTTGACATTGAGAAAGCTTTTGATACCGCGTGGCATGACGGTCTTATATTAAAAATGTACATGCAAGGTTTCCCTTTAATTATCATAAACATAATTAGAAACTTCTTATCTGACCGAACTTTTAGCGTCTTTTACAAAAACAGCCATTCTGACCAGCTTCATATTTCAGCCGGTGTTCCCCAAGGTTCAGTGATTTCACCGTTATTATATTCTGTTTATATAGCTGATATTCCTGCTCCTCCCAGCTGATGAAATTGCAACTTTTGCAGATGATACTGTTATATTTTCCACGGCAACTGAAGCTAATGATATTATATTATCACTTGAAAAAGGTTACAAGTTACTTTACGATTATTTCCAAAAATGGAAAATTAAAATCAACAATGAAAAAACGGTAGCTATCTACTTTACAAGACGAAGGGCTTCAAAATTCGTTTCCCAACGCAATCTCATTCTCAATGGAACCGAAATTCACTGGAGTGAAAATATCAAATAACTAGGCATCACATTAGATCCAAAATTAACATTTAATGCCCACATCTCAAATAGTTTAACTAAGATACAAATTGGAATAAAACAACTGTATAGTCTTCTAAACAGGAAATCAAAACTTTTCAAAGATAAAAAATTATTAATCTATAAATCTATTATTCAACCGGTGTTACTGTACGGATGCCCATGCTGGGGATTCTGTGCACAAACATACATTAATAAAATCCAAATTCAACAAAATAAATGTTTAAAAATGATCCTTGATAAACCTTGGAGTTTTAACACTAAACAGTTACACAATTTAGCCAATGTTGCATTGATTAAAGATCAAGTCGAAAAGATTTCATCCAGATTTGCCATCAACTGCACCTCATCAGAAAACCCACTTGTTAACAATCTATTTCAATAATTCTAATAAAATATAATATTAGTATATGTTTAGTTTTTTTTTTTTTTTTATTGGAGGGCCTTGAGACTTACAGTTCAAGTAGCACTGCGACCTGAAGGTCTATTGTGCTTACCCTGATTTTGTTATTAGTCAGTCGTCGTCTGTGCCGTTACTGGTTGTATTCTGTCATCCAAGTTGAGACTTTTAATAAAATTAATTAGCTCAATTGGAGTGACGTTTTGTGATAATGGAAGTGTTAGTATTCTATGACCAAGTTGGTTGTATCTGTGCCCAGAGAGTTCAGGACAGCTGCAGATGACGTGTTCCATCGTTTCCGCATCCGAGTAGCAGAATCTGCACCTGTCGGAAACAACAAGGCCTATTTTGTTAAGATGGTGGTTTAAAGGACCATGTCCAGTAACGCACCACGCTAAAATTCTTAGAGACTCTCTGTTTAAGTCGATTGTTTTTAAGGGTGAAACAGGGAAGATACCTAGAAACTTCTTGGAGTGTACTAGTCCCTCTCTGCTTTTCCATAATTTAGCATTTTGTTCTTGTTCCATTGTTTGGATTGTGCTTTTGAGCGAACTCTTGGCCATTCCAAAGCATGGTTCCGGTCCAACAAATTTTTTATTGGCACCTTGCTTTGCTAAAGCGTCAGCGATAGCATTTCCTTGTATTCCTGTGTGGCTAGGTGCCCACACAAGTGTTACTGTGTTATTGCACGAGATTTTTAATAGATTTTGGTAGCATTCCCATACCAGTTTTGAATCAAAGCGCGTAGATTTTAGTGCCAAGAGTGCTGCTTGGCTGTCAGAGATAATATATATTTCAATATTTTGGTATTTTCTTTCAGCGCATAGCAAAGCGCAACTGCTAATGGCAAAAATTGGCTTGAAATATGGTTGTTGTGGTGCCTAAAGCAACCGTTTGTTTTGTTCTAGGACCAAACACTCCCGCTCCCGTGCCCATGTTGGTTCGAGAACCATCTGTGTACCAGATGCTGGCGTTATGTGGCAGTGACCGTATGTAGTTTTTAATAAGATCTCTGGCCAATATCTTGACATCAAAGTGCCTATCGAAATCTATTGTTTTTGGCATACAATCCGAAATATGGTATGTATGTAGTTCAGCTTGTAATTCAGAAAGGATTTTAAGGTGTCCAGTTAGATTACCCGGCTTAAACCCTTCTGTGAGCTGCAGTCTATGAACGCTCAACACCGCTACAGATTTAACATGTAGGTGCAATGGAGAAAGCTTTAGAAGAATCTCCATTGCTGACGTTGGCGTGGTTTTGAAAGCACCTGTGGCACTAAGACACACAAGCCTTTGTATTTTTGTAAACATATTTTGAGCAGTAATTTGGCGCGTTTTAGGCCACTAAACTAAAGCTGCATATGTTAGAATTGGTTTTATGATACTTTGGTGCAACCAAAGTATCATTTTTGGGCTAAGACCCCATGTTTTCCCACCTGTTCTGCATGTGAAGAAAACTTTGTTTGCCTTATCAGAGATATATTTCAGGTGTGGGTTCCAAGCTAGTTTGCTATCCAGGATCACACCTAAATATCTAACCTCTTTTGATGTTTGTATTGGATCGCCGTTTAGAACAGGAGAAACGAAATTGAAGTTTCTCCTGTTTGTGAAAACGACAATGCTTGTTTTTTGTGGGTTGATCGACAGTCCTAATCTGTTGCACCACTTTGATACAATATTAAGAGCTGTCTGGGTTCGACCAGCGACAATGGAGTCATGTTTCCCTCTAACCATGACTGCCAAGTCGTCGGCATAGCCTACAGTGTTGAAGCCGGAATCATTTAGCTTAGTGAGGAGATCATCAGCCACCATTTGCCAAAGCAGCGGAGAGAGCACGCCCCCTTGCGGGCAGCCTCTAGATGCAGTAACAGTCACTGAATAATCACCTAGTGTAGCCGTTATCTTCCGACTCTGAAGCATCTTGATAATCCACGCAATGATAAGCGGGTTTATATTTTTCTTTGTGGCCATTTCAATGATAGCATTGAAGTGGACATTGTCAAAGGCTCCTTGTATGTCCATAAATGTACAAACAAGTGCCTCCTTATAGTTTAGGGTGCTCTCAATTTCTTTCACCATTTTGTGCAACGCCGTTTCAGTAGATTTCCCAGTCTGATAGGCGTGCTGGCTAGAGTTGAGAGGGTTTTGTTTCAGACATACATGACGGATGTGATAATCCAACATCTTTTCCATTGTTTTTAATAGAAAAGATGTAAGACTTATGGGTCTGTATGATTTGGCTTCATTTGGTTTTTTTCCTGGCTTGGGTATAAAAACAACTCTGGTTTCTCGCCATATCTGAGGAATGTAAGCAAGGCGAAAGCTTGCTTTGAACAAACGCATGAGGTATGGAAGAATGATTGTTAGACCCTTTTGCAGAAATACCGGAAAAATTCCATCACCTCCTGGAGATTTATACGGACCGAAGGATTCTATAGCCCATCTCGCTTTTTTGGGGGTGAAAATTGTGTTGGTTAAATGATTTGCATTACTTTTAGTTGCAGGATCTAGAAGACGTACGTCTTCGTTGGCATTATCTTCCGTGCTCCATTTTATTGAGCCCGGAAAGTGGGTTTGAAGTAAAGTATCTAGTGTCTCAATACAGCTGGTGGTATACGTACCACTTGGTTTGCAGATTGAGCCTAGAGGGTTCGTGTGATCAGACGACATCAATTTTTGGAGTCGAGCTGCAGCAGGCAGATTATCTATCGTATTGCAGAGCTCTTTCCAGCTATTTCTTTTTGATTGTCTGAGTTCTTTATTATAATTTGTTAGAGCTTCTCGGTACTCTGTCCAATTATTTGTTGTTTTTGCTCTGTTAAAGAGCTTGCGAACTTTATTCCTTTTCCTCTCCAAGTTACCATTCCACCAAGGTACATCTCTGCATTTTTTGGATTGAGTTATTGGAGTATTAAGGTTGTATGCTTCAGTGATAATTTCTTGTAAATTATTTGCTGCAGAGTCAAGCTCAAATGTAGAGTTGATACTGCTGCAACTATTTACATTATCATGAAGATATGTTGTGTAAAGTTCCCAGTTGGTTTTTCTTGGGTTTCTAAAGTACTGGATGCTCTTCGGGTAGTGTTCTATGTTGAAATATATATAAGCATGATCAGACATAGAAGCTTCCTTTGAAACATGCCAGTTCTTAATATGGTTAGTAGCGTTTATGTTAGTTAAAGTAAGGTCAAGGACCTCGCCTCTGATTGCGTTTCTAAAGGTAGGCTCACTACCTTTGTTTGCAATAAACATATTGTTTGTATACAAAAATTGAAGCAGACGCTCGCCTTTTGTGTTAATGTTGCTACTTCCCCACACGGTGTGATGAGCGTTAGCATCACACGCTATTATGAGGTTATAGTGGTTATTGTTGCAATACTTGATGAGTTTTTCTACCACTTCTGGTGGTGTCTCGTCCTCATCCCCCGGGAAGTATGCAGAAGCTAAAATGAATTTACGAAATCCACCTTGAGGAAGATGAATTTCTATCTGGACCGTTGTAAGATCTCTACAGATAAATTCATTCAACGGAAATATTTTCAGATGTTTGTTGAAGAGAATCGCGGTTCGCGGTCTTTCCACATCTGAGAAATAGATCAGTTTTGTATTTTTGTTTGACGATAGACCTTTTATTCTTTTGCTGTCTGCCCACGGCTCCTGTATAAATGCAAGATCGTGAGCATCCTGTTCAATTAACCGGTTCAAATTAACTGAGGCTATTTCTGATCTGTGCAGATTAATCTGAACGCAACTTAATTTAGGTACTAGAGATTTTTGTCTATATCGTAAAGGTCTTCTGTCTGACTTAGAGTAAGCTGGTGAATCAGACATTACCATAGAGTCAGACATGGTGTGTATACTATCCGAATTAGGATAAGCTGATAAATCAGGCATGATCCTAGAGTCAGACATGACATGTGTGTTGTCTGGCTTAGAATAAGCTGATAAATCAGGCATGATCCTAGAGTAGGACATGGTGCACAGTTTTGTTGTTGGTTTATGTGATGCGTTTGGAGAAGCATCGCTCTCATCTAAAACTTTATAGTTTTCCATACAATATTTATGGAGAAAGTAAGGAGGTACATTGGTCAGCCACAACAGAGCCCTGTGCTGTGGTAAGGCTATTGAAACTGTAGGGCGCCCGGTATCCAGAGTTCCGTACTAATAATCAAGCACCCCCTTGACCATGCTAAGCTTTCGGCGTACGTGTCTCACCTTAGCTTTGGGTTTTGGACTTGATCTTGGCTTCGATTCTCACCGAGGACCTAACGGCATGGGTGACCCTACCGTTGTAGCTCCTAAGATCACTGAGTCTACTGAGCCCCATGACTGCGTCAAAGTGCCAAGTCCATTAGATGAGGATATGTTTAGTTAGTAAGTTAGTTAATTATTTTATTCACCTAGTTCTAAGGAAACAGAGGTTAATTACATTATATTAAAAATCATTCCTCTAAACATTTATCAAATAATTTACCCTATAGCATTTAAAACAAACATGAATTAATAAGTCAATGACGTAATATCAATGAGTATATAAACCTAATAAATATAATATATAGATTAATAAAATTAAGCAAAATGTAAACAAATACAATACAACAGTCTTAATAAAAAATCTTGAACTTGAAACTATTAGTTGTTACGTATTTTTTTAACTGTTATTCGTTTTTTTTTTTCATTAATGTGTACTGTGTAATGTGAATTTTTCAGTACTGTGATTTATTTTTTTTTCTCTTTGTAATTTTAATATCTGTTTTACTGCATTTTCTTTTCTTTTCTTTTCTTTTCCTTTGTTTTTTTGAATTATTGTTGTCCATTGTTGTTTTTCTTTTTTTTTTTTCTTCTTATTCAGTTTTAAGAAATATAATAATGTATTTTTGCCCCACTTTGCAGTTCATTGTTTAAAATGTAATTTGAATTTTTTAAGGGAATTTCGCAATTGATCTAATTTTAAATCACAGAAATTCCCTAATTTTCATTCCCATTTTATTAATAAAAATATTATCTTAATTTTACTATCAATTTTTATTAATTTTTTTCTAAATGTTAATTTTTTTTTGTTTTAAATTTAAAATTATTTTAAAATTGTAATTATAAGTTGTTAATATGTTGTAAATAGGGAATATGAAAAGATATAAATAAATAAATAAATAAATAATAAATAAATAAAATTTCCAACCATCAAGACAGCGGTTTTCCATTTACCCAATAGTCAGTTTATATACTTGATATATTAGTAAAACACTGTTTGGGCTGCTGACTCATAATAATTGATTAAATTTAATATTGAAGTAAAGCGGGACTAAAAACGTGTGCCTCCATCCCTACTTCTACTAGTATTTTCCTAATTCCCTGAAAACGAGACCTAGGTACCGTTGTACAGAGCTAGGTAGGTGGATGTAATGCCACGATATGGTATCCAATCGTTAGATGTGATTCAAATGCTCAGAACGTGATGTGAAGCAGTACTGATATGAGGTTACAAGAGGTGAGTTTATGCTAGATTTTTAATGGAAGATAACCTGTTCGGGTTCAACACTCACTCTCTCACATAGAAAATACAGGAGATGTTGGTTATAACAATAATATGAGTTAGTTTAGGGTATTTCAAAAATTCAACAGTTCCAAAAATGTCATTCTTATCGGTTAATTGAAATTTTATATTTGAACTTGACAGCACAAACGCGGAAGGTAACTATAGTTCATAACTCTAAAAATTTAAGGTGGAGATCTATTTAACGCTAATCTGAACAAAGACCTACCGAAAGTAACAGTTACAGAAACTGTTAAACACTTTGTCATGCTAGAACAAGCTGAAATGCTGGTGATCTAGTATTACGAAAGCATTCGAAGCACAAGTTTTGTGCTTTTTCTAGAAACACAATTTCCGAATGAATTGTGCATTGCACGCAAAAGACGTTAATAAAAACAGAATATAAGAACAAGCTCAGAAAACTGAATGGCGGTTGCCACACTAATTAAGGAGAACGTGATAGCCTTAGCCTTGCAGAAAAAAACGATTGCGCAAAGGTTGATTCTTATTACAACTTTCTGGAATATCGTCGTTTACATTGACTACTATGTTTTTTGAGTTCTTATTATTCATTTTCAGTTGATAATACATTTCTTAGCTTTTTCCTATGTAAACTATTCAAGCATGACAAACAAAGTTTTGGCAATCAACGTTGTAAAATATCTCCATAAATTATTTTTAAAATTCTAAGACTGCTTTTTACATAAAAATTGATAATAATACCATAATATTGAATACGAATAAAATGTAAATAGTATCAAGAACAGAAACGTAAAATTTAAAAGAAAAAATCAATAGATGTAATACATTTTCTTTTCCCTGGATTTGACTGAAATTTATTTCTATTTTTTATCATCTTTTCTATAAAAAAAAATTAAAAAAGGGTTGTCAGATCATGTCAGTTTATTCCACACATTCGTTTTTGTTGTTTAAATTAAAAAGATGTAAAAAGTTTTTATAACAAAAGTACTTATATCTAAGTAATATAATATGTGAAAAACAAAACTTTGTGTTGAATTTCGGCACAAAATTTTTGTGGCAAAGATGAAATAAATTAATCAAGACAAAACAGTTAACAGTTGTAATGGAAACTAATGTAAACTGAATGCAAAATATGGTTTTAGCGGACGAATCGTAATGTTTCCGGACGAGGCGCTAGCCGAGTCCGTGATATGAAGATGAGTCTGCTAAAGCGATTTGCGTACGTGTTGCATACAACGTTTTTTAGTATTAGCTCTTAGGACTTTTTTTTCTAATTTATTGCTTAATTTGTATTCTTGCGTACCAAAAAATTTGATTTTTGAACAAAACTTATCAAAGCAATTGTGATTATAATTTGAAAATAATTATAATATAAAATGAAAACAAATTTTGAATCCGCTAAAGTGTTGTCATAACGACTTTAAGTACTAGGCCGCTAAAATACAATTTTGCGGACTCTAAACAGTTCTAAAAGTAATCATTTTTCAGAGCTAATACTAAAAAATGTTTTATTAATATTTTAATTTTAGTTATGAACAATTAATGGAAAAAATTGGCATCGAATCATAAACATTAACATTAATCTATTACTTATAACAGCAACTGTGCTCTTTTTTCATCCATGTTATGTTAAATTATTCTCAAATTCAATCGGTTTTAAATCTGTCACAAAACGTAATCTCTATAGCACCACATTCACAAAATACTAAAACGTAATCTTAATAATATCTGTTTGCCTGGTGTTGTTCAAAAAAATTCAATTATAATAATTTCTCCCTATTCTTTCCATTTTTTTGATGTTACAATTTCTTTGTTTTATGCATATCACGTTTCATTGTCGATTTCAAAATATTTATTTATTCTCTTCGCCATAATTTTTTAAAAGGTATTTTTAATAAAAATTATGTTGCAAAGCACAACTCAAGAAAGAAAGCAATAACGTATCAACAGTAGTAAGTGAAGGATGACTGATAAGCGTACAATAAGCGTAAGAAATATCGGTAAGAAGTTGTTTATCTCTATTCCGAATCATCTAATTCACTCGACCTGTGGCAACATAATGATTTTATTTTAAAAACACTCTTGCGGATGAACACTGTTCGAATTCTAACTCGCTTTCCGTTTAATTCAGTAGTAGATTCGGATTAGAAAAGGAGTTCAGGAACCCCGCCATTTCGTCCAATTTTTAAACGAATCAAGGTCTGTCATTTTCAGGTAATCCCGAATTATAAAACAAAGTTTCAGTAAGATCGCATTCGTTTATGTCAACCACCTATGTAATTTGTAATATGTACTTTGTACTTTGTACTTTGTAATTTGTTATTTGTAATTTGTAATTTGTAATTTGTAATTTGTAATTTGTAATTTGTAATTTGTAATTTGTTATTTGTAATTTGTAATTTGTAATGTGTAATTTGTAATTTGTAATATGTAATATGTAATATGTAATATGTAATATGTAATATGTAATATGTAATATGTAATATGTAATATGTAATATGTAATATGTAATATGTAATATGTAATATGTAATATGTAATATGTAATATGTAATATGTAATATGTAATATGTAATATGTAATATGTAATATGTAATATGTAATATGTAATATGTAATATGTAATATGTAATATGTAATATGTAATATGTAATATGTAATATGTAATATGTAATATGTAATATGTAATATGTAATATGTAATATGTAATATGTAATATGTAATATGTAATATGTAATATGTAATATGTAATATGTAATATGTAATATGTAATATGTAATATGTAATATGTAATATGTAATATGTAATATGTAATATGTAATATGTAATATGTAATATGTAATATGTAATATGTAATATGTAATATGTAATATGTAATATGTAATATGTAATATGTAATATGTAATATGTAATATGTAATATGTAATATGTAATATGTAATATGTAATATGTAATATGTAATATGTAATATGTAATATGTAATATGTAATATGTAATATGTAATATGTAATATGTAATATGTAATATGTAATATGTAATATGTAATATGTAATATGTAATATGTAATATGTAATATGTAATATGTAATATGTAATATGTAATATGTAATATGTAATATGTAATATGTAATATGTAATATGTAATATGTAATATGTAATATGTAATATGTAATATGTAATATGTAATATGTAATATGTAATATGTAATATGTAATATGTAATATGTAATATGTAATATGTAATATGTAATATGTAATATGTAATATGTAATATGTAATATGTAATATGTAATATGTAATATGTAATATGTAATATGTAATATGTAATATGTAATATGTAATATGTAATATGTAATATGTAATATGTAATATGTAATATGTAATATGTAATATGTAATATGTAATATGTAATATGTAATATGTAATATGTAATATGTAATATGTAATATGTAATATGTAATATGTAATATGTAATATGTAATATGTAATATGTAATATGTAATATGTAATATGTAATATGTAATATGTAATATGTAATATGTAATATGTAATATGTAATATGTAATATGTAATATGTAATATGTAATATGTAATATGTAATATGTAATATGTAATATGTAATATGTAATATGTAATATGTAATATGTAATATGTAATATGTAATATGTAATATGTAATATGTAATATGTAATATGTAATATGTAATATGTAATATGTAATATTTAATATGTAATATGTAATATGTAATATGTAATATGTAATATGTAATATTTAATTTGTAATTATCACTCGAATTCAAATGCAGGTTTTTTGGGCCCACCACACTTCCATTAGATATATCTCTTTCAACCTTTAAAGTCACCAAGAACCATTATTTTGGGGTATAAACTCCTAAAATTCTATACTATAATTTTTTTAAATTCGGGTTCGCTAGGAGATCTAAGCTGGCGAATATTTTGGTTTTATTGTTATTTACAGTTTACAAGATAATCGACAGTAGTAGACAGACAGACAGGCAGACACCGAATAATAATTTCTTTTTTGTTTAAACGAAAGCCTAAGAAAAACATAGGAAATATTTGATTAGGCCTTAATGTGTTTTACGTTTCTTAAGAGTGATGAGATAATATTCATAAAGATTTAAACCTAAAAAAAAGAAAATTTTATTATCAAATTCAATGAAAATTATCATGACTCATTTTGGATTCAAGTTAAATGATTTAGAAAATCTCAAACAAAATTGATTTGTGGTTTATTGATTTCTAAATAACATTTGCTTTAGACTATCTGGAATATTGTGAATTTTACGATTGAGGTTGTTTTCGTTTAATTTTTATTACAAATAGATTTTATAGTATAGTATTTGTGGGTTATTGTAAATAAATGAATTTTATTGAGTTGGTTTATTTTGTTTTTCACATATTTACCAACTGACATAAATTACATAAATTTAAGGAAAATTGGAAAACTTAAATTAAATATTGAAGAGGGTGAGATTTATTTGCTTGTTCTGGTTTGAGTTGACAATCTACCATAGCTTGTAATGTAGATGGGAAAGGATTTTATGCCTTCAGAGCTGTTTTTAGAAAGCCAATACAGTAAAACTCGTTTATAAAGTACGGTCAAGGGACCGACGTAAACGTACGTTATACACCGTGGTACGTTATATCCATAAAAATTAAAAAAGCATAAGCAAATTTGCCTGTTATTCTCATTATATCATTGTATTACATATTAAATTATTTACTACATGTTAATTGATATAAAAGCGATCACAAAAAAATAGGAACATATAGTTTAAAAACAATTCATTATCATAAAATAGTTATATTAAAGCTAATCAAACCGACGCTACAGAAACATATGTACGTTAATATTTTCGAATGAGAATGTCTGAATATGGGCCTACTCAGATTAAGCTGCGATGGACAATTTTTTTACTGAAAAATAATCAGTAACTTTCTGTTGTTTAAGGCAAAGTTGAATTATATTTTCCACTTTAATTACAATTTGGTCGTCAATTTGCATTTGATCAAATCCGGGCGGCAAACCTGATTAGTAAGCGCGTAGCGTACATATTTAACCCCGCAGTTGTGTAGTTTATTCAAAACTTTCTCACCGACCGATACATTTCGGTATCCATCTATGGCTTTTCTTCTGCATCAAAATTAATTAACGCTGATGTACCCCAATGCTTAGTTTTGTCACCACTTTATTTTTAATTTGTATGAAATGAAAATCACCAGTAGCCCAATCAATAATTTTGCAGATGATACTACACTACACAACTCGTTCATTTTCCTATCTTTAAAAGGGAAAAGGCATGAACGAATAAAGCCCGCCCGGATAGAACCTGCCATAAATGTAAATGATAGCCTGGCAAAAATTTCCAATTGGGGTAGCTGCAATATGTTCAATTTTAACTCCACCAAAACATGGCTATTGATTGTGGCCAGATCAACGACCGAGTTTGCCAAAGATATTTCGATTAGTGTGTGTGACAAACAAATAGACGAATTTGAAAAATTTTATTGGTCGTCAAAATTTCTATCGACTTACTCTATAATGATCGTATAATGGCGAATGCAAAGAGCACGCCAAGAAAACTCAGTCCTCAATAGATGTAAAAAATATTTCACTCCATATTAATTACTCCACATTTGTAAGTTCTACATTTGTCATTGTATGTAGTATTGTTGTCAAGTTATGGGGTGCTGCATCTGTTTCCATCCAGACTCTTTTGAACTCTGTTCAAAAACGTGCTACACGAGTTGTGATTGAAACTTAACTTCAAATCTTAATTATCTGATCTCGTTGTTTTTTATAAATATCGTCACCAGCAGTGCTCGGATGAAATCGGATATACCATGCGTCAACCATATGTTTTACTTGTCATTGGTCAAAGGTGTTTTACTCGTCACTCACTGTCATAGTGATAAAATGAAGAGGGATTTCTTTGTTCATACATCGTACAAATGGAATGCTTTGCCCGGATCAATAGTCACGAGTGCATTCGATCCACTAATGTTTGAAAAAAAGCGTTCATCGACACCTCAGAACGCATATTGTTATGCTAATTAGATCTTACCAGGTATCTATGTGCTTTTGTGACACATATTGTAACTCTTTTATACCGTAACACTTTTATTTATAAAACAAAATAAAGTGCCATCATCGAGATATATTCCATAACAATTTCATCTGGCAGCACCCTTAAGATAACAATTTGACTATAAGTAATATCTCACTGCTATTGTTAGTACTCAGTGGTATGTGATATCTCACGTTAGCTCATATATAAATGTGTCAATAGCAGGGACTAGAGCAGGCATTATCGTCACTCCCGGAGACCAAAAATAAAAATTTGTTCGAATTTCTATAAATCTTCATACTCTGATTCTATTTATTTTGAGGTGTCTAATAAACTCCCTTTTATCAGTTACTGTGGAAGTATACGATCGTAGTTATCCCAGGTTTTTTGAATCAATGGTAGTTGCTTTAACCTTTTATCACGACTTCGAAATAAAATGAAAGACATCTAAAGCCGGGCATTCACATACAACAGAAACAGAAACCGAATTCCATACAAATTTGAAAGAAAAAAATTCTGTTTCTGTAAAATTTGTATGAAATTCTGTTTCTGTTTCTGCTGTATGTGGCTTCAAGCCTTAAGGGTGTTTTCGCTCTATCTTTAAGGTTCGATACACTAGAGTTTACAAAATCCTAAATTTGAACTTAGCATGTTTATAAAACATGAAAGCATTGAATAATTCGAACTGATAAATTAGCAAATATTTTCTCAACACTTATTTGCGAATTAACCCATGAACCACAACAAATTAATGAAAAGAAGCAGAAACTTTCGTAGAAAAATAATAAATATCGTGAGCACCGAATACTTACGACTTTTAAATTCTTATTTTCTATTCGTACTTTATAAACTGGGCAAATTACACAGAAAAATAGTTCACGGGACTAAAAGAGTGTACGTTATAACCTTATAAGCCGGGGTACCTTATAAGAAGGATAATTTGTTCGTAAAATTTTTATAGATGTAAGAAAAAAATTTGCTGTACTCTATAGACCAAGTGTACTTTATATATGGTGTACGTTAAAAGCGAGTTTTACTGTATTTATTTATTTATTTATTTATTTATTTTATATATATTATACATACATAAGCTTGCAGCTTTTTAATTATATGTTTTAATAAGTTATATACTATGGCGTACAAGAATTTTATTTATTTCAATTTTACTTTTCCTTATAACTAATTGAATTACAAAAAAAAATAAGATAACCAAACTCAATGAAGCACTTATAGTTAGAATAGTCAGGATAGTTTTTTTTTTAATTTCATTTCATTTTTAATAATATGCAATACACAAATAACCACTATTTACAAAAATAATTATAATTTATGTCAATTGTTACAACCTAAACTATTTCAAAGTTGAAAAAATTACGATATTCTTTTCGAAAACTATTGAATGATTGCGCTGATTTAATATTTACAGGTAAGGAATTCCATTTGGAGATACCTCGAGCAAAAAAAGACGAGTTCAGCATATGTGTACTATTTCGTGGTACAATAAGATTATTTAGTCTCTGCGAAGTAGTTCGAGTAAGTTTAAGAAAAAGGTATATTGGTTCCTCTGTTTTCAACAACCGGTAGAAAATACAATTATTTTTGAAATTTAAAAATTCTCGAAAGCTGCATCCACTGACTTTGTTTGCATATGACGAAACATGATCAAATTTACGTAACTTAAAAACATAACGTATGCAGGCATTAAACAATAATTGCAGCTTATGAAAATATATTTCATGCATTCCAGAGAAAACCGAACTACAATACGAAAAATGAGGCATGACATACGTTTGGATGAATTTACGTCGCAATGCCGTTGAAGCGAAACTTGTGGTTGACCATAAGGTTCGGAGTATACCGAAAATTTTATTGCTCAAATAATTTGTATGTTGTTCCCATGATAAACGTTTGTCCATTATTAACCCCAGATTTTTCACACTATCCGCATAGCTGACATTTATATTATTAACTGTAACATTTGAAAGTCCTTCAGTATTGACCTTTTGATTTGAGAGAATAATACACTGCATTTTGTTGGGATTTAACTGCAGCTTATTTTCAATAGACCAATTCCATATTTTTTCAATATCCGAATTGATTTCAGAGATACACTGATTCATTTCAGCTTTGGTTCCACTGTTGTATATTTGCAAATCATCAGCATAAATATGATACTTTGAATGCAACAAATGCGTTGGAAGATCATTAATAAATAATGAGAACAATATCGGTCCCAGCACGGATCCCTGCGGTACACCAGATGAAAGTTCCATGCGCTCTGAAATTGAGGAGGTATCTAATGTGCACGTCGCTTTTTTATGTACTTCTTGAGAGCGACCGCTCAGATATGACAAAATTAATCTACAAGTCAAGGAATGAAAATTAAAATTATGTAAAAGTTTTAATATCAGCAGAAGGCGATCAACCGAATCAAATGCCTTACTAAAGTCTAGTAAAACAAGCGCATTTATTCTACCTGCATCCAAATCCCTTCTAATGTCGTCCACAATATTTAAAAGAGCCGTTTCTGTACCATGGTTAGGGCGATAAGCGGATTGAAACCTGTCTAAAAGTTTGTGCTCATTTAAGAAGGCAATTATTTGCTTTGCAAGAACTTTTTCAAAGACTTTTGACAGGCTTGGGAGCAAGCTTATTGGACGAAAATCTGTTAATTGGGTTGGTTTTGAAATTTTTGGTAATGGTATTACCTTAGCTACTTTCCAACATGTAGGAAAAATTGATGCAGAAATTAAATTATTAAATATATATAAAATAAATCGGCCAATTAATGGGAAAATCAATTTAATAAATTCTAGTGGGATTTCGTCTGTACCACTTGCATTTGATTTTATAGATTGAAAGGCTTGAAAAAGTTCGCTTAAGTCAATATGTTCAAAACAAAACTGATTTAAAGTTGAGCTACTGTAATTATCACTTAATTGATCTATAATTGGAACCGATTTATCTGAAGGATTAGCTTGCATTGCCTTACAGAAATGACGATTAAGCTCATCAGCAGAAAAAGGAATTTCATGTTCAATTTTCTCTTTCCCAAATCCTAGTTTTTTTACATTTTTCCAAAATTTATTTGGTGGTTGTTTAGGGTTTAAGAAACTAGAAAGAAATGCTGCTTTGGTTTTTCTTATAAGATAAGTAACACGATTACGACTACGTTTAAAGTCTATGTAAGCACTCTCAGTCCTAAACTTTTTCCATCGTTTATATGAGAAATCACGTAGTTCCATTTCTGTCAATATTTCATCGGTTATCCATTTAGGCTTAGACGGTTTAATAACAATCTCCTTAATGGGAACGTTTGCATTGTACAAATCAGAAATCAGCTTATTTAAGGTATCAAGTTGATTTTCAGCTTCAGGAATATAATAAATTTGTTCCCATGGTAATGATAAACAATGTCTTGATAGGTTATTTACATTAAGGTTCTTAAAGTCGCGAATTTTAATTTTAGCTGGACGACGGTCATGGTGGACATCATAGGCACAGAACAATAAATCATGATCCGACCCCGCATACACTTGGTTGACAAATTTCATTTTATTCGTGTTTGTTATAATTAGATCAAGTAAAGAAGGAAAATCACCATGTTTAGGAAAATGTGTTGGTTCAGAATTTACAATTTCCAAAGACAAACTATTTAGAAGATTTTTAAATTTATTAATAGCTGGGTTTGTCCTTAAAACATCATAGTTGAAATCTCCGCATAAAATTATATCTGAATAAGATGGCGAATAATCCGAAAGTATTTTTTCAAGATCAGAACAACAATTTTCTTTTGGTGGTTTGTATGGTACTCCTAATAAGATTTTTGAAAAAGGAAATATTAATTCTATTAAAGTTATTTCAAGATTAGATTTTACAGAAGCAAAAATAATTTTCGATGGAATGGAAGACTTTACATAGATACAGATGCCCCCACCTCGTTTATTCAATCTATCAGATCTATATAATTTAAAACCAGGTATAGAAATACTTTGATTAGAAATATTTTCATTTAACCAACTTTCAACAATGCATATAACATCAATTTGTACTCCCTCTAAAAGACAAAGCAATTGATCAAATTTTTTTGGAAGACTATGAATATTGACATGGCATATATTAAGACCACTATATCTATTTAATGATGTCCTCATTACTATATTTGAATAAAACAGTTTGCTTTTCACAGAAGTAGTATTCAATAATCTGTAAGCAATAATCTGTTTGTTATTCCTAATGCTAATAATTTATGCAGAGCCTGCTACAATGCACAAGAGCCTGTATGTAGAACCATATAGCTTGACAGTGCCAATGCCTCATAGCCGACAAACAACACTTGGTTTTAGTCCCCATCTTCGTTTAATAATACTCTTAAGCCAATGAATCAGTGTGGAAGCTTTCTTCACTCGTTCCAAAATATTATGGTTTGCAGCTTAATTTGCTATCCAGAACAAAGATACAAAGAGCACTTTGCATCAAGTTTTTGAGATTACGATGATATTTACCATCATAGACGTCATAAGGAATTATTTTGAAACCATTTTCTTACAAACTTCCAAGTATAGTATTTACCGAAGCTGTGACGTCTTCACTCCCAAATACACAAACTTTCCGTCGATCCTTATGCCATTACCACCATTAAATATTCCTTAAATACTATAGAGAGAAACAAATGAATGCTCTTTACAGTTAAGAGGTTTCTTAAATTGATGTTTTAGGGAGCGCAAGGCAAGGAAGAACATGACCCAACAGTGACATCAATTAGAAAAATCCGTTGTTCTTTTAATGTTTCTTTACCTGACTTTGATGTCGAAGTTTAATTACTGGCGATGATCAAACAAGAATTGGTCTACAGATCGTACCCAATTTAGTACTCTATTTGACATGAAATCGGAGGCAAATTTCATATCCCAGACATACCTGTCTCTTACTCCTTATTAAAATGGGTCTATTATACCCATATTGCAAAAAAATATATTTGTATATCAACAACAAAATAAGCAAGTAGGTGCAAATGCTATGCTTGATCTCACGGTGTGCATGTGCTTTGCACCCAAGGATGCCTTAATTTTTTTTCTTTTAGTATTCGTAACTAGATAAGCTCCCATATCGTGCATTATAACTTCGCCATACCTTAAGTAAACTGAGGTGAGAAAAAAACTTTTGTTGTTTAAACATTAACCCGGGACCCTTCTAGTGCTTCTCTCTAAGCGACATATGAACAAAACAAATAAGCTGCATGCATCCAAAAAAAAAATTGAGACTTGCATTAGCCAGACAATAACTATAACTGAGCCGGTAGATAACCGTTTACTCCTTCTCCTTATTATTGCAGCTACGACAGTAGTCATACGATAATACACCCATTTTTCTCTCATGTTTTGCAATAATTTACAGTGTCCAATTGGAACCCACAACCATGTTGATAATTTTCAATTGACTGGATATCAGTTGACTGGACTGGAGCGGCTCAATTTCAGTCAGATCTGCCTCGCTATGGGGTACCCGCCGACCATTTTGTTTTTGTGTGTGTAAGCTTTATTTTCTGAAAGAGCGTTTAATATGCAACAAGCGGTATTTATAAACTTGTCGTGCTTAGTAGAACCTTGATTACAACTTAATTGTCTGTAAAGATGCCGATATCCCACATAAATATTAAATTTTACTTCATCTATAGTCTAATACCGTTTACTTTTGAAGTTTTATTAAGGGTTCCTGATTTACCATATTTATTAGGGTCAGCCAGGGACTGTATTCCCGAAGTTGGGGAATAGGGCCCGAGCACTTCGTAACGCCATACAGCAAGGTTGGTCGAAATATCTAACTATATATTCCACAAATAATATAAGGCTCGAGTCCTTATCTTTGTCTAATGTTGCTTTTGTACGAATAAATTCAATATAGTATAGTTTCCTCACTTTTCTCAGAGTAGTATTTCACAAACAATAATTTATAGTTTGGAGTTTTAAGTCTAAGACATCTAGGTAGTCATTAAAAAATTTTAATGGACGAGCAGGAATTGCTTCCTTATGCGGTAGAGGTTGTCTTGCATGTTTAACCTGTTAAGGTTCAACCTTCAAAACTGTAACTGTAAGGTTAACCCCTTTAGTGTCAATCTTGTGGTGCTGATAGAGTGTATCGTTATATAGCACTCGTGTACATTTCCATTTCTTAAGAAATTGTAATTAATTAACTCATTTGAAGTAAAATAAAAAAAATACACTTCTTGTTTCATATAACCGCATTACGCTTCTTTGCTTTAATTCGGATGATTACTTTTGTTCTTTTGTAATTTAATTGTAACCCACGTACATTATACGCTATATACATTTAAATCAAAAATCTTTTTCTAGAAATAACAAATAAAATACGCCTGCAAGCCTGTCACCATACCATTCACCATATAAACATACAAACATCAATAAATAATGATATATGTAGCATTAAAATTTCAAACGGTATGTAAAGAAAATAGAAGAAAAATTGTTTTCAATTGGAAAAACAAGCACTTTCAGATTGATATTGACATATACGATAGTTTTAATAATCGAATGTACCAAAAGTTTGCCTTTTGGTACATTCGATTATTAAACGTTTGTCTTGTAATGTGACAGAACGAATGAATTCCTTTTATTTTTAAAATCTTCTATAACTAGTACATAGATTTAATTTACATTTTCCATTTTTAACTGCAAATTTGTTCAAAAGAATTCAAGCTAAAGCTAAAACATACAAATACTATAGTAATTAGTAAATTCAATTTGCATAACCAATTCAGAACTCTTGCAAAGTTTAATGTGTTTTCCATGTTTTTTCCTAAACGGTATCAACGTCTATTCCCAACTTGATAAAAACGAAAAATATACTAATTAACAAATGATGCACATAGAACGGTGTTTGCGGATGCATCCATACAAAAAATACATCAACAAACATGTATGCGAATGTCCGCTCCATTAGATCAATTTGTAATTACAATTTGAATATATACATTCATTATACATATGTGTAAATAAATTAGAATAAAATTAAACCACTTAACCGACATGAATGAGTCAGCTATTACAGTTCTATTTTCTGAATGCAAAACACTTGTTGTCAAAAATAAAACATTTAGTTTTTATTTGGCTCATATGGGTAATTCTTTTACAAACCGAACGGATTTTGATGAAAATTCATTGACACCTCTTCGATTTGGCTGAAACTTTTTTTTGCTGTTTCTATGTCGAAAAAAAAGATATACGTGTTCGAGGATTTTTTTTTTTTTTTGGAAAATAGAGCTGTTCTAAATTTCGTGAATTTTGTGATTTTTGGCTTGAAGACTTATTTTCAAAAATTCGTAGTTCCGAATCTATAAGAGCTGCAAAATTTTTAACAACACTTTTTTGCAGCTGAAAAATTGAACTTTGAGGAAAAAATATTTTTTATAAAAAATATTAACAAATTCATATTATTATAAACAATTTAATTGTTTAAATCGATTTTTAACGATTGCCCCCAAAACGAATCCAGTTCTTAGTATTTTCATTGTATTTTCCGTCAAATTTTACGTCAAAAACATGTTTTCAAAATATGGTACCTTTTCAATTATTCTTAAAATATTAATTTATGTAGCGCATAACGACCCAAAAAACGGTTTTTTGCTACAAAAATCAAATCTGTAACTTGTTTTCGTTTTTTCTCTTTTCGTTTTTTTTAAAATATTGGTTAAAGTTAAAGTTTAAAGTAATAGAATTCATTATTTATTACTCTCTACTTCGTTTCGTGTGTCATGCTCCATTTTCTATCCAGCATGACGTCGTCTAGATTCTTTTGTCATAAAGACCATTTCTTTTCAAATAAATCATAAGCTCTTATCATAAAACAATCCTAAAATTTCCATCCCATTCAACAAATTCGATCCCATAAACTATTTTTGCCAGCGAGTCTTCAGAGAATAAATTATCCTATTCGAACACCACGAGAACTATTTAATTGGGCGACAGAATCATTGCCAAACATTATTTGTCGCTATTCTACAAATGATGATTACGAAGAAGAAAAAAAATTATTATCAGAACGATTTACAAAAGCGAAATCGATAAAGGGAACTCAAAAATATCATTGCATGATTCCAATATCTTTTCAAGAATTAGAAGCTAAGATATTTTCTTTGCATGAAAAAAAAAAATTTTGTGAAAATCTTCAATTAAAAAATATTATTATTAATCTGTCAAGGAGAGTGTTCATTTTTGATTTTACTATACAAATGTGGTTATTCCAATAAAGTACATATAAGTAATATTGAGAATTGTTACTTTATTTTTCGTTACTTAATTTTTTTTATTTACTAAGATATTTTTTACCATCTATTATTATTTGTCAAAGTTTGTCATAGCAGTGGTGGCTAATACAACAGACAGGTTTAAATTACGTGGTGCATTGGATCGATTTTTTTTTCCAAACGCTTGATAATAATTTTTTTTTCAATCAAGATTTGTTTTCTAACAAGTCAGGAGATTCGGTTTGAAAACGAATAACCCATAAATTTTTTTTATGCAAATTCTCAATAAATAATTGTTACAAAGATGATTTGTAACATCTTTTGCAATTTAATTTAAAATTTTGAGGTTATGTCCACTAGTTTGGACAAAAGTTGTAGACCTTTAAATTATCTACAACTTTCACATTAAACTTTTTTTGATACAAGTTACAGATTTGATTTTTTTTGGGTCGATACGCGCTACATAAATAAATATTTAAAGAATAATTGAAAAGGTGCCATATTTTAAAAACATGTTTTTGACGTAAAATTTGACGGAAAATACAATGAAAATACTAAGAACTGGATTCGTTTTGGGGGCAATTGTTAAAAATCGATTTAAACAATTAAATTGTTTATAATAATATGAATTTGTTAATATTTTTTAAAAAAAATATTTTTTCCTATAAGTTCAATTTTTCAGCTATAAAAAAGTAGTCGGTGAAAATTTTGTAGCTATTATAGATTCGGAACTACGAATTTTTGAAAATAAGTCTTCAAGAAAAAAATCACAAAATTCACGAAATTTAGAACAGCTCTATTTTCAAAAAAAAAAGCCTTGAACACGTATTTCTTTTTTTTTGACATAGAATCCGCAAAAAAAATTTCAGCCAAATCAAAAATGGGTCGGTCAGAAAGGTGTTCGGTTTATAAAAGAATTACCCATATTTAGAGCCAATCGGGTCGATCCAGAATGAAAATAATTACGTAAAAAATCAAAATCCTTTTCAGAAATTTTTGAGAACAGAATAAATATTTTCTGTTGACACCAAAATAATTTTTCAAATATTTTGAATCTCATGTGTTAGTCAAAAGGGAAAAATATCACTATCGGTCTGAAAGACCTAAGTATTACATTCATGAGCTAAAAGTGAAATTCTTACCCCCACTTTTTTTGGCATTTCTCGACGTTTTAGGACCTACTGATTCTAAAAAAGCAAAAAAAAAAAATGTATGTCAGTCTGTCGGCCGTCCGTCCGGATTTGAAAAAAATTTTTTCTAAAAATAGGTTTACTCAATGGGAAGAGCCGAAAGGACGATGTGTTCGATAACTGTACCGGAAGTGTGTCAAAAAATCGTCAAGTGTGTCAAAACAAGGATATTTGCATATTTTTTGCTTAAAAAACGTTCATTTTAAGTGATTACGAGTAGGAACATTCAATTTGGAGAAATCTTGATGGTCGAGATTGGCATGTGAGACCAAAATCTAGATTATTGCATTATAAGTTTGTCAAAAAAAAGTTGTCAAGTGTGTCAAAAGAAAGATTTTTATTTATTTTTTTACCCAATTTGTTGGAAAAAAATTAAATTAAAATTTTGTTTGAAATGAAATTTTATGATTATTATTGAGAATTATGGCATTATAAGTTTGTCAAAAAAATGTTGTCAAGTGTGTCAAAAGAAAGATTTTTATTTATTATTTTACCCAATTTTTCGGAAAAAAAATAAAATTAATTATTTGTTTCAAATGAAATTTTATTATTATTATTGAGAATAATGGCATTATAAGTTTGTCAAAAAAAAGTTGTCAAGTGTGTCAAAAGTTGTCAAGTGTGTCAAAAAAAATTTAGCTGTTTTTATGACGTAAATTTAATTGAAAATGAAATTGGACATGGAAATTTTTGAATTTGTTATAGTTCTTGAAATATTTTTGGAATTTTGAAAAAAGTTTGTATTTTTGATTTTGTAATAATTTTTGCAATATTTTTAGAATTTTGGAAAAAGTTTTAATTTTTGATTTTGTAAGAATTTTTTGAATATTTTTAGAAATTTGAAAAATTTAAAATTTTTGATTTTATTATAATTTTTGGGATGTTGAAAAAAGTTTCAATATTTGATTTTTTAATAATTTTTGGAATATTTTTAGAATTTTAAAAAAAGTTTGATTTTATTTAATTTAACAATATTTTTGGAGTTGTGAAAGAAATATGAATTTGTGATTAATATTTTCTCGAAACGCTAAATGGAGAGGTTTTTGAGTAGTTTGCTGTGTGTATCATCTTTTCACTAAACTATGTTAATTTATGATCTGTTATAATTTTCCGGCAACGTATTGATGTTTCGTGTTAGTTTTGTAATACATATCTAAACAGAGTTAAAAAAATATTTGTACTTTAACCAAGAGTTATGTTTGATATACATCGCTGCCCAAAACTAAAAACCATGTCCTCATAAAAGTTTTTTGCCGAAAACTATATCAAAATCCTTAACCCAGACCGAAGTCTTGATATCTCAGAGCTGTGAGATTTCAGCCCCTCCATATATTTGATTTAAAATATCATACAAAATATAAAATAAATATAATATCTCAAAATAGTTGTTTATTTTCATTCTGGATCGATGCGAATGTTTAAATTTCTACTTTGCCTATGTGTTGTGCTAGAAAAATGGTAGTTAACAACGTCACTCCCAGAGTTAAAGTTAAAATTCTCCTGAATTATTTTTTTTGATGTTTATATTTATTTTGTAAAGTATTTAATGATTAGCAAAATTGTTAAAACTATCAAAATTATTGATCTGAAGCTTGTGTGTAATTATTTTGTGATATTTTAATATTTGTTTTTTTTTAACATAATTTCTTTTAATTTTAACATTGAATTTCTTCCTTCGGCCCTGTACATGTTTTGGTCTTCTCTTTCAGTTGATTTTATCACGCTATGTTTGGCCATGGATTAAGTATACTTAATCAATGGTTTCACTAATGTCGCCACTGTCAACCAGAATAGGGACAACATTACATAAGAGGGATTTTTGAAGTGAAAACTTCCTTAGGCGCGTTGTGCGATTTTGTATGGGGATAAATTTATATATTCAAATTATCGTCACGCTAATTTATTTAAGTATTAAATACCTATATTTGGTCTAACATTTCAAAATGCAATATGGATATCGCGGTCGACTGAGGTTCTATAGGTTGAGAGTTCGACTCCTGGAGTTGTATATTTTTTATTTTTGTTTTTTAAATTTTTATTAAATGCCATTAAAATTATTGTTTTTTTATTCATGAGTTCATAAAAATTTCTTTTTACGAATTTTGAATTGATCGATAATGCAGAGTTTTAAAATTGTTGCTACTGTCTTTCTGTTTCGTTCGAATTATTATCATATTATTTTAATTATTTTTATGGCAGGCAGTGCTAAAAATAATAAAACATTGGTTTTCCCATCATTATTTTCCATAATTTCATTCCCGTGAAATAAAATAAAAAAAATAAAAACTACTATTTGAGTTTGTATTTCTTTTCAATATGAGTTGACATCTTTATCCCAAAAGATTGATTTTCACAGTTTAAGGCTGCGGACAATTTACGGTATTTAAATTTATCGATAGTTTTTTATGGTTATTGCTATTGTGTTTTACCACATTGTGACGTCAATGCGAAGTAATATTTAGAATGTAATCATGGGATTTTTACGAATTACGACATCTCAATACTTTATTCAGTTTTCAAAAGAAATGTTTTGTTGCTATTCTGTTTTTTATACTTTTTGTTGTTGTTCTCTTTTTACTATTTTTTGTTGGTGATTGTTGCACAATTTTTGAAGTGAACACTTTTTTAGGTGCGTTGTGCGATTTTGTATGGAGAAAAATGTATATATTCGAGTCATCGTCATGCTAAATAAATATTAAATATAAAATAAATATTAAAAGAGAGTGAGATAAATTGTAATTATTTGTTATTTTCTTATTTCTTATTCTCATTTTTTCTTTTTTATTGAACTTGATTTTTTTTTTCGGTTTAAATGTGGTGTTTAAGTGTGGTTTAGTAAGTAAAGATTTTGTTGTATTTTTAAGTAAAATAAAAAAAATTATTTTGTTATATTTGATTTGTGTATTTTTCTTTAATAAAGAAAACGCAATTGATAGTACGAATAACCTAAGTATGTATTGTTGAAATTAATGATAATATATTATAAGAATTTTACTCTCGTTCTCTTGATTCATATTTTTCTCTATTTCTTTATTATTGAATTTGATGTTTTCTCTCAGTTAATCAGTGTGGAAGTGTGGTAAAGTAAGTAAAGATTTTGTTGTATTTAGGCGGTAAAAACACAGCTATTTCACAGTTTTAAGTTTTCACTTCTGTCGGCAGTCCTCAAGACTGCATTCTTTTTTAGCTACAAAAAAGCAATAATTTTATTTTGTGTTTTTTCCACTATAAAAATTGTATTATTGTAGGTTTTTTATCTTTCCGTTTATCTTTCAAGATTCCATAATTTTCAAAATCCTTTTTTATTTTTTTAAAATAATATTTGTTAACATACTGTTAATTTCACACTAAATTGGATTATTATGGACAAATAATTATAAACGAATAATTTTATCTCGTATTGGTTGTAAATATAATTTAATATAATCAAATTTTTGTGTCCATCAACGAAAAAATTTGTTCTAGTAGTTCAATTGTATGTATTACTTTGTAATGGAAATATTTTTAATTTAAATTACTTGATCTATTGGCCCCACATTTAGTACACAGGTATCTTAGCCAATATATCCTATTCGGGATTGAATTTTAGATCAGCTGGTCAATTGTGATAGTTTTTTATTAATTTTTAATATTTTGTTATATTAAACAATGTACGACAAACTTTCTTTTGGCTTTTCATAGTTTCGTTTTACGGATTAACACCGATCTAGTTTATAGGTGATTAATATCGATGACATTTGTCCTACTAAAGCAGAAACAATTTTCCCGCCTATAGGTAATTGTTTCTGGTATTAGTCAGACTACAGCTGAAGCATATTAGGTGTGGAACCGTTTCCACCTTCTTATTATCATTGTGGTTGTCTCACAACTCAAATTAGGATTCCCCTAATCTGCATACATATATATCACAATAAAACCCATGCTAATTTCTCGTTGACTCGTTGGTATCTATTATATAGTAATAACCCATGTGAAAACGGAGCATAAAATTGGTAATGTCCGAAAACTCTCCTCTTGCATTGTGAACATATCGAATCGGTATTAAAAAAATCTAAACATAACAGAACCACCTTGTTACAAACACGGTTGAATCGAGTGTTTGTTTTACTGAAATACAAAATTTTTAACAGGTCTAATTGATTTATTGGACTAACAATCAACACTTTTTGAATAACTTGTTTAAACTTTCGTGACTACCCCCAATTTAAATAGCCCATCGCCCACAATACAAATATAGAATCCTTAATCTTCAAAACACTAAAAACTATTTCAGTTAGTGCAAATATGTTGATCTCATTTTCCATAACGGTACTCAAAATATTTTTTTTTCTAGATTTTCTGAATGATTACTCTTTATGTGTTACGAGTACAAAGATTGAGTGGTGATGACAGTTTTCAATGTCTCGTTTTACAAAAGAATAACTAAGACAAAGAGATTCAAACCAGTAAATTGATTATTTTTGTATAGAAAAGAAAGTTTTGTATTATCTATCGAGAAATATTTGTACTATTTTTTATCGAGAAATATTTTATCACTTGTACATATATGTATTGGCCTGACGTCAATAATTTTTTATAGGTATGTTTGTTATTATAAGATTTCTATTTTTTATGTTTACAGAAGCAAGATCATCGACCACATGCGTTGCTAAGAAATGGATTACATAAAAGAACTAGACATAATTCTTGAAAAGGATTATTATTATGCTGGGGAGTTAATTGTAGGAAAAGTGAAACTAGAAACTTCAGAAAATTTTAAACTAAAGTGTAAGTGTTATTTTTGGATAAGGATATGCTTTTTTATATAAATATTTTTCTAAATAAACAAAACAACTGTTAACTTTACAACAAGCCCAGAATTATGCTAATAGCCGACGTGTATGAAAATTTAAAATTGTTTTTATTCAAACTTTTTGCACGATTAAGCTAAAAGCACAACAAATACATTTTATTTTTGGCGAAAGTATTATACATCAAGAAGGTTTGCTGTTCTCCACCCTAATATGACCATATGAAATATTTGTGGAATGAAATCAGATGTTCACTGCTAAATAAGCCTTACTTATCCTGCTAGAAATTCCAATTTTTAAACAGCATGAGGTGAGGTAAGGCTGAAAATATAAGTAAACATAATATACAATTTTTCTATTTCGTATCTTTTCAGCTTTGACACTCAAAAATTTTATAGAAATTTTAATCCTGATCTTTCTATGGCATTCGAAAATTAATCGAAATCTATCCATTCAAAATTTACCATAAAATTGGTATATAATACAAAAAATCACCTGGATGATACGAAGGTTCTAGTGCCGTTCGAGTTACCAAGGTTTTAGTGCCGTAAAACACATTTACGACCTAGCTATCGTGGCGGAACTTTGAACTTTACATCCGTTAAATAAAAGCTCGTTGCTATATTAAACATTGATATATTCCTCTACTTTGCCGCGTGCGTTTGTGCGTAAATCGTTGTACATACATTAGGCTAAAGGGAAGATCACCTCGCTTCGCATCGGGCTTCAATATGAACCGCAGGCGCAATCTTCTATTTTCAGCCCTCGATATGTAAAAAACTATTTTACAACCTTAGAACAATGCGAACTACTTACCTTAGAACAATGCGATACTGTAAAAATGTATTCCGTTTATTCCATTAATAGTTTTAGGGATCCGTACTTTGACAAAGTAAATACGGTACCCTATTGGTGAGACTTCGGTGTCCGTCCGAATTTCTACATAATCGATTATCTCACAAACTATAAGTACCATGAACTTGATATTTTCTAAAATTATAGTTTGAGTTTGATTTAGAAAAATCGAAAAAGATTGCAACATTTAAAAAAAAATTCATTAATTATCGATTGCATAGTGCGAACATTACAAAAGGAAAAATTGAAAAAACTCACGGTTATAATACGTAATATTGTAAAGTTTGAACACAAACTGCTATAATTCGGTCGGCTTATCAATTAAAATGTTATTTGGAGGTGGTTGGGAGTGGAATTTTTTACCTTGATGTGTGGGATGTCATATGAAAGATTTTTTTTCTAGTCTAAAACAATCTGTCTTGTAATTTTCAATTGCACAGTTTTCGCCTTATTATCAAAAATGTGAAAAAATGTTACCGCCTCCCCCCCCCCTGAACTTCTAACATTACAAAAGAAAAAAATTGAAAATATTCACGATTATAGGTAATGTTGTAAGGATTGAACGAAAACTAGCGGTCGACTCATAATTTGAAATGTTATTTGGAGAGGGACGAGAGTGGAAATTTTGAAAAAAATATTTTTGACCTTGAGGATTCATATGAAAGGGATGTCATAGAAAGGTAGGATTTTTTCTAGTCCAAAACAATTTTTTTATAATTTTCAACAGCACAGCTTATGACTTATTTTAAAAAATGTGAATATTTTTTTCTGTCTCCCTCCCTTAACTTCGAACATTACAAAAGAAAAAATTTGGAGGGGGTTTGGGAGTGGAAATTTAAAAAAAAAAATTATTTCCTTGAAGACTAGGGTGTTATATGAAAGATACGTTTTCTGTATGGAGACAAGGAGCAACTATGAAAGTGTTGTACATATAGCCCAAAATGTTCGAAGAGCAATGTTATGTGTAGTGTGTTCAAGAGCAAATAACGTCAGCTTCTGGTCTATTTCTTATAACTGTACATGGAAAGTTTAAACCCCCTTCACCGGTACTAATCACAAGTCAAGTCCATGTTTCGCAAGAGATGAAAAAACTAGATTAAACTAGTTCTTTGATTTCAAAATATAGATTTTTAAACGGAATTTCTGAAAACTCAATTCAAGTAGTTTTTCACAATGTTCAGTCTTTTCGCAAGCATGTATTGGATGTTAAGGAAAACCCTATCATAAAAAACTCTCATGTAGTACTTTTGTGGAGATATGGACATGTGTACAAGACATGTCCATGTCTCCACGATATGAGCTTGGCAAGACTCACAAATGTGGAAAAAATAGATAAACCATTACTCAATCAAGTAAATCGAGCTTGGGGATCTATTCTTTTCGTTAGGTCTGGTACAGTACCAATAGTGCAGAAAAATAATAGCCACCATCACTTCGATTTTAGTTCTGCTGGCAGTCATTGCGAATATTTAATTTTTCAACTTATAGCTGGCATTGAAATCCTGTCGGTATAACGATCTCCCCAATGTTCAGTAGACAAATCACTTGACTGTCTTAGCCATGCACTCGTAACTCGTTGGCAATAGTTTGACGACACCTTTGCCTCCAACTATTGTAATAGGTTACTTTAATGTTGATTTCAATAAAAATCCTCAAGACTGCCTCTGAAGCTATTTTCTACAAAAAAAATTATTCTACAAAAAATGAACTTTCCATGAACCAACCACAGTTGAATCTACAATAATTGGTAATATCATTTCCAATATACATAAGTTAGAAGCTGGCGTTATTGAAGTTTTCTTTACCCACCATAAACAGCTTTGGGTCAGATTCAAGCCGACGTGAAACTTTATTAACAAAAACCATTTTTTCTCAAATATTATATACAAATATTGTTATACCTCGGCGGATTATACGACGCTTCGAATGTTCATGAGTGTCTTGATCGATATTCCATTATTTCTGGTCTTTCTTAAAAGAGATAACAAACGAAAAACGTCAGAAAGTCAAAAGCTTAGTCCAACTCCAATCTATCATAAACTCAAATGCTCGTAATTCGCATTGGGAAATCAGTTTTTGTTGATTTATAATTTTTTTTCAATTTTTAATCTACGGGTGTAACAGCCTCGCGCACTTCAATCACTACTATTGGTATACAAAAAAGGCTTATTATCGACAGTAAAAAAAACGTCTTATAAAAAGTACTGTGAATTGATTGAAACCATCAAAAATGGTGTTGCATTAACAAGGACCCTAAAAAGGAATCACAACGACACTCATACTTCTCCAAAGGAAGGGATATAGCTAGCACTCCTTCAAACCCACTTTAACGACTGTGTATTTAGGGAGATTCCACAGGAAGCATCCGCGAAAAATGGGGAAAATCGCAACCGAATAGCCTGAATCATGACAAAAAGAGCTGTATGGCCCAAAGAAAGCAATCAGTTAATTTCAGACTACAAATCTCCAGGCCCTGACCATATTTGTTCATTGTGATTCAATAGTGTTTGGACAACATAGGAGATAGACTCTGAAGGATCTTTGTAGCCTGTATAGCTTTTGTGTGTGTATCCAAAACCAGGAAAAACAACTATTGCGAGCCGAAAACTTCAGGCCAATCGGTCTGAAGGCCCTATAATTTCTAAAGTCGTTGGAGAGGTTGTTCAATATAGCCACTAGCCATTAAGCAACATTAAGTAACACGCTTATCAAGTCAGAAAGTCGACGAACACTATCCTTTCAGATGTGGTCACCGATATTGGACAATTAGTCTCTAAAAAAGACAATCACTTTTGGCACCTTTATTGGCAGGAAGATCAATGCATTCGACGTTTATTTGACGATCGGCAACACCACAATCCGGGTAGCTGTGAAACGAGGATGTGTTTAGGGGACTGTTCTATTAAACCATTTGTGAAACATGACGATGGAACAGCTCTTAAATGAATTGTAGCTCAAATGGGACTGAAGCTGGTACTGACCCACTGAATGTATAATGTTGCTTCTGACCCATTATTAGATAAAGTTTTCCACAGTTATCCAAATGTTTCATTGAGAATACGATTAAAAAACTGAAGACGGAACAAAAGCTTCACTGCTTATGTTTCATAAGTGCTTTCAGGACAACGTCTACAACGAGTCTGCAGGCTCATATTAATACGTAAGAATAGAAACTCTTAAGGCTATAAAAACGTCAGGACTCTGCACTGAACAAAAAAATTTGGTATATTCTACAAACGGATTCAACCAAATTTATTTTGTTTCATCAACTAAAATTTAGTACAATCGACCATACGTTTTTAGCGTTTAACAATGCTTTGTCAAACTTTCAAATCGTATGGTGAATTATAGTAAATTTTAGTTGACGCTACAAAATTAATTTGGTTGAATCAAATTATTTTTTTCAGTGTAGGACTATCGGGCGTTGTAGAAAAGTCGTCGAGCGCTATGGAGGGATCCGGCAGAACATCTGACACAGTACCTCTAACTGCCGTTGAAAGTAAGTACAGAATTGTGATTTTGACGATAGAAGACCAGTTTGAAGTTAATATGCTATTCAGTGCAAATAATACATTGAATATTTATACAGGTGGAGCACTCACTGAAAATAGTGCAGGCACTGCGGTACAACAATGCTCGGATTGTGCAACAATACTCCAGAATCATATCGGACTCAAGAAAAGTGGCGAATTGGAAATCTTGGAAACGAAACAGCTAATGAGTTAACAAAGAGTTATTTAAGTTGTCTCGTCGACAAAATTTTCTTCCGGCAGATCAAAGCGCAATGGAGAAACACAGAAGGCTGCAATGTTTTTAAGATGTTCACTTGAGAAGTGATTCGCTAAACCTCCTGATCTCTGTTTAGTCTGAACCGTTTAAAATGGACGCTAATGGTCGGACTACTGAAAGATCATCATCATGTGATTGTAAGTAAAAATACGGCGAGGCTTGGAGGAGCACACGATCCAACATGCAGTTTTTTGTCTTAAGGATGCTGAAACAGTCCCTCTTATTGTTGGATAATGTAAGGGACTCTTTTAAGCTTACAAAATAACATGTTACGATCAAGCTATTTAAGTAATGAAGATTTTTGCAAAACAGACCATTCAATACTATTGACTTTTTTTAAAACGTCTTCAGGCCTTACATATGTGGATGGTGTTAAGGACTTTCAGGGAAGGCATTTCAGGGCACGGTAACTACATTATCGACGCAACAACAAAAAATTGGCAAGTGAGTTAATGTGCGATATCATTTATACCATTACCATAGTAGTAAGAAATCATTAGCCAAGGTGATTTTCTAAGGGTGCTGACAAATAAACTCTATTCAATCATCGATAGCACCCTCAATCTTTGTTACTGTTAGAGTACTCCTTGTTGAAGCCAGGCTATTGTTTGTTCGAAAAACACATTATTTAAAAAAAAAATTTTGTTTTTCGAAATATTTTTTCTGCACACCTATGGCCTCCTTGACTGGGTGCATAATTATGGCTCACAACTATGGTTCATAGTTTACAAAATATTAATAAATTGTGAATATGTTCTTTAAACGTTTACAAATTGGAAATATAAATTTACCGTGGAAAGCGGTGCGATAGCCTTTGGGCGAACTGCAAAAATATATACATAAATAAAAGTCCATAGAAAAAAAAATTAAAATAAATATTTGAAATTATTTGTTTCCATGAAGTTTGGCAAACACATCTTATACTCTACCTGTTTTACTCTTTAAAACTGCTGCAATCACTAGAAAAAAAATTGTTTTTTGTATTAACAGTGAATTATTTATGATGTTAGCATTAACAATAAAACTGAAATTTTGAGTTGAAATAAAAAAGTCGGCCTAGCCCGATTAAAACAGAGAGTTATTAATTTGAGAAAGGTCGCTACAATTTTTAATGATTCTGATTAGATTAATAATCAATCAAATAAGTGAAAATTTTCCTAAAATTGTAGATACAGTTGAGATACTAGGAAAAACTGTAGATACAGTTGAGAATTCTGGCTTCATTATTTTTCACATTCAAGAAATTTCCAAGAGCTTAAAAGTTTTGTGAGATTAACAAATAATTAGAAACTTGTTATTTCCATCCTCTTGTTTTTTTTAACAGAAGACATAACCAATATTGTATTTGAACTCAAATGTATTACCGTTGCGTTCGTATTTTAAAAAATGTTAAAAAAATTTTTAAAAATGTAAAAATACGTTCGTATTTTTCTATTTTCCAAAAAATATTGTCGAGTTAAATTGTTAAGTAATTTATATAGAGTTATTTCACTGTCTTATATAGTCGCCGTTTAACGCTTGTTTCAAACTGAAAAACATTGACAAAAATATTAAATTATGAGAATTCATGGTACCCACATATTAGTTGAAATAAAAAGCCATCGCCATAATTCTCAATAGATGGCGTTGGTCGCCATATATCTATCATTCGATTGTGTTAAACGAACGCGTTTGGAATATGAAATTTCAGTTGACATTTTTCGTAAAATTAGTTTTATATTTCGTCATTTGTGTAAAAAGTGATATTTGTTTGGAAATGCAAATGCAACGATGCAAAAAATATTGTAAGCTTTGTACAAAAGGATGGTACGAAATGATTTGTACGAAACGATGCAAAAAATATTGTAAGCTTTGTAGTACCATAAAATAGTACATTATTTAATTAGAAGCTAAAGTGATACTTTTTGTGTTGAGTAACTATAGTTTGACAATTATAGACGATGCACAAAAAGTCACTTTAGCTCCGAATTAAATACACTATTTTTACGGCAAACGTTTAAATTTTTTATAAATAATTAATACATCAAAATTTTTATAAATATGAATTTTTATCGTCATAATTACTTCCAAAAAAAGAGAAAAAAACATTTAAATTTGTTTAATAAAATTTGTATAAAATTTTTTTATCAATGCAGCCTTTTCAAAATTTCATAATACAATTGAAATAGTTGTTATTTTGTTGTCATAGTTATACAATAATTCCAAATTTTATTATCCAATGAAACTGTTTGTTACGTTTTGTTGTCATAGTAACATACAATAATTCAAAATATCATAATCCAATGAGAATCAACTTATTTTTTTGTTGTCATAGTTATACAATATGTTTGAAAAAATAACATAATAACAAATAACAAATGCTACTTTACAGCCGCCGGAGTATAAAATAAAAATGGCGTTACTTTTGCAGCCGCAGGCAAAAAAGTAAGACTTTAACTAATTCCCTAGAGCAGTGAAGTTAAACTTTACAGCCGTTAGCCGAGAAACACATTTTTCTACGATAGTATATTTTTATGCAGGATTAACCCCCATGAAAAGGATCTTTTTATTCCCGAGTGTAAAATAATTTTCACTAAATAATAAATTATTTTTATTTAATTTTATAAGGTCTTTAAACGAAAGCAACCATAATAGCTATAATGGCATGCAACGATAGCGTGTCTCGTAAAACAAAGGTCCACTCATGAAAAAACGTTGTTTCCATCTCTTGTAGCAAAATATACGATTTTCTTCAAAAATTCTTTAATTTCTTTAATTTCTTATTTATGTATCAAGGGAATTATAAGGATGTTAATTACCGAGGGAAACGTTTACTACCCGAGGGCCTCTGGCACGAGGGTTAGTATGTTTCACAAGGTAATTGACATCTAATAATACATACATAGATAATTTTATTTGTACTACCTAAAACATTTATTTTCATCAAGTATTTTGATAGCATGATTTTGCGTTTTAATTGATCGGTATTGTTATTCGTTACTATGGCTTTATGTAAATAATGTTGTTTATAAATAAACAAAACAAAAATGTATAGTAAAAATTAGATCTATTATGAATCCATAACTCCCTCTTATAATTCCCTTGGGAATTATGAATGTCATTATTATTTCGGTAACTAAGATCTAAACGACTTATGATAAATCAGCAAAAAATAAATACATTTTCACATTCAATTTTGTTATCTATTTTCAGCAATTCGTTTAGTGTTACGAGGAAAAGCACACTCAGAGTGGAAAGTTTTTGTATCGGGCGATAAAAGAACAGTAAGTTTTATCTTTAGCTATTTTCTAAATATTTATTATTCATAATACCAAAATATCAAAAAAATATTTTCTATCTTGGATAACTTGATATACTCGTTGAGTTAAAGATAAGTATTCTTGAAAAATAAATTTCAACAAAAAAACAAAATTATTAAGGATTTGAATTCTAGATTTTTTAGAGCATCACATTTTTTAAATTTTTTTTGTATTTTTGATATTCTTATATTCCAACTAAAGAACGCTCTAACCAATTTTTTATTTGAAAATTTTGAAGAGGAGCAAGTTGATAAATTTTTTCTTAGTATTGTTACATTTGCTCATACTAACTGATCAGGGGTATAAAACAATTTAATCAACACATTTTCAACGGAAACGAGCTAGAAACTAAAAAATTTGTCTAGGACAAAATTTTAACACTAAATTAAATTCAAACATTAGATTAGTACTTTTTGGTAGTTATTTTAGCAAAATGTACTCCGTCATTTTTAATAAAAAAGTTTCAAAATCAATATAAATCAATTCAAATCGAATCAATATAAATCGATTTGCAATTATCTAGAAGACTTAATTACATTAATTACTGAAAAATATTACACTTTTATTTCTGACTTGTTTGCAATTGGCAAACGCGGTACGTGCTTTATTACCAAGACGAAGATAAATAAGTGAATCTCTTTTACAAATTTCTTTTCTTAATTAAACGGATCTCATTCCATCCATCTATAATATAATAGTCGTTGTTCTATCCCTGTACTCTGAAAAAATAAATTAAATGTTTATTTATGTATATGATAAAAATGTTCATCAACTGATATTATATCATCTTTGATTCATAACTAATTTTTGACAAAAAAGTAAGTTCAGTTACCACTTCTATGCTTAGCACGGCAGAATAAATAATATGGTTTCGAAATAATTTTTTACAGCGCGTTCTAAAAACTGTTAGACTAATCCCAAAAATTGCAAAATTGATGTCAAAATGGAAGCCAGCTATCGAAACACAAGTTAAATAAAAGTGTGTAAAAATTCCGTTTTATATATCGATAATGTAGTTTTTTTAAAATATTGTCTTTTAGCCGTTTCGTAATTTAATTTCGATGTTACTAAAAAATGAAATATTTATTTTAGGAGCAGTGCTAAAAAGCATACAATGTTGGTTTTTTCATAATTTTTTTTGCATTCCTGTGAAATAAAATAAGGAAAAATAAAAACTACTATTTCAGTATTTTCTTCTTTCAATATGAGTTGACCAGTCCTTGGGCCCACCCCAATTTCATTTGATGGTTACCACATAATTTATACTTCGTGAGGAGCCTGTCCTTGACGAGTCCAAAAACTTTTATTCTGCCATTTTCCTCGATTTGGCCGCTTTTTCGTTCGGCAAGCTCCGAAAATGCCGATTGCCTGCGATCTTGTAAAAGTTTTTTTTTACTATGGGGGTGGAAATTTGTTTTAGAACACGAAGGGAACCTTGTCAGACAAAAATATGTCTGCTATTGTCGAGTCCGACAATTGACATTTTGGCATGTGTTGTCGGACTCGACAATAGCAGACAAATTTTCGACGGACAAGGTTACTCTTGGGTTCTAAAACAAATTTCCACCACCCTAAAAAAAATTTGGTGGCAAATTTACGAATCGAGGAAACAAAAGTTTTCGGAATCGTCAAGGACAGGCGCCTCACAAAGTATAAAATATGTGGTTGCCATCAAACGAAATCGGCGTGGGCCCAGCGACTAAACGTTTTCTTTTTTATCACAAACATAAAAATAATAATAACAGTGAATTTTATAGTGGTATAGTATGTGGTCGTGCAATATGATAAAAAATATTACGATATATTACGTCAAACTTTTTTCTGCTAACTTCACTTCATTGAATCAAACTGGAGCCAACAACCAAAAGATAAAAACACGGCTTTATATTATGTCAAACCTTACAGGTTTCTTTTATTTAAATTAATTTTATCACAAAAGATAAACTTATCCCCAAAGACACAAATGACAAAACAAATTTTATCAAGAATAGTTTTCACAAAAGTATTAAACGCACGATTCTATTATTGCAAAAATGTGTACATTTGTGCTAAAGCGGTCCCAATTTCCCATCCTTTCAGCGTACGCAATTACTATAAATAAGTCTCAGGAGTAAACGATCGAACAGGAATTGATCTTCAAACAACTGTTTCTTTTGTATGAACTATAGCTATAAGTAAAACTGATAAAGATGAAAATCGGATCCAACCGACAACAATGACAACTTCTGAAAGACTAACGTATATCTTTACACGAAATGTTGTTTTTAAAGAAGTATATAATGAAAATGGAATAAACAAAAACTTGGCCGTAACGTGGTTTCTTGTATTTTTTTTTAATAAAATGTGTTGTGTAGTATTATAATTATACCTACCACGACACGTTAGTCTACCTCACATGTAACCTCAGTGAAATCGAGTTTAACTTATTGAACTTATACTATGAAAATACCCGAGCATAAATTTGTTAGGGCTCAAATAGGGTCCTGATTAGGTTTGTCCCTGTTTGATTGGAACCTGATCATGTGAATGTGAAGCTTTTATACAATCAGGCCCTGATTGGGATAGCCGAATCAGGCTCTGTTCTAGCTGGCCATATAAAATTAACTATAATGTATATCCCTAGTAAGGCATTTTGTTTCAGGCTGTGATCAGATTGCCCAACTAGCGATAGCCCAAACCAAATCAGGATCGGATATATTCAAATAAGGTTAACCCTAAGAGGTTTTCCAATCCAGGCAGGAACAGGTCCGCAGATTACACTAAAGGGTTTGGACCTTTCTGACCCTGACCACCTTTCCCGTTTATTTCGTTGGGCAAGTTCAAGCAAAAATTGTTAGAAATAATAGCTGCGTTTTATTCATTCAAGTTTAAACACTTTTGAAATCTGGTTTGCACTGAGTTTTTTAAATGTCAAAATCAAATTTCATGCGAATCGCTTATTTGTTATACTTCTAAATTGCATTTAATTTGATAAATATGCCATGAAATTAAATAACATATTGCTATATTTCCATCATAAAAATATCAATTTACAGTCTTTGAGGTCTTAAAGTACAAAAGCAAGTTTTCGCAAATGGAAATCTCTCGAAAAATATCGAAAAACTACGTATGTGCCATCTCTTGCAAATTTGAGTAATTAAAATTTATACAGTTCACAAATCTTGAACTCGATAAATATTTGGGTTGTTGTTGTTGCTTTTACGTGTTAAAAGTCAAACCTTGGTCCAGACCCGAATGAATAAAACAAGCTAATAATAACAAGAAAATACTGAAATAGCAGCTTTTGCTTTTACTTATTATATTTGTAGAAATGAAAATGTGAAAAATAATGATGGCAAACAAATATTATGTGAGTTTTAGCACTACCTGTCAAATAAATAATTAATTTTCTTATTATTATCGAAATGATATTAATTTGAACGAAACGGCTAAAAGACAATATAGCAATAATTTTAAAAAACTACATTATCGATAAATTTAAATTCCGTTAATGAAATTTTTGTTAATAAAAAGGAATAAATGTTATGTTATATTAAAAAAAATAACAAACAAAAATTATTAAATGTATATTAACACAAAATACTTTTTGCATCAAAAATATCAAACTTTTTAACGTAAGGATACATTATTTTTTGTAATTTTTTTTTAAAAATTGTAAATCCTAAGCTCACTGAAAACAAATAAAAATAAAACAAAACTGTTTTCTTTTTTAAAATAATTATTTTTAATCTAAAATGCAAATTTATTTTAATTTCAGTATTTTTTTATTAACTTAACCTTAACGTTTAGTTAAGTTAATAAAAAAAAATTAAAAATAAAATAAATTTGCATTTTAAATTAAAAATAATTATTTATAAAAAGAAAAAAGTTTTGTTTTATTTTTTTTTTGTTTTGAGTGAGTTAAAGGATTTACAATTTTTTAAAAAAATTCAAAAAAATAATTTATACTTATAATGGATCACTCAAGTCACTCCGATAATATCATTGATTTTTAACGTACATTGTTTTAAAAAATGTCAAGGACAATTTTCCTAATACGTATTAATATGGTTTTCCATAATTTTCACTTGTTTTGTGTGCTTTTGTCACTTTGAAATTTAATTTTTACTATAAGTAAAGATTTTATTTTTTGGGATAATTAAGTATACCTTATAGTGACAATTTTTTTACATTTATTTTATTTTTTATTTATATTTTTTTAAGAATATTTATATATTTCGGATTACTCCTTCATCAGTTTTTTTGCTTAACTATCTTAACTTTAACTTTTCTTAACTATCTTAACTAGCAAGTATATTTGCTTGACAAATTTTTCAAAAACTTAGGAGAATTTGTCAACGAACGAGGGGAATTCGTTTAGAAAATTTTTGCTATTTTTCATTTATTTATATATTTTTTATGAATTATACGTTGGCCTACTGTGACATCAGTTAATTATTTAAAAATTAGATTGGTCATTTTTAATATCCCAGTAGGCCAGACGTATAACTATTTGTTATTAGTATAATTCAAATGTTATTGGTGAAATTGAATGATGTCATTACATTTTAGAGAATTTCATTGGTTTAAATTAAAATAAAACTAAGGCAAAAAAATTTCAGTAGTAATTTCCCAAGGGCGGTGATAATTCGAATTAATTTTTTGTCAACAATTTCGAAAGCAAGTATATTGATAATAGCATGAGGCCGTAGGCCGAGGAATTTTCTTGAGGAATTGAGGCTTGAGGAATTTTCCAAAAAATTATGAGAACCGAACGAGGGGAATTCGTTTAGAAAAGTTTTTGTCATTTTTCATTTCCTTATCTATTTTTTATGAATTATACGTCTGGCCTACTGCGATATCAGTGAATTATTTTAAAAATTATTTTATAATTCAATGATATCGCAGTAGATCAGACGTATAACTATTTGTCATTAGTATAATTCAAATGCTATTGGTCAAATTGAATGATGTCATTACATTTTAGAGAATTTTATTGCGTTAAATTAAAATAAAACTGAGGGAAAAATTTTTCTATGAAATTTGAGAAGAAGAATTGAAGTTGAAATGAAGAATTTAAGTTTGTTTATGAAGTATTAATTACAATAAATCAAGCATAATAATAATATACATCATGTTCTTCTCACCTAAATTGGTCAAAATAAAAAATTTCGAAAATTTCCATTCAAAGTTGTATGGAAAATTTCGTCAATTTTCGTGTTCGTGTTTATGTACTACTTAAAAATAACATTTTACATATTATTTTATTTATTTATTTATTTATTTATTAATATAATACAATACAGGTAAGGCAAGCCGTCTAAAAGTCTGTATTGAGTGATAAACATAATAAAAAGGAATAAAGGATAGGAGAATAATTTAGAAGAAATATAATAAATGCTTAATAAAATGCTTAGAATGAAATAAAATAAATACTTAATACTAATATAAAATATTGAAATTCATAACAATAAAAAAAAAACTTATATATTTAAATTAATTCGACAAAGTAACTAAAACACTTTCTTTTAAATATGCCAAGAGAATTTAAGCATTTAGTGTTGTGTCCGTGCACTAATCATAACCAGCAAACTTAAATTAATTAAATAACAGTTTCCAAAATTTTAATAAAAAACTGTATTTCAACATTTAACCTGTATATTACAATAATTTTACATTAATTTTAATTTGGAAATCATTTATAGAAAATAAAACTATGTCAAATTATAATAAACAAAAAAACAATTAAAATATATATACAATTCCACTTAAAAATTTAAAGTAAAAATAGATGCAAGCAATAATTTTGTCTTTTCAATTAAAATGATTAACCAATTTAAAATTATTATCGAATTGCAGAATCATTAGTTTAAATTTTATAATCCAAAATTATTGTGTCAATTTGATAGGAACTGTGTCAATGTAAATAAAATATTATATTTAATAATGTGAAAAAGGCACAAATAGTTAGTCTGTAAAAAATTAGTGGTAAGAGTTAGTAAAGTTAAAATAGTTTCAGTCAGTGAAGTTAAAATAAGTAAATAAGAATTAAGCATTCCGTGTAAACCTGTCCGTTTATTAATCAGTTTTGAAAGTTTCAGTCAGTAAAGTTAAAATAATTTCAGTCAGTGAAGTTAAAATAAGTAGATATTTATTAAGCAGTCCGTAAGCCTGTCCGTTTAATAGAGTCAGTTTAAAAGTTCAGTCAGCTAAGTTAGCAGTCAATGTTAATTGGGAGTTACTCTGATGCTAAAACTATAATTACAAAAAACTAAAAACTATAACGTGAAAATAAAAATAAAGTATAGTAAATGATCAGGAAGATTATTATAGATTTTAACACCATGAGAATTGTTTACAAGAGTATCTGCTACTAAGAGACTGAAGTCTACGTGTTCGCATGGAAGAACCAAACTGTAATAAGGAAGATAAATAAGACGGATGCTGAACATGCTGAACATGCTTACAAATTAAAATTTTTTAACTGTAGTACAATGAGAAATTTCATAGACAATTTTTAAAATTATTCAAGTTCTGTTTTGTATACAATCCTGTGAAAATTTTGTGATTTTTTCTCATGTACCGGTGAACACAAGAAAAATAAAAATTGTCCAATATTACTCGATGTTATACTATTATTTTTATGCTTGTGATGAAGATTTTACCTCATAGTAGTTCCTTATTTCACAGGAATAAAATTATTATATAAAATAATGAAGGGAAAACCGATATTATATGAATAGCACTGCTTAATGTCAAAAAACATGTATTTTCTTGTTAATATCCAAACGATATTAATTTAAACGAAATTACAAAAGACAGTAGCAATAACTCTAAAAAACTGCATTATCGATAAATTTAATTGTCGAAATTTTTATGAATTTATAAACAAAAAAACAATAATTTTAGTATTATAAAACATAAAAAAACGTACAACGTCTAGGGATTGAACCCTAGACCTTCCTCACCGCAGTCTCTGCGCTATCCATAATACAGTTTTAGCGTTACGCTCGGAATATAGGGCTAGACTCACTGCTATTATATTATAGATTATTATTATAGATAGATCAACTGCATAAGTAACATTAATATGACATTTTAAAATCTGTACGTTAAAAATGTGGCTTCTCAACAATTTGTGCTTTAACTTGCCTCAAGTAAAATATATTTCGTATGAATAAATATTTATCGTACACCTAACAAGGTATTATATTTTTGTAAAATTAGTTAAACAGAAGATATATACAGAATAAATGAGAAGAGGTTGGATTGTGATAGAATAGAAGTGAAATAGTGTATGAAAGTCGGACGAAAATAGAAAAGGTGAGTGGGCGTGCAAGGAAGGCGAAGGATACTTCATAATTTTCTATAAATTTTTTTATTTTGTTTTTTAAATAATTTCCCACACACCTAAAAGCTTTTGAGCAAAATTGGTCAATATAGAAAATAGAGATAGTTTTACTACGGCTATTTCCATTCAATAGAAACAGTTGGCAAATGTGAGGACCTTGCAGATTGGATATTCATTTTTTTACAAGGATTGATATTTTTCAAAAGCAGAATTTATGCTAAATTAAGATTATTTCTATAGTTGATTTATAATTTTGTAAAAAAAAATATATGAGCAATTTCACGCAAGTTCAGCAAATTTTTGGGAAATTTTGACTTGACCCCTTTTAATTTTGATTATTTTTTGTTTATAGATAGTCTTACATAAATAAAAAGTACAAGTTCTCTTAAATTTTTTTTCGACCAGGGGTCTTCACAGGGTGCCCCTCAATTTTTGGTTATTTTGTGATGTGAGTGCATTTTGACGAGCGATTGTAGGAAACTACTAAATCGATTTTCATAAATGATATGTCGTTGAATAGGTATTAGAACAAAGTTTTAAAAAATGTACACTGTTAATTTTTGAAATAATTTTTAACGGTGTAACATAAGAAAAAAACCATGTAATTGAAGAAAAAATGGCACTACACCTTTTTTTTTTCAAACTAAATTGAAGCTTATTTTATATCTAACAACTTGTGAAAGTTTAGGACATGCGTTATTTTTTGTTTTAAAGATAAAATTCGTTGTGCATATGACTGTCGGGAATCAGTTTTTTTTTGTTCTGAAGGAAAATTATAAAAATGGCGTTATAAACTGAGAGATTTTTTTTTATGTTAAATATCAAATATTTTATTATTAAATGAACTTTTTAAAATATTACAAAAATTATATATGTACAATAAAAAAAACATGAGCAATTTCAGCATAAATCCACAAAAGCGCTTATTGCTATGTACATTAAATGAAGCTTATGTGGAGTTTAAAAATAAGTTTCCTGATGTGAAACTAGGATTTACTAAATTCACGTCCCTTCGACCACAAGAATGTATAAAATTATCCCAAGGAGTTCATTATGTGTGCGTGTGTACCATACATCAAAATATGAAACTAATGATTCAACACTCTAAGATGCCTTGGATTACTGATGCTGCTTTCCAGAATTATAAAACATTAATCGACTTTGTTTTATGTGGTGAATTAACAGAAGATTGTCATACTTTGAAGTGCAATGAATGTTCAAAAAAACTTCAACAGCTGGAAGAAAGATTACTAAATGATTTTGACGATAAAGGAATCCTTCAAGTCAAATATCAACAATGGAATACCACTGATCGATGCAATTTGGATACTTTAATAGAAACTGTAGAAGAATTTATGAAAAAATTTGTTTACCGTTTACAAATTTTGATACAACACAACTTTATAGCAAAACAGCAATCTACATTCATTGAGGAAAGAAAAGAAAAATTAGAACCAGGAGAGTGCTTCGTTCAAGGGGATTTTTCTGAAAACTACGCCTTCATAATTCAGGATTCGTTTCAAGGTTATCATTATAATAATTCACAAGCTACTATTCATCCATTTGTCATTTATTTGAAAAGTGCCGCAAGTGAATATATACAGCACCGAAGTGTTGTACTCATTTCGGATATCACAACAGTACTACAGTCCATCTTTTCATTACAAAACTTATTGAATTCATCAGAACGCATATAAATTCTAATATTAGGAAAATAATTTCTAACACCGACGGTGCACCTTCTCAATACAAAAATAAACCACCATAAAAAAGACTTTAAGGTTGATGCAGAATGGCATTTTCATACTACCAGCCATGGAAAGGGGCCTTGCGATGTGATTGGTGGTACTCTGAAGCGTGCTACACACCGTTATAGTATGGGGAGCAGAGATATTATTGATACACCAAAAAAACTTTTCGAATGGGCTTTAAAATGAAAATTTACCATGAAATTTGGATACGCCGATAAAAATGAATATCAATTAAAAAAAGAAAAATTACAAAATCGATATAAAAATGCGATTACTATAAGTGGAACTCATAAATTTCATTCTTTTGTACCATTAAATACTAAGACAATAATTGCAAAAATGTTTTCCAACTCAAAAGAAACTTTTGAATGTAAAATAAGTAAATAATTTTTTTACAACTATATTTATTTTCTTTAACCTACATATATAATTTGTATGATATTTTAAAAAGTTTATTCAATAATAAAATATTTGTAATTTAATGTTAAAATACAATCTTTTACTTTATGATTCCATAATAACATAATACGAACATAATACTTCTCCAGTCAAAAGTTCCTAAATAGATTTAGTTATTTATACGTCATTTTTATTTGCAGTCGAGACTATCAAATTATTTTTTATAAGAGTGATAAGTGATTACTAAAAGTGATAAATAAACATTTCATTTTTTTATACCATATAATACAAAGAAAATAATTGCAGAAGTGTTTTCCTATTCAAAAGAAACTTCTGTTTGTAAAATAAGTAAATCATTTTTAACAATTGTATTTATTTTATTTATTGTACTACATATATAATTTTTATAATATTTTAAAAAGTTCATCTAATAATAAAATATTTGATATTTAACATAAAAAAAATCTCTTAGTTTATAACGCCATTTTTATAATTTTTCTTCAGAACAAAAAAACTGATTCCCGACAGTCATATGCACAACGAATTTTATATTTAAAATAAAAAATAACGCATGTCTTAAACTTTCACAAGTTGTTAGATATAAAATAAGCTTCAATTTAGTTTTAAAAAAAAAGGTGTAGCGCCATCTTTTCTTCAATTACACCGTTTTTTTCTTATGTTACACCGTTAAAAATTATTTCAAAAAATTAACAGTGTACATTTTTCAAAACTTTGTTTTAATACCTATTCAACGACATATCATTTATGAAAATCGATTCAGTAGTTTTTCTACAATCGCTCGTCAAAATGCACTCACATCACAAAATAACAAAAAATTGAGGGGCACCCTGTGAAGACCCCTGGTCGAAAAAAAAAATTTAAGAGAACTTGTATTTTTTATTTATGAAAGACTGTCTATAAACAAAAAATAATCAAAACTAAAAGGGGTCAAGTCAAAACGTTGTTGAATCTTCGTGAAATTGCTCATATATAAGATTCGCGGCGCCGCAAGTAAATAAGTTTTAAAAGCTCTGTTTCAGAACTTATTACAAAAACTTGTAACTGATGGTGAAAACTGTTTATATTTGTTTGCAGCAACTTATAAAACGACACTTGTATTATGTATACATGAAAATGAGTTAACGATTTTGAATATAGTGCATTTATATGAAAGTAAATATTATCATTGCAAGCTTTATAATTCTAGCATTTAAAGAAATTTTCGTCGTCTCAGGCAATCTTAGAGTATATATAAATATAGAGAGAAGATAACTTTAAAATTGTATGAAGAGAGACATAAGAAATCGTGTTTGCTAAAATGTCATATTCAATTTCTCATTTCGCCATTTGCATTTCTGTTTATTTACAACAACCAACTATTGTATTAAATTATAAATTAAAAACAATTAAATAATTTAAAACGAAACAAAAAGTACAATCTATTATTTTTAGTTGTGCTAATTTTTATAAAATGAATGAAAATAATTACGAGAGTATTTTACATTTATTGTGTTATTTCCAGTGATTTTATAATAGTGAACATTTTATTATTTTATAATGCAAATGTGCAAATATTTAAGTTATGTATACATCCTGAAAGTATATTATGAAAACTAGCTGGCGACCAACTTTTCATTATTGTGTAGTTTATTTTTAATAGATAAAAGATTAAAATTTATATATTTGGTTAGAATCAAATCCTAATCTGTCATTTTTCTTATTTCTTTTTATATAGTAGCAGTGAGGGAGAAACTATTATTTTTTTGTGGTAGGTTTTTTTCTTATAGATTTAAAAGAAACTCACAATAATTGTACAATTTTGAATCAAATGAAAAATTTATGCACGTCTTTGGGAAGACAAACCGGTTTCTCTCTCAGAGAAATAAAGGAAAACAAACAAACAAAAAAACGATTTGACAGAAGATCAATCACCATTAATATTAGTTATGGTGGTCGGTTGCAGGCAATCAATTTATATTTTCCAAACAAAATGATGGATTATAGAGCTATTTCGAAAGAAAATAATTTAAATTTCTATGAACGGAATTATTTGTTATATAAATAGCAAATGATATTTTGTGTTCATCATATTGTTTTTTTATTTCATATAACTTTTTAGATATTTTAAATTATACTTTTGGGTTGGGTGAATGTTTTTCGTATAAATACAGATTAAGCAAAGAGGATATGTCAAAAAAATGTGTTGATGTTTTAATTTAAATATATTTTTTAACATTAAATATTATTTTTAGAAGTCCTTTTCTATATCGAAAAAAATGTATGGTTTATTACGGTACGAAGCATCGACTTCGATACTTTGTTTCTCTGAATCACTGTTTTCTTAGAAATAAGAAATAAGTCGAAGCTAATACATAATATGTACTGCAAGAAAAAGATTCGGTCACTACAGCCTCTTTTGTGCCAACCGAATATTTCGTGTCACAGTGCCATCCTATTCGGTTACCTCTCCTTCAAAAACAGAATATGAAGACACAACAACCGAATTAGATGTTAATGTGACAGGATTTTTTCAGTCTACCACGATGTTGAAAAGAACTGAGCAAATAAGTTTTTAATACTTTTATGTTTAATTAAGACAAATTGTTTTGATAAAACTAAAGTATTTTTATAATAAATTACTAAATTTTCAACAATATCTTTTTGTAACACATGCGTAAAAAATATTCAATTTTGTACTAGAATAGAATCAAAGAAAAGACTATTTTTCCACACATATGACCACAAAATATTTTGTAAGCCTGGACCGTAACGCCGCCTGCATGTGAGATTTGTAGTTAAATCTATCCATATATATAATATTTTTATAGCAATAAAATATCAAAATAATAATTTAAATAACTTACCATATAGTAAAAACAACTTAAACACATTGCATCATTTGAATTGCAAGAAAAAACAATTTATTTAGGTTTTCAAAGTTTACAATTTTGACAGCTCTTATTGGATTCCTATGTGTTGTTTTAGTTGAATTCTTATGTTTATATTTTCGAGCTAGTATAATTTACAACTATTACAACGAAGATGACGCACTTTAATTATTTAAAAAGCTTAAATTTGTTTATAACTTTGTTAAATAAATAATTAAATGAACAATTGAATAAATATTTATAAATTTTACGCACTTGTTACAAAAAATAGTGTGTATTACTAGTGCGAATGCGTTTTCCAAACGCGAGTTATTTGCCGCACTCCCTGCGGTCGTGTGGCAAACTAAGTCTTATTTGGAAAACGGATTCGCACTACCTAGTAATACAATCTACTATTCCTTTATCTTAATTCATGTGAAATATAGCTTATCGTGTTTATCTTTGTTTATTGTTTTTATTGAATGAATTTAGATTACAATCACAACAAAGAGATATATGTTTGTTAGTTGATAGACATTAATTTAAGTAGCAAAATTATATTTTAAAGCATCGATGTGAATATCAAATTAAATTAGAATAAAATTTAATTTTATTGCATAATATAATGAGAATTTGATTATGGAGGTTAACATTGAGTTAAGTGATAAAAACAGAAGTGCTGATATCAAAATACATTTCTTAATTTTAGTATAACTTTCCTTCGATTTCCATGTTTTGAAGATGTTTCTCCGGGGACCGGGTACACATACACAAAATGATATCCGATGTCATAAAACTCACCTTTTTCTTTCCTCTTTGTAAGCTAAGTTCTGACCCAATTTGCAACCTATGTGCATGGATTCAAGATGATCTGGTGATTGATAACCATTTGTTACGCCTGTTGGGGTGTGAAGAACGTTATTATAATAAATAGAAAGTCGACTCCAGACGTCAATGATGTGAACCTAATCATTTCCGATTTCCTTAAACCTTCGGTAATCGTTATAGTATAATAAAAAAATTAATACGAGTTTTTCTATTTCTTTCCTAGTTTTGACATAGGGTAACTCAAAATATGTTACGAAATTTAAAGACTAATTGAAAATTTAAAGTTAAATTGTGCTGGAACGGGCTAACCGATTTCAATAATTTTCTTTTGTTTGAAAGGTACTAAGTAAGGCTTTATGAAAATATTACACTGATGAATGATGATTCATGATTTTTTAATGACTGATAAATATGGCGATTTCAAATATTACATTTTTTTCTGTTCTCTTTTTATATATTAAAGATTTATTATTTACTCAAAACATGCTAAAATAAAAAATTACAGACAAGCGTTATTTTTTGTTTTAGAGTAAAAGGCATTTGAATGTATTATTAGTTTGTCATTTTTTGTACTCTTTGCCATGTACTACCAACCATTTTACCGATATTTCTATGAAACTTTTTTTGTTTAAAGAATAATAAATATGGCTTTATAAAAAAAATTACATTGAAAATTTTTTGCCTTAGTTTTATTTTAATTTAAACCAATGAAATTCTCTAAAATGTAATGACATCATTCAATTTCACCAATAAAATTTGAATTATACTAATAACAAACATTTATACGTCTGGCCTACTGGGATATTAAAAATTATCAGTCTAATTTTGAAATAATTAACTGATATCACAGTAGGCCAACGTATAATTCATAAAAAATATATAAAGAAATGAAAAATGGCAAAAACTTTCTAAACGAATTCCCCTCGTTCGTTGATAAAATCTCATAATTTTTTGAAAAATTCATCAAGCAAGTGGTATTGATAATAGCCGTCGGCCTATGGTCTCATGCTATTATCAATATACTTGCTTTCGAAATTTTTAGCAAAAAATTATTTCGAATTATCGCCGCCCTTGGGAAATTACAACTGAAAATTATTTTATTTATTTTGCATGAATTTTTTCAAAAATTTAATTTTCAAATATGGTGAAGCCCAAAAGTACCTTTTTCTGAAAGAAAATCGGATATGGTGGGATTAAATTTTTGTTTATTTGTTGATTCGATTTCCCATCGAATAATAATTTTTGGGAAATATATTACCATACGCCATTTCACTCGTTGACTACAGATTCTTTTGGTACTAATAGAAAAGGGGAGTTCCAAGCACTTACATAAGATTCTCGGCTTTTCTAAGGAGCCTGCCCATTATTTTTTAACTAGTACATGTTTTCGTTGAATTTAATACACACATATTCACTTTACTAAGTAGAACAAATTAAAAAGTACATAAACCAAACCACCATCTCTACGATACTATATACCGAAAAATGGAAAATTATAAGAAAATTAATTCTTATCATCAATTTATATTTAAAACTTTTACATTATCATTTCATGAATAATATTCAAAATTCATTCACTCATTCCTCGCACAAATCTAAATCATGAATTTTTTGGGGTTTTCTTGTGTTGCTGCTAAAAATATTGATAGACAATTTTATTAAAAGAGAAAATAGCATGTTGATGATAGAAGTATTTTTATATTTACGTTGGTTTGATTATAAGTTGTTGACTGCTTTAAAACAAGATTTATTTTATATTGTTTAAAATATTCAATTTGGTTAACATTAGATGTAGTTGAATTTAAATAATGTAGTTTTACAAGCACTGAATCCGACATTACATATTTTAATTTTTGAAATTTTTTTATAAATTTATATAATTTTAACCACTTTTCAATCCACTATTGTATTTCTACAGAATTTGATTAAAATTTATATTAAACTTACGAATCTCTAAAAAATGTCATTTTTACTGATATCATCGATCATTATATCTTTCGACATAATATGAGAACAATATTGTTTCAATTTGGAATTTCAAATTCAATAACGACTTGTTTTAGTCTGATGCACAATCTGTTTTTTCATTTAATCGAAACGTCAATCATTCAAAGACAATATTGTTAAGGTTTATGGTAATGAATTGTTGAACATAATCTTTTTATTCAAAATAAATTATAATGATATATCCATATCACTGTTGATAGCCACTAGCCCGCCACCCAAAACTATCGCAGCCGGCAATCTATACCATTTATTTAGTTAGGACAAGCGGTTCATCAGCTTTTTGTCAGTACAACTCGCATTACCCAAATGTCTAATATATCTAAGTACTGTTCAAGACAACTGTTTGTCCCCATGCAAAGTTTTTTTTTTAATTTAGAGCAGCACTTTTGTGCTACAAAGCACTAGATAATTTTATTAATTATTTCTTTAACATCTATTCTCCATATCAGCTTTTTTCAAAGTAAGGCAACGTTTTTACGTCATAAGGTCATGTTTGAACTATAAGTGTTTCTTTCTTAAACCATTCATTGATTTTATAAATCAATAGCTAAACCAAAAGTTTGTTCCATTACAAATCAGATAGATTTAAATTCGCCAGCATAATTTTCCAGATTTTTATATTTTTCCTTTTTCATAAAATAAACGTGACTCTAAAATTACTTTATTTAACCACAGCGTGTACATTTATGTTTTGATGAAAATTAAATAATTTTTTTTATAATCTATTTCCTTGTGTCGCTTGTATTCGATGACATCTTTTCGAAATTATTAGAGCAAATTATTTGAAAGGAAAAAATATGTTGTTTGAGACTGTCTCTCAAATTATATAAATTGGATGAATGAAAAAGAAAATTACACATTTCAGATACATACATTAATTTCAATCTAATGATTCTATTTTCTATTTAGGTTAAAGATGAACAATATTACATAGATGAACGTGCTGTAATATGGGGCGAACGTTCGAATGATATTGATCAAACCGTTCCAATATTACCCCGAGGGCATCATCAATTTCCTTTTAGATTTAGTATACCAGAAACAAATTTACCATGTAGTTTTGAATCACGTGCCTGTTATATCCGTTATTATGTTAAGGTAACCTTTAAATTATGGTGTTATAGTTTATTTCATAATATATTTTTAAATTTGTTTATAGGTAACTTTAGACATTCCATATGCCTCACCCCCACAGGGAATTAAATATTTTACAATTATTGGGCCACATATAGATTGCATGGAAGATCAATATCTTGTAAGAATATAAAATAATTTTAACAGTTATTTCTTATAAACTCATGCGAGTAAAAATATTTGCTTTATTTTTCCAGAAACCAATAACTGGGCAAGACAAAAAAGTAAAATGTTGTTTTTGTTGTGCAAAAGGACCTGTGACATTAAGGTAAGACTACACATTTTTTAAATAAAAAACTAGGATGTAGACTTATGGTAGCTTAATTGATTTTTACGGACGCGTGACCCTATAACTATTAACAGCTCGACTCTTTGTTAGAAAAATTCCAGTTTACAGTTAGTTTTTTTATACTCAAAAAAACATTTTTGGCTGAAATAAAATTAAATTATTCTTTATCAATTTCTAGGGTTCCATTCTTTAAAAAATAAAAACGAAATCCTTCTGGTGGACATAATCGATTTTCCCACATACTAAAAGTGCTATCAACTTAAAATTTTCTACAGCCCTAAAATGTGTTTGTCCACGTCTACCAAAAATTTAAAAAATTGCAAATTTTTGTATTTATCTAAGTTTTATAGACAAAGGTAAGGAGATAGTAAAACAATTTTTTTTTTTAAAAATCGAAATATTTCAAAAAACAAATCGACTGCTTAGTTTTTGAGTTTTTACCAAAAACGAGTGTTGTTTTCCTCCCTCTCCTTAACTTCGAGTATAACAAAAGGATAAATTTGAACATTTCACAGCGATCAGTAGCTTCTCTGCATAAGTTAATGTAAGTAGGAAATTTTCGAATAAAAAAGTTTTAGAGTTTTTAGTGATATAGGTTTTAGAGTATATATTTAAAAGTCGATTAAAATTGAAGTTGTATTGTGTTGAGTTGAGTTAAAATTTTAATTTTTTGAAGAAAGTGAAAAATTGAAAAAAGTGAAAAGAAAAAAAAATCGAATAAGATAGACAGGTGAGATAACTTCTCAGTTTAAGATTATATAGTGATCGTGAAGTGTATAAATAAAAACAATTTAAAATATTATTTTATTATATTCTTGTTTATGAACCTTTTATTTTATAAATCAATAAACTATAAGTGATAATATACAAAGTGGGTATACATATAAAGTATAATATACAAAGTGGGTATTCAACCAGGTAGATCTGGTTGTAGGTCAGTGGTGGGCAGTAATTATTACTGCCTATATAGGAAACTACTGCGTTCAAAATCGAATCCAAATGTTAGAAATATTTTCCGAAGAGTTTCCAAAAATATAATTACCAAAAAACCAAAAATAGTTATGGATAAAGGCGATCTAGATATTTCTGATTCGGAAAGCAGCACTATTAGTGCAACAAGTGTTAAACAAAATACTACTACAGAAGATGTAGCCATATTGTTAAAAAAATTTCAAAATGGAGGTGTAAACCTGAATTCAATGCTGGCTAACATTAGTGAAGAATACAATTTAAATTTACATGTAGTTGATAATGATGACTTTACTTTAGTGAAATCTCGAAAAGTACAGCGAAAAAAAGCAACTAATCACATGGATACGTCACAAGTGTCACAAGTGGCGACGTCAAATCGCTTTTCAGCACTACCGTTGCCTAAAGCCAACCTGGCTCCTAGGAAAAAAGTTGATACTCCTCCATCTTCAAAGCATATTCCTACGATCACTTGCCAAGACATAGCCACCGCTTCGTTTGTAAAAGAAGTAAATACTTCTTTGCCAGAAGCGAAATTTAACATTAAAAATGGGCGTAACAATACAGCTTTTATTAAGCCGGCATCAAAGAAAGATCACGGATTGCTGTATCAATTTCTAAAAGATAATGGTGTGCCATCGTATACCTATCATTCCAAAGATGAACGAAATTTGACGGCAGTAATTAAAGGTTTACATTTCTCAACGTCAGAAGACGACATCGTTAACGAACTTAGAGGATACCTAGGTGTGGAGCAGGTGATCAAGGTATCCAGACTGGAAACGGCATACAGCAAGAAAAATAACGTTAACTCGAATATCTTCATGGCTAGTTTCATCCCATCCATCAAAAGGGAAGATATAATAAAAATCCGACACATCGCTTACCAAGCCGTATCGTGGCATAAACCACAAAACTAGGGCATTGTCCAATGTCACAATTGCCAGGGTTATGGTCATGTTTCCGCCTGCTGCCAAATAAAACATAGGTGTGTAAAATGTAATAATAGTCACGATCCAGTTGCATGTCCACTCAACGAACAGGATAGAGTTACAAGACAGCCGTTTTGTGTCAACTGTGGCCAACTTGGAGTAATCATCCAGCAAATTATAAAGGTTGTTCTTTATACCAAAAATTAGTTGCAGCAAGAGAATTGAAAAAGCACCAAACAAGGGCCAACACCAAACAACAGGAAGAATTTATTTTTAGATCCGTTAATAGCACCATTAATAAAAACATTTCTTTTGCAGACGCAGTCAAACAACAATCCGGACAAAGAGGAGATGGTGTACCGACCCCAACACTAAACAACGCTAACAAAGACCAAATACCTATGTCATCGTTCATGGAAATATCCGTGGACTTATTTGGTGTAAGCGCCAAGACACTTTTGGAGAAGGTCAGATCCTTTCTCCCACAATACAAGAAAATAGACAATATTGACGACAAACGAATTGTCTTCTTGTCATTTGTAATGGAATTATGTGATGGTTAGTTCCATACATACAAGACTCCTAAATTTAATGCCGAATCGACTTTTCGAAATAATTTCAATAAATCTCAACTCCATAGTAGCACGTCATAGAAGAATGGAACTTCAACATTTTCTCGTAGCTAACCCTAATAAAATTGTTTTAGTGAATGAAACTCATCTCAATCCTAGACACAATGTCACACTTCCTAATCATGCATTTGTTAGAAATGACTCTGGCTGCGGCACTGGTATCATTATACCAAACAATATCTCATATAAGATAATTCCCAGTCTCAATATTGGTAAGTCTTCAATTACACCAATTGAAATTTCATTTAAATCTCCCCAATTATCCCAAAAATTAATTCTCATTTCGTGTTATTTCCACCCGCATAGTACGGGTGCAAAAGTACACAGCTTTCTTGATCACCTCTTCACCAACCTCCCACAATCGGTGCCCTTCGTCGCTGGTGGAGACTTTAATGCACGTTCTATCAAGTGGGGTGACACTGTTAGTAACAATATTGGTAAGATTATTGATCAGTGGTGGACAAACAATCCCCACTTTTTCAATATCTTCTATCCGCCTAATCCAACAAGGTCGCAGAGTCACCTTGACTTTTTCATAACTGGTAATCTCAATTCACTCTTTGATGTAAATCACAATTCTCAGTGTTACACTTCAACTTTTCATTCCGAGCATTATCCGGTTCATCTGAAGTTAACTCAAAGCACTCCAGGTCTTTTTGAAAATAATTTTCAAAAAGCCGAATATTCATCATTCCAAGACACCGATTGGCTTAAACTCAAAAGACACCTTAACCTTAAATCAGCTGATATGCTTTTAAAATATTCCAAAGATCTCGCGAAAACTTTGGAAAATTCTAAATTGAATGTGATCATCCAAGAATTTAACATCATGATAAATTCTACTTTTCAAGAAAATTCAAGAAAAGTAAGTCCCATATCATACAACAATCTTCACTCTATGCCTAAAATCGTAAAAAAGATGTTAAAAACCCGTTCGAAATGGAGAAGACAACTTAAACGGTTGCATCTCCATTTTCTTAATACCTCAAATACAGAATATAAAACTCTTAACTCAAAAATTAATTGTATTTCAAATATGATTAAAAATCATATAGAGACGGTGCTCGAAGATCGTTTTAAAGCATCATTAAAGAAAATGATCCCGTCCAATAATATGTTTCGTCAAATTAATCAAATAACCGGCCGAAAGAAAGGTTATTCCACCACAATTGTAGATGATTCCAACAATGTTATTGACAGCGATGAGCAAATCAAAACCCTCTTCGCGAATCACTACAAGAATCTTTATAAAGACAGTACTCCAACCTCTCCCGACACAAACCCCGACTTAATCGAAAAAACATTGAAAGATTTCTTTGAATCTAACCCTTCATGCGAAAGCATTCCTCTTCTCACAATTGATAATCTTAAGGCAATTATCAAGAATTATAATAATAAAAAGTCATATGGAAACGATCTTATTTCCAACTTCATGATTAAAAAACTCCCCGACATTACCCTTGAACTTCTGCTTGCAATATTTAATTGCTCTATTATATCACAATATTTTCCGAACTCCTGGAAAATTTCCAAATTAATAAATATTCCCAAAGTCAGAGGTAATGTAAAAATTTCCCAGCATAGACCTATTTCTATGCTTTCCAACATAGGAAAAATATTGGAAATTCACATGTGTGATTCCCTTCTTAGCTCCACTGAAGATCTAAAAATCATCCCTGATTTTCAATTCGGATTTAGAAAACAACATTCTACCACGGATGCTTTGACTAAATTCCATCATGACATTACCTCTGAACTTAATCATAAAAATTGTACTTTTGTTCTTAGTCTGGACTTAAAAAATGTCTTTGATTCAGTCTGGCTAAAAGGCTTACTATATAAGCTTATAATTTATGGTTTTCCTCCCTCAATCATCATTTTTCTCTCCAACAGATCATTTAATATTGCATATAAAAATCTTATTTCTGACTTCTTTCCCATGGAAAGAGGTGTACCACAGGGCTCTGTTTCCGCCCCTCTTCTTTATTCTTTGTCAATAGCTGACATTCCTAACACCTCATGTTTCTGCAAATTAATTCTTTACGCAGATGATACCCTTTTATATGCAAGTCATCACTCACCCAAATCAGCTATCAGAGAGATTAAATCTGCATTTGATGATATATCAAGGATTTATTCAAAATGGGGTATTGAAATAAATACGCATAAAACAAAACTCATTTTTATTAGAAACCCTTCTTCAAGGAGTCCTGAGGAATCGTTTCCAAAATTAAAGACCTTTCAATAGACATAAACGGAACGATAATTTCACCATCCACTTCCATTAAATACCTAGGTATATACTTCAATGAACTGTTTAAATTCAACCCACATGTGAAACATATTATTCAAAATTCAAATAAAGCGTATCATATGATTTATTCAATTTTTAAATATCCCGATGGTCTATCAACTTCAACTAAATTATTAATTTACAAGCAGTTGATTAGACCGATAGTCACCTATGCTTTCCCTGTGTGGTACACGCTTTCAAAATCCCACATGGATCTCCTATTGCTACAGGAAAGGAAGATCCTAAAACGTGCTACATATACGTATAGACGTACGGACAATAAATACGTTTCGAACGAACATTTATATTTCAATGCAAATCTCAACCTATTAAATCAACATCTGATCAAGTTATTGATAAACCACAATAACAGAATTATGTCTCACCCAAATAGACTTCTCACACAATGTAAGGACGATTTCCAGAATGAGCACGATGCTCAAGCTGACTTCATTTATCCTTCAATATTCATGGCAGTAACAGACCGGTACTCGCATATGTTCCGAAACGAGGTCTCCTTCTACTCTGGAAGAAGACCTGGGTTTCATTATGGTTAACGGACATATTTAGCTTTGCTTCACCCTTTTCCTCCTTCCCTCACAACCGCATTAACTTAACCATCTCCTACAGACTCTTCTCTTCTCTTAACTTTTAACTCTTTTCATTACAGGGACTCAACGCTACGGTGCTGGCAGCGTGAAAATAAAAATTATAATCTTGTTTAAATATAATAATATCTCTTTTAGAATATATCTGTTTATATATTCGTAGTTATAATTTTATAGTATTTATTAGGCTTAATTCTAGTCTTAAGTTTTCAATTACATAATTTTAACTATAAATATGAATAATAAAATTAAAATTGCACCAATAAATGAATAATAATAATAATAAAAAACATTTCACAGCTGTGGGAAATATTGTAAATATTGAACGAAAACTATAGCAGTCAACTATAGCTCATCGATTGAAATATTATTTTGTAGGTTGAAATATTATTTTGTATGTTAAAATTTTGAAAAAAAAAATGATAGTTTTTGACAACTAGATGCAATGACAACTAGATGCAATACACAGATGACATATTTTTTGTAAAATATATCCAAACAAAAAGTGCAAATTTTGGAGCAAATAGTACATTTTCCTACAAGAGATGAAAACATTGTGTTTTTTGTGAGTAAACTACTAAGTAAACAACTCTAGAAATCGACAACCTAACATTAAAATTGCATATTCTATTTTCGTTGCGTTGTTAAAAAACTTTTTAAAATTATATGAAAACCCATAGCAACAACAATTTGTTATTCTTTTTACACTAGTGGAAAAAGAACCCATTTTCACAGGGCATTAAGCGTGATGAAAATAGACTTTTTGTATGCTATCATAGAAAAAATATTTTTTTTAACTACTAACTTGAGAAATCGTCATTATTTAATCGAATGCCCCAATGAGAAGTAATTTTTCTCAACCTAGGTCAATAATAATAACAAAAAAATATAAAGGGGCTGAAATCTCACAGCTCTGAGATGTCAAGACTTCCGTCTGGGTTAAGGATTTTGATATAGTTTTCGGCAAAAAACTTTTACGAGGACATGGTTTTTAGTTTTGGGCAGCGATGTGTATCAAACATAACTCTTTATTAAAGTACAAGTATTTTTTTTAATCTCTGTTTAGAAATTTATTACAAAACTAGCACGAAACATCAATACGATGCCGGAAAATTATAACAGATTATAAATTAACATAATTTAGTGAAAAGATTATACAATCAGCAAACTACTCAAAAAACAAATCCATTTAGCGTTTCGAGAAAATATTACAAAATCACAAATTCATATTTCTTTCAAAATTCCAAAAATATTGTAAAAATTAAAGAAAATCAAACTTTTTTCAAGTCTAAAAATATTCCAAAAATTATTACAAAATCAAAGATTAAACTTTTTTCAAAAATTATGAAGATATTGCAAAAATTAAACAAAATCAAAAATTGAAACTTTCAAAAATATTTCAAAAATTAGAATAAAATCAAAGATTTAAAATTTTTCTAATAATATTCTAATAATTCTAATAATATTCCAAAAATTCAAAAATTGAAACTTTTTTCAAAATTCTAAAAATATACATATATTTAATTAAAAAATTTTTTTTTTCAAAATTCTAAAAATATTCCAAAAATTGGAATAAAATCAAATATTTAAACTTTTTCTAAATTCTAATAATATTCCAAAAATTCTTAAAAATTCAAACTTTTTCCATAACTCTACAAATATTGCAAAAATTATAACAACATCAAAAAATGAAACTTTTTTAAAAATTATAAAACCTATAATAAGATAAAAAATTTAAAATTTTTCAAAATTCTAAAAATATTCCAAAAATTCTACAAAATTAAAAATTGAAACTTTTTCAAAATTCCAAAAATATTCAAAAACTATAACAAATTCAAAAATGTCCATGTCCAATTTCGTTTTCATTTACATTTTCAGCAAACTATTCAAAAACCTTAAATTTAGCAATTCGAGAAAATATTAGAAAATCACAAATACATATTTTTTTCAAAATTCCAAAAATATTGTAAAAATTATAATAAAATCAAACTTTTTTCAAAATTCCAAAAACTATAATAAAATCAAAAATTTAAAATTTTTCAAAATGCCAAAAATATTCCTAAAATTCTTACAAAATCAAAAACTTTTTCCAAAATTCTTAAAATATTGCAAAAATTATTACAAAATCAAAAATACAAACTTTTTTCAAAATTCCAAAAATTTTTCAAACACTATAACAAATTCAAAAATTTCCATTTCATTTTCAATTACATTTACGTCATAAAAACAACTACCCTTTTTTTTCTTAAAAAATTGGCTAAAAAAATCAATGAAATCATTTTTCGACACACTTGACATTATTTTTTTGACAAACTTATAATGCCATAATTCTCAATAATAATAATATATTTTCATGTTATACAAATTATTAATTTTATTTTTTTCCAAAAACTTGGGTAAAAAAGTAAATAAAAATCTTTCTTTTGACACACTTGGCAACATTTTTTTGACAAACTTATAATGCCATAGTTCTCTATAATAATAATAAAATTTCATTTCAAACAAAATTTTAATTTAATTTTTTTTCCAAAAAATTGGGTAAAAAAATAAATAAAAATCTTTCTTTTGACACACTTGACAACATTTTTTTGACAAACTTATAATGCAATAATCTAGATTTTGGTCTCACATACCAATCCCGACCATCAAGATTTCTGTAAATTTAATGTGCCTACTCGTAATCACTTAAAATGAACGTTTTTTAAGCAAAAACTATGCAAATTTCCTTGTTTTGACACACTTGACAACACACACTCAAAATGAACGTTTTTTAAACAAAAAATATGCAAATTTTCTTGTTTTGACACACTTGACGATTTTTTTGACACACTTCCGGTACAGTTATCGAACACATCGTCCTTTCGGCTCTTCCCATTGAAAAACCTATTTTTAGAAAAAAAAAATTTTTTCAATCCGTCCATCGGTTTTCTAGATTTCGTCGGTTGTGGCGGCCGGCCTGCAGACAGACACACATTTTTTTTTTTTGCCTTTTTAGAATCAGTAGGCCCTAAAACGTCGAGAAATGCCAAAAAAAGTGGGGGTAAGAATTTCACTTTGAGCTCATGAATGTAATACTTAGGTCTTTCAGACCGAAGTAAAATAAGTTTTTGATTTGAAAAAAGTAGATTGTACAGTGTACTATAGTGCGAACGCGATTTCCAAACAAGAGTGTAGTTCTTCGCAACGCTCGGCTGCAATCATTCGCGTTTGGAAACGCAGTACGCTCTAGTAATACACACTAGTTTTTGTAACAAATGCTTAAAATTTATTAAATCTTTTTGTAGTTGTTGATTATATAATTTATTTCACAAATTTATAAACAAATTTGAGATTATGAAGCATAAACTAAAATGAACCATCTTCGCATTGTAATATTTGTATTCAAAATTATAGGTATAGATTCCAGTTTGCTGTTAAAATATACTGAACTACTAAAATTAAATTTGATTTCATAAAATCGACCAATTTTCCAAATTTCATTTCATAAAATCGATCAAACATGTAATACACATTACACAAGTGTTATAAAACAATATTGTAATATCAATAAATCTTAAAAATATAAACATAGCAATCTGACTGCAAACAACCTACAGTATAATATATTCTTCGTAATTGAAAAAAACAGTCACCCACATAAACCTTTTTACTGAAAATAATTTGGCAACTGATTTCAAACTCAATAATCTTTCAAAATAATTGTTATTTTTTACAAGTCAGATTATTTTAGGTTCTTACTTCTTTATTTAGATTCTTACTAGTCAAAGTTATCATAACAAACGATTTTTCGCTACAACCAGCCGCAGCATTAGACTCTCTTCCTTTTTTTTCTTTAGGACACACATTAGCTTTGCATATGTCCTTTTGCACCGCACTTAATGAATCGCCTGCTTTTCATTTTTTGAGAGTTAAGAACAACAGCAACTTCCTCTTGGCCGGAACACATCGTTTTACAAACCCTTTTTACTTCAGCTTCCAACAAAGTACTCTTTGCACGTTCCAATGTCAGCTTATTCTCAAGCATTGGCTCCAGAGCTGTTACCACATGCATATACGAAGGCGGTATTGCCATCAGCAAATTCACAATGACTTCTGTTTCATCGACATTGCCACCAGCAGCCTTGTATGCTCTTAAACCAGTTCCAAACTGGTGGCCAACGGGGTGGAAAACGAAATATGTGGCCAACGGGGTTTTTTCCTTGCACTGCATGGTCATTATTCATTAACTTCTTTAAATAAATCTTCGTCCCATTAGATTTTCTCTCGAACACGCTATTTAAATCAGCCATCATATCGAATGCTGTTTGCTTGTCCCTGACATAAAATTCATCCCCTTCGCATCATTAGTAGCCCAATCGCTAGTCGGTGGATTTTCTTTACAAGGACCTTCAATGTTTTTGAGTAAACCCTTCCGTCTTAAAAGAACCATTAATCGAAACTTGCATACTGAATAATTGCCGCCGCAGAACTGAGGCATGCAATGAATTTATTTATAGTTGTTTAACCATGAACAGTTTTACAAAGAATGAAAAAATAATAATATTAAATTAAAATATGACATTCTCCAAAGGGCTCTTTGATTTTAAGTTTAGAGTTGTTCAACAATTCATACCGAGTGAACAGCGTTTGGGAAATAAGCTAAATTTGATTCTTTTCAACCAAAAGCTTGTACCTGTGTGTCTGATATTGTAAGGCAATACAGAATCTGTTGCTTCAGATATTCAACGGAAGGATACAAATGATCATAAAGAAGATGCTGATAGACAAAACTGAGTGGAATTATCGTTAATGAGAATTCTTACCTCCGAGACACAATGCTCAAATTTATATGAAACAAGAATAATAGAATCTCTCCAATGATAGAATTTCTTTATTTTCCCAACCTTAAGAAATTGGAATTATTGCTATTGATAATCGATTGGCCATTGGTGCAATTTTTAATATCAGCTTTCCATGAAAAAAAACATGTTTTAAAAAGAAGTTATGGCATTTTCTTTTGGTTTTGTTATAAAAGTGAGGACATTCAATACCGTTTCTTACCAATCGCATTACCATTACTGTCGATTTTGCTAGTGTAAAGAATCGCATTACCATTACTGTCGATTTTGCTAGTGTAAAGAACATTGGTCTTGAATGCTCTAGTTTCTGTTATGGCTGATATTCAGTTATTTGTAACACCCATTTCCCACAAAAATTTTTGCATTGAATAAGCTTCAATTTATTTAAAATGACTTCGTAAGAGTTAATTAACAAAAAAAAACATAAAAAAATTAACCCTACACGGCTGCAGCTCCACCATTCCCTAACTTTTCTAGATATATTTTATTACTTTTTCAAATACCTGGCTACCCGGATAACCCAGGTACTTTAGAAATTAAATACTCGAATACCCCAGGTACTTGCAAAGTCGAGTAATTTGAATACCCAACCTAAAATGGACGTCAACCTAGACAAATTAAAAAATTATGAGAAAACTTTGAAAACATAACAGCTTCTCAAAGGCTTATTTATTCTACTTGTAAGATATTTGTAACTTTTCATTTAAAACCCTTTTGAATCTGTAGTTTCTTCACAGTGCATTCACAGACTTATATCTAAAGGAATCATAACGAATTATACGCTTACGAAATTTTATTATCCAAACACTAAACTTTTAAGCATTTGTTTTTTGTATTCACCAAAAATTTTATGCTTTAACTTATTCAACGTTTATTCATTAAAATTCTATTTAAAATTATTCAAATAAACACCATTAAAATGTAAAACTGTGAAATTTAAATTTTTAATTTAAAAATAATAAAACAATAAAAGAAAATCTCTTATTAATTTAACTTTTCTCTTTTCTAACATTTTAACAAAAACAAACGAAAAAAAACTTTATGTTTGAGGAAATGTAAATTTAAAAAACCCATTCATTTTACATCATAAAAATTTATCATTCCATCTATTCATCAAATCACCATTCACCATTCTATCTCTATTGTGTTTCGTTTTTTTTTTTATTTTATCCTTTTATCTTCCTTTAATTTAAACAACAAACAAGAGAATTATACAAAAACGAACAAGAACAACCCTAATTTGAGAAACAATTTTTCTTTTTTATTTGAAATGTTAAAGAAAAATACCATAAACAAAATATAAATACATTTTATTTCCTTAAAATATCCTTTTTAACCATTCTTAAATCACTTTGTTTTTCTAAGTGAGTTAAACATGGAAAATATTTAGTTTAATTTTTCACTGAATTAAATCTGTTTGTTGTTTTTAAGGAAGATTTAGTGTTTTTGTTATTGGAATATTATTATTGTTTTTGTTTTCTTTTGTTTTTCTGATTGAATGCATATTTATGTTATCGGATTAAGTTCCAAATACCGTTAACCATTAATTAAGTTCCAAATACCGTTAACCATTAATTAGGTTCTAGCTTATGAAAAGCTAAATAAAAATTTTTCGCTTTCACTGTACATATAAATAAATATTATACACGATTTTCTTGTTGAGATTTTTTTAACTGTGTTCTACATTTTCTGTCTGTTTGTCCGGCATTTTAATTAGACTTCTCTATGATTTATCTCTTTTAGAAAATATTAAAAGTTGTAACCGACTTTGCAGTGCACACGCTATGCTATTACTGCAAAAAAAAAAAGTTAAACCAAAAGATTTTGGTGCAAGATATTTCTTTTCATATATAATCTAATAATAATAATAATAATAATTGTTATATCTCTAATAATAATAATAATAATAATTGTTATATTTGCTTAATTCATTTTTACAATATTATGTTATAGTAAATTTTTTTTTTTTTTTAACAATAAACGACAATAACTATTTAACTAGTTGTCTGTCGGAAGATTGTACATTTAATGAAATACCTTATATTTTGTAATAATGCTATAATGAAATACTTGAGATTAAGATTAAAAAAGAAATTATACGTGTTTTTTTCCCAAAAGCTAACGGAGTATTAAAGTTGTGTCTTAGGCAACAAGTGAAAGATTATTTTTCTGACCAATTCATTTTTTGTTGTATTTAGCATGCTAGTATTAATAATATAAATTAGAATGATAAACTGTACATCTCAGTAGTTGAATACATTTGTCCAAGAAGTTCTGATTTGCAGACCTATTGCTATAAATTTGTACAAATTGTTCCAGTTCAATCCATTTAATATAGTGATACACATGTGGTCTTTTCATATATAAGTAGATTTGATTGATTAATTGAAAAGATTGATTTTTGGCTGAAATTATGAAATCAATATTATAATTCCCTTACACAACACGTTAAGAGTTATTAACAGTCAAACACAAATTTCTTTTATTTTCAGTTGTACATTAGACCGCACAGCATATTGTTGTGGTGAAACTTTAAAACTTAAATCAATTATCGATAATCAAGGGGAAGAAAATGTTAAATTAAAATTACAGTTATTACAAGTAAGTACATATTCTTCTTCTATTTTAATATGAATTTTTACTGTGATTTTAATTGTTATCCTTTAGTTTTGTGAATTTTTTGTTGAGCGAGGTGTTTTAGGTATAACAAAAGAAGTACAACATTTAGTTTTAGAATTTAAAGGAGAGACAGTAGTTCCAAATGAAAAATCCGATACATGTTCCAATTTAAAAATACCGTCGTTACCGACAACAATGATAGGTGCTTGCCGTTTAGTACAAATGTACTATACACTAACGGTAAGTTTTAAGAAATGTAACTTGTGATTTAAAGAAAAAATGTTTTGTAAAAAATTCATCTCGCCATCCTAGTATCAATCCGGACCAAGATGGGGAGAAAGACCATGTCTCAAAGTTTCATCATCACCCTTTGCAACGTTTTGTAACGAAAAACATTTGGTCTATTAACGTCCCGCCTGTATAACAATTCAAACGAACGATAATTTAGCATCGTCAATAATTTATTCAATTTTGATCAAACATAATCTTACAAATCATTTCACTTAATTTTATTCAAGAATCAAATCTCTTTGTAAAAGTTGTTAAAAACAAAAACAAAACATTTTACTTCAAACATATCCTAAAAAAACTTATTAAAACTTTCTTTTTCTTTTAAGTTTTTCTCTTCAACATTTTCTTATGAAAGCGAGGAAAAATAATAACCAACTTAATATTAACAAACATTTATCCACATGAGTCTTTTGTACCCTATTTTCCTTATCCACAAACAAAAGTCAACATAATTTCTAAAATAAATTGCGTTGGGTATTTACGATAAACACAAAAATATAAAAATTAATTATTTTCATTCTCACAAATATTCTTAATATAACTTTTTTTCTGCATTTAAAAAAATTTACAATATTTTACGGATAGCGGTAAGTTGAAAAGTATAATGCTTATTCCACGTAAAACAAGCTACAAAGATTGTTTGAATAACAGAATAAAATTTTTCAGCATTTTTTAAAATGGGGCGCAGAATTATTCGAGTAGTAGGGGTATGGAGGAGCAAAACGGGGTATTTAAGGTTTGATGACAAATGAAACTAACCGTATTGTATTTTAAGAATTCGTTTTATTTCAATAATCATCTTTGGTAATCAGTCTTCATTATTAAAGTCTTTTTAAGAATCTAACTATTAAAATATATTAAAGATACTAAAATCTTAAAATATCAAAAACTAGAAATAGTCCTTTCACCCCATCTTGCCCACCTATGGGGCGAGATGGGGCAGCCCTATGCACAAGATGGAGTACCACTAAGACAATATTCATAGGTAAAAGCTGCATCTTCATTCTCGTCTTCTATACTGGCACAGTTGTAGTGAGCCCATTTCCTCATGCCAAAAAAGCAGCTCAGCCTTCATTAGAGTCCAAATATAAGTCTTTGCAGTGCAAACTCACCCTATTGTAAGATGCAAACAATTTCAAGATAACAAATATATTCTAAAATCTAAACGAAGTTCATTATGATTTATTTTTATTCAATCCGATGAAATAGGTTAGAATATTTGCTGTAAGCTATAACACCATCTTAACTTGAGTAGCAATAGAATAAACAATCGAGATGATAACGTTGCAAAAAAATGTTGAATAACTAATTACTATTGATGAATTTAACTCACCTATTTTAAGATACAAAATATTTTGAGATTGTATATTGAGACGATAAATGTTCACTGAAATCAAAAACTTTCTCCTACCTACTCCTTCTTGTTCCTACCTATCGTACCGCGCCATGCCCTTTCAGGTCATTCTAAGTTTAAAAAAATACTGGATAAAAGCATTGAGCAACACACAGAAAAACAAGTTCTTACCTGTTAACGAAGATATTGTCACATGTGAATAAATTTGAATCTTGTCTGAGATGTTGTTACTTCAGTACACTAACACTCTCTAAATTAAATGAAGAAACGACTGATAAAAAATTGAAGTAATGACAACCTTATCTCAAAGTTGGCAGTTTATTATTCAAACAAAGAAAAAATATTCGCAAACAATTTCATCGTGATTAGGACAACTACACGTTAACATTTTCCTGTTGTCAAGTTGGTTGAGGTTTATTTAAAATATAAAATGTTACATCCAATATAACAGTAAATAAAGTAAATAACTATTTCCATGAACAACATTTTCTTTGGTCTTATATCATGAATTTTTTATTTTAAAAATAAAGTATTTAAAATTAATTGACTATATTTTATTTTCACATAAATATTACGTGTGATTGTCTCAACTACACCGTTCTATAACTGTACAGTTGTTGAAACAATTTCGGAGTTCTATTCGTCATATTTGCCCGCAAGTTGAGGTTGAGACAACTGTATTTCAATTGGAAATAGAACTTTTTATTTTAGTGCAAAAAACAAACAAACCGCGTGGTGTTGTTAATGCACTTCGCCGAGTAATGGCCAATATGGCAGCGCGACGTCAGGTGGTAACACGCATTTGATTGGTTAATTCTTTCGTCACTTAAGCCGTTCCTTCCCTTACTGTGCATGAAAGATCTACAGTGGATAGACCTCGTATTTTTTTAGACAGGTGAAGTAGATGTCACTGTAAATTTGTAAATTGTGACCTATGAAAATCGAAAATGCAGGTTTTAAAATATGACCTATGTTTTTGTGATAAAGCGCTACATTGTGTATCGAATTGCAAGTACCACATAATGTGAATATCACCAAATTCTCTCATGTCACAAAACGATTAGACAATCGGCAATATGATGTCAGTAGCGTTGGTGATCGTCAAGTCAGTCGCCTTTCAGTTATTGAGGTACACTCAAGCCTCAATTTTCCCCAAGTTTAATGGTCAAGACAAAAACAGCTACTAATACGTCTATTAATTATTTGCACTACTGTTTTGACCTATGGTACACAAATTATGTAACTCAACATAGGCCTTCGCAGAAATTGCCTCTTGGAAATTTATAGTTACCGATTCATCAACACCATAACTACTGGTTTAGACTTTCTGAAACATTTTGAACTACTGGTTGATTGATGTACAAGACAGAGGCTCGTAGATCCGTTAACCTCTCTGTTCTCAATTGGTAGTATCTCATATTCTACAAAACCTTCGGTCTTTCTCATTAACAAGACGATTAAATTATCTATAATACCAACACAAATTGTTAAAACCTCAGACAAATTTTCTGGAATTGAAAATCCAAATTTCCGTCCAAGTATAGTGTAAAATTAGGAGGATTACAAAGCTAGGAGAAACGAAGATAGTGATCCCAGCCAGCACACTTAGTGAAATTTAGGTGAACCATTTTGGGATTTGGTTAAGTTTAAGTAAAAGTTTGGTTAAATATGTGGAAAAAGGTAATAGATGACTGTTTCAGCTAATTAGTGTACATGTATTTCTAGTCGAAAATTATAGTTAATATTTTTTTGGTGTAAAAAAATAAGTTAATAGGTAAATTTAACATATGGGTCATTCCATATGGGATCGAACATGAGTTGCACGACATGTCTCAAAAATTGTTCGAACGATATTTATTCGAATTATAAGTAAAAAAAAATTTTTGTAGAGCGAACTTTTTTTTTCCTCTCTCTCACTCTCGAGTTAGACTCTCTCAAAATTTTCGCATTTTCAAGGAGTTTTGGGTATATGTGTAACGTTTTTCATCATATTTTCGGAACGGTTTTAATTTTAATTTTCTCAACGGTTTCTTAAAGAAAACAGAATAAAGAAAATAATGAGACTATTAAATTTTAATAATTTATAATTTTCAAGTTTTGGTGATTTTTTGAATCTGTACTTCTTCTTTCCTTGATAACAAAAAAAGTAATTTTTTCAAATTTTTTAAATTAACGTTAAATCACTTGTATATAATCACACTTTAATCTGTGGAAAATTCAAAGTGGTACTAGAGCAAAAATTTTGAAATACAGCGTTTTGAAATCAACAATTCATATCCTTTCCCACTAAAATTGTCTTTAAACTTTTTGATTTCCATTTTTATCACCAGAAACAATAATTAAAGTATTTAAAAATAAAGAATACACGTTGGTAGTTTTGTGATATAATTACAATATTTTTATTTCAAACTATGTGTTATAATATGGCTACCATTACATGTTGAATATGGTTTACATATAATGTTGTGGAGTTCTCTATCATTCGGAATTACATGATGTATTTTTTGCGTTCCATAAAAAACATTTATATTATTAAAATGTAAACGCAACCCTTTTCCTTCATTCTTATGTTCTCCAATGGATGCATATTCAAAATATATACCATGGATGTTGTCCTTTGCCCAATTGAATAAATCGCAAACATTGGCGAAACACGCTCTGTTTAACGTCCTCAAGGATTCCGCTCGTGCTAGTCTTTTAATAGTTCCACCAACTCCACCAGCTGGTCCTTTTCCATGAGCTGTAGCAAAAAAGACTCATTCTGCTTTTATATTGAAGTCCATGTTGTGATAGTATATGTTAACGAAATTTTTTTATTTTTGAATTGTGCTGGTGATCCATCAGAAAAATAAGTAAATTTTGTTGGCGCAAGAAAAATCTAATTATTAGCTGTTCAAATTTCATTGGTAAATCAATTGCAACTAAAGAACAGTGATTGCATCTCTATTTATACAAAAATCGAAATTAACATGGGAGCTATTTTTATGATGAATGCTAGATAACGGAATAATTTTAATAACGTTACCACGTGTTGCTTTTGTAAAATGGTTGCTAAGTTAATGACGATAATTAAAAAAGGGAAAATGAACAGGTGTTTTATTGCGGTGTGCTGTGAATATATATGGCTTTATTCCTATAAAGCACACAGATGAGTCATAATTCTCGAAATTAAATAACAATAAAATAATTAATCCGCTATTTATTTTTCATTAAACAGCAACGCCCATTTTAGAAGACTGAATTTCTTAATTTTATTACTATACTTTTGTTGTTTTATTACGTTGTCGAATTCACCAAGTTTTAATTTTAGGTAAAATTGAAATAGGCGTAATCGAAGTAAACGGTAAAATATCAATAATATGTACTATTTTAACATATCGCAAAGGTTTTATATTTCAAAATTCCGAAAACAAATAAATTTCAGTATGGTATATACAATTTTGAGATTAAAAGACTGTATCTCAAAATTTTTGTTCTAGTACCACTCTGAATTTTCCACAGATTAAAGTGTAATTTTATACAAGTGATTTGACGTTAATTTAAAAAATTTTAAAAAATAACTTTTTTTGTTATCAAGGAAAGAAGAAGTACAGATTCAAAAAATCACCAAAATTTGAAAATTATAAATTATTAAAATTTAATAGTCTCTTTATTTTCTATATTCTGTTTTCTTTAAGAAACCGTTGAGAAAATTAAAATCGGTCAAACCGTTCCGAAAATATGATGAAAAACGTTACACATATACCCAAAACTCCTTGAAAATGCGAAAATTTTGAGAGAGTCTAACTCGAGAGTGAGAGAGAGGAAGAAAAAAGTTCGCTCTACAAAAATTTTTTTTTTTACTTATAAATCGAATAATTATCGTTCGAACAATTTTTGAGACATCGCCTACCAAAATCCCATTTTTATGTTCGATTTCATATGGAATGACCCATATTAAGTATACAAATTTAAGTAAAAAAAAATCATGTAATACAGATAGTACATGTATTTCATGTATTAAGTGAAAATTTAAGTTACAAAAGTGTATCTAATACATGTATTTAATTTATTACCTGTTGTTTAGCTAGCGTATTTAACTTATTACCTGTTATTTAGCTGACATTGCAACAGTTATTTCATGAAATAAGTTAAATAGCCTAAAATTAACATAACTACGGAACATTGAGACTTAAAAAAAATTCTCAGACTGCTTGTAAGTTAAATAGGTCGAGTTTTACATGTAATATTGCATTTAATTTGGTTTAGTGAACGAATGTTAACTAAATTTTTGCTGCCTTTTTCATATAATACATATAATAAGTATATGTGTTTATAAGTATCCATAAAGATTTATAGCAAATCTCGTTTTCGGATGACAATTATTATTAGTGCGCAGTATATTGATCAAATCGCTCGGAGACAGTCTTTATTATATATTTCTCTCACTAACGTTCTTTTAAATAGTAAAAAATGCCCCTGAAAAAGAAAGTTAAGAAAAACGGTCGATACTACATAATGCGGCGGAAGAGAACGGCCGAACTTGAAGCACGATTTGATGCATCAAATGTGTCAACGGATCAAGAAATGGATCGGCCACCGCCACAACAACTTAATGCCAATTTTGAAAATAATTTGCCAGCAGAAAATGCTATGATTGAAATCCCCGTTAGTGTTTCTTGTGATGAAAATGTAGAGTGTGACGATGATATGCCAGATGATTTTACATCCCAAGTTGGTGAAAATGCTGAATTTTTATTATCAGAAGCAGATATTGCTGAGGAATTGATGCGCGAACACCTGGAATATGAGCATAACGCGCAAACTAAAATAGATCTGTTGAACGAACTAAGGCAATGGGCTTTGCAAAACAAGATTTCATTAACAACGTTGTTATATTTTTTTTTAAAAGAATATTAAATTAAAAATATCGGTGTCCTGATAAAATATCACACGAAAAAATCACACACGAAAGAATATCACGTCGAAAATATCACAGCGAAAAAATCACACTATACGAAAATATCACATAACTAAAATATCACATCACGAAAATATCACATCCAAAAATCACACGCGAGAAAATATCACACCCTAAAATCACACGCGAAAAAATATCACATACAAAAATCACACGCGAAAAAATATCACATCCGAAAAAATATCATGTAAAAAAAATTTTATTGTAAAAAAACATAATGTCCGTATATATAATATAAATTTTTTAAAGAATTCTGAGATAGCAATTTTACATATGATACCGTATTTGACTTAGTAAAAACGTTTTCAACGACTTCACGTCATTACCCTATCAAACAAATCAATCTTATTTTATTGATTTTGGATCCCAAATTATTTAATCAATATTCATCTCAAATTTTAGATCGAAAACATTTATAGTTTATGAGATAGGACGGTAACAGACAGACACGCAGCAACCGGTGTATAAAAATAATACTAAAAATAAATTGATTGCGTGTTTTCACAATTATGTATACATGAGCAATTTTTCTTAACATTTTGATTCTCTGGATGGTAATTTGTAAAAATATTTGTCATCCTTTCTGCCAATATTCTGTACTTTATTTCACTGGATTCCTTTGCCTGAACACACTGCTTCATATAATAATAACAATGTTGTAGCGACATTTTCAATACCTGAGAATCCAAACAATTTCATATCGATGGTACACATTGCTGCAATCTCTAAATCTGTAATAATTATTCTAGGATTTGCATTGGATATTAATTCTAAAACTGCCATCAACATTTTACAGTAAGCATCATGTCTTATTTGGTAATAATGCTAATATACATGGTAATAATATACATGGTAATATGCATGGTAATAATGCTAATATACATGGTAATAATAATAATAATGCTAATATACATGGCAATAATGCTAATAATAATGCTAATATACATAATATACAAATATTATACATGGCAATGCAACGCACCATATTTCTAAAAAAATAAAAAATATTTCTGGAACCACTTTAAATGTTCCATCTGCAAGCCATCAATCATTAGTTACGAGCAAAACTGTCAAAATTGTATGAGCGAAACAAATTATTCTAGTATGATTACCAATTCCTGAATCATGGTATATATTATATAATATATACCACCATATGGTATATATTATATATTTCAAATATTAAAATATGAATGTCTCTCGGATTGGCTAGAGAACTCCTCTTTGTTTTACTTTTGGCGTACTGTTTTCAAGAGTTTTTACTTAATGTTGAGTTGATAGGGCTATAACGTAAAGTTGTTGAAAACGTTTATCACTAAGTCAAATACGATATCTAATGACAGATTGGTAGCTTAGTTAGAGCACTTCAAAACATTTTATTGTATATACGGACATTGTGTTATGTACAATAAAATTTTCTACGTGATATTTTGTGGGTGTGATTTTAGGATGTGATATTTTTTCGCGTGTGATTTTTGGATGTGATATATTTTCTCGTGTGATTTTAGGGTGTGATATTTTTTCGCGTGTGATTTTAGGATGTGATATTTTCGAAATGTGATATTTTCATGATGTGATATTTTCGTGGAGTGTGATTTTTTCGCTGTGATATTTTCGACGTGCTATTCTTTCGTGTGTGATTTCTTCGTGTGATATTTTATCATAAAACCAAAAATATCACATATATCGTGACTCAGTTTGAAATGAATCATCTTTAGAGGAGCCTTTAAAACAGTTTATTGAGAAATTCCACATTTATTTATTATTCTTGTTTACTATTCTTGTTTTATCATTTTTTATTTTTATTATTTACGAATTTCGAAAGCTAAGCTTTCATCACCTGTAGTATATAAAAACTAAATTTTAAAGTAAGATACATTCCATTATATACATATTGGTGGTTTAATAAAACCCCATTTTAAAAATTTAATAATCTAACTACTGAAAAATATAAAATATAAAGCAAAAAGAACGGATCTAATAAAACAATAAAATAATTAAACCATTAGAGAAAATAAAAAAAAATAAAAAAAATAAAAATGAATTTGACAAAAGTAGTGAACCTAAATCTAAATAATAACAGTTTTATGGTATGTCCGAAATGGGTGGATATCCTTCAGTCATAAATATAGTTTAGGCGATTTATTTATAATATCGTCGCTTTAATAATGAAATAACGTATGCCATTTATACGTTGTTATTATATAATGGGTGACCTGCATTCCCCATAAGGATCTCTATAGAGTGGCGTTTTAACATTTTCCAATTATTTTATAACTGGGGGTGAAAATTAATATATTGATAATTAACGTACATGCAAATTTGAATTTGGTTAAATATTGAAACAGCGTAAATGCATGTACGATATTCCAATTCCTACAGAATAATAACTTGGGCAAAATCAGTGTCGTATATTTTACATACATTACGATCGCCACACGAAATGGTAAATATAAAATATTGTATAAGCATCATTCGTGACTATATGATGGGCCGGTTCATATAAATAAAAGTTGTAAGAATATCATGTGTTATTTCAATAATAATCAGTTTTAGGCTTAATCGTAATCGAGAAATATGAAATAACGTATAAGGTACCTGATTGACTTTTCACCTCTTTTTAGGTAGAAAAGCCAGCAGGTACCAATGTGAAATTTTAATATGCTGTGCGGAAATTAATCAAGAGTGATTGGTAGAAATTTTTTTCCAATTTATCTTTATTCATTCAATAGTGCTGCCGAGTTTACGAAAATCAGAAAATCGAAAAATCTTTAAACCCAATTATCTCGAAACTACACTTTTGCGAATACGTTGTTTCATCATTAAAGCGACGAAATGTTCGGCGGTCTTTTAATTATTAGGTTAAATAAATTAGATTTTATGTTTCCTTCTTTATTGTTCATCAGGATACCGGGGTTTAATTGATTTTCTTTTTCAATGAAAAAAAAATTCGTGTTGTTGAGCGGCGTATGAGCGGCAACGCTAGAATTCTCAGCCCTTTTGTATTTTATTTCTGTAAGGTGTTCTTTCTGGCGTTGTCCTATTTTGCGTTGAGAAAGACCTACATAAAATTTTTCACAGTCGTTGCAGGATATTTTATAAATACCTGGTTTCTCATTTGGCTCAGTTTTGATTTTTGGTTTATAGCTTACATTTCGAAGCTTACACACCACGGACACACCATAAAACTGTTATTATTTCGGTTTACTTCTTTTGTCAAATTCATTTTTATTTTTTTTTATTTTCTCTAATGGTTTAATTGTTATATTAGATTTATTCATTTTGCTTTATATTTTATATTTTTCTGTAGTTAGATTATTAATTTTTTAAAGTGGGGTTTTATTTAACCACCGGTATATAATGGAAATATGGAATGTATCTTACTTTTTCTACTCCTATCACAGTAAATTATAAATTACATCACACTATCCATGACATGTAAATTGATTATTTCAAATAGCGTGCGGTAAGTAAAAAAATGCGTGCAGTAATGGATTTTCATATATATATTACCGCACGCTTTTAATAAAAAGAAAAAATTTTTAATGAAAGAAAAATTTGATTTTTAAAAATTAAATATTTCAATTCATTTTGACAAAGAATAATGCAAAGCCTACTACAATTTGTAAACTATTTGCATTTAATTTATAATTAATAGTTCATTTTTTCAAGTAATTATATGTGATGTATATTAAAAGACTTAGTTGCAGTGAAAGAGACTGTGTCTCGATGTGTATTTCAATTTATATTATTTGATACAATAACCTTATACTAACACTAATATATAAGTATGTAACTAAACTTGTTTTACATACAGTGAGATACACAACATCTCCCTTTTAATTTTGAAAATAAGTATTATAATTTTTAAAATAACTATTGTTACATTTTACAATATAATTAATTAAACTCAAGTTTTTATTCCAAAATATATAGCAACTAAATTTTAATTTAATTTTAATCTTTTATTCTTTTATTCTTTTTTTTTTTTTTTTTTTTTCTATTTTTAAACTTAACTAATTAATTTCTAAATATTTCCCTAAATAATAATTCTATTTTATTTAGAATGTATTAATAAGAAATTCATTTGTAAATTAATCTACTTGGTTCTTTGTAAATTCTTCCATACTTTGATGCTGTTGCATTGTTTGTGTTATTACTCATATTTTGATTAGAACAAGAATTTCCCGATTCTTGGTTTTTATTTTGCAAACTGTTATTATTTATGTTGGGCTCATCTTCAACTATTGGTTTATAAATTGGATTATTTAAAGATTTTCTAATATGAATCGAATTTCTACGTAGAACGCGACCTCTAGTATCTTTTAATGTGTACGATCTAGGAGTGTGATATTTATCTATAATTGTTGCAGGCTCCCAAGTCTTACCACGCTGGAAAACTATTTTATCATTTGTTTTAAAATTGACTTCAGTTTTCTTTTTAGCATTTTTATTAAACTGTTTGCAGTATTTTTTCGTGTTAAGTTGTAATTTTTTAACGACATTAGTTATAATTTTTGGTTTTAATAGAAAATTAGCTATAGGCAATCTAGTTCTAGTTTGACGTGACATTAAAATTTGTGCTGGAGATGCACCAATAGATGGAATGGGAGTATTTCTATACTCTAAAAGAGCCAATTCCAAATCAAAATGTGTTTCGAAGCATTTCCTTAGAATTCGCTTTGAAATATCAACTAGCTTTTCAGCCATCCCATTTGATCTCGGGTATAAAGGGCTTGAAGTCACAATTTTAAAATTATATTGATCTGCAAATTTTTTAAACTCTAAACTATTATATGGCATATTATCGGCAATTAATATTTCAGGAATGCCATGAACTGAAAAAATTGTTTTAAAATATTTAATTAATTCTTTTGAAGTCTTATCATTTAATTCAATTAACTCCAACCATTTTGAAAAATAATCTCCTACAATCAAAAAAATTTTACCACCGTACTCCGCAATATCACTACACACCTTTTGAAATGGCAGTTCAGGTATTTCGTGTGCAATCATAGTTTGTTTATTATTCGAAGGTCGAAATTTTTCACAAATTTTACAACGAGCAATCATTTCTTCTATGTCTAAGGCCATACTAGGCCAATAAAATAAGGATTTAGCACGCAATTTAGTTTTAATAATTCCAAAGTGTACTTCGTGTAAAATATTTAAAACAATTGCTTTTAATTTATTAGGAACCATAATTCTGTTGTTATAATAAACTAAATCGTTATTTACACTAATTTCATTTCTTTTATTGAAATAAAATTTTAAATTCTCAGGGACTTTAGATTTATCATTCGGCCAACCGGTATGATAAAACGTATTTAACTTTATTAAAGTAGGGTCATCTAAAGTATGTTTTCTAAAAAGTTCTTCTTTACAATCACTTATATTTATACTGTGTATCATAACATTTAAATCTACATCCACATCTTTACTATCAACAATAAAATTTCTTGATAAAAGATCCGCAATGTGCAGGTCTTTTCCCGGCACATAAATAACTTCAATATCGTAAATTGACAATTTTAGTCTTATTTTTTGTAATCGCACCGAATTGATTTTGTGCAAATCTTTTTTCATGATTGCAGCCAAAGGTTTGTGATCTGAGTGAATTTCAATACGACGACCATAAATATAATTATGGAATTTTTTACAGGCAAACAAAATTGCTAAAAATTCTTTTTCAATTTGAGCGTATTTTGTTTCACTTTCACTTAGGCTTTTAGAAGCATAGCAAATCGGTTTATGATTTTGCAATAAGCAACTACCAATACCAGACTGAGAGGCATCAGTTTGAATTGTAATTTTTAAGCTAGGGTCAAAAATGCTTAAGACTGGGGCCTCACTTATAATGTCTTTTAATTTACTAAGTGATTCAGTGTGAATCGGAAGCCACAAAAACGAGATATTTTTCTTTAATAAATTTCGAAGTGGTGTTGTTATTTCAGCCATTCGAGGAACAAAATCTCTCAAATAGTTAATAACACCTAAGATTTTTTGTAATTCTCCTTTATCTTTTGGAATTGAAATTTCGTTGATGGCTCGAATTCTATCAGGATCGGGTGTAATACCATCTTTAGAATATATATGTCCTAGATATTTCACTTTAACCACACAAAACTGTAGTTTGTTTTTATTAAATTTTATATTATATTTTCGAGCTCTATCTAGTACTTGTTTTAAAATTTTAAAATGTTCTTCTTTGGTTTCAGAAGAAATCAATATGTCGTCGATATAAATAAAAACACCTGGTATATCTGCAAAATATTTAGTGTTTAATTTTTGAAAAAGTTCAGGGGCTATATTGAGTCCAAATGGGAGTCTATTAAATTTATAACACCCATACGGTGTACTGAAAGTACAAAGTTTGCTAGATTCTTCTTCAAGTTCAACTTGCCAAAACCCATCTCTAAGGTCAAGGATTGTAAAAAATTGTTTATTGATTAATTGGCTGTTGAGATCTTCTACTGTCGGAATCAGAAAACATTTTTTTTTTAAATTTTCATTCAACAACTTTGGGTCCAGACAGAGACGAATAGACTTGTCGCTCTTTTCTACAATGACTAAACTATTAACCCAATCAGTAGCGTAGTCTACACGACTGATAATATTATCTTTTTCTAAACTAAGTAATTTTTCTTTTAAAGGCAATTTCAATTTCATTGGAATTCTTCGAGGTGGGTTTACACAAGAAATCGCATTATCTTTTAATTCTAATCTACATTTATCTGGAAACTTACCCAAACCCGAAAAAATATCTTTATTTTCAGAAATAAAATTTTCTTTTACGGCACTTATAATGATTTCAATTCTTTTAATAAGGCCTATTGTGATACACGACGAAAGTCCTAAAATAGGTTTAGAATTCACATCTACAATTAGAAATTTTTCATAGTAGAAATTATCTTTTACTTGTATATAAAGCATTACTGATCCAATTGGCTTAATATGAAAACCACCAAAAGAAATTAGATTTAAATCAACCGGCTTTACAACGAAATTGTTATCAATTTGTTTAAATATTTTCAATGGCAAAATATTTACATCCGCGCCTGTGTCCAATTTAAAAATAACATCAAAATCTTCAATCTTAATTTTTTCATACCAAACATTAACATTTTTAATATTATGATCTACACTAGATATATCAATAGAAGTCACAAACAATGCATCATCATCATTGTCATCATAAAAGTTTATTTCTCTTACTTTTTTATTATTTTTATAATTAACCTTGCGAGTACACACATTCGCAAAATGATTTTTACCATTACAATTAATGCAAATTTTTCCAAATGCTGGACAGTTATAAAGTTTATGACGATATCCACATTTTGTACAATTGTTTGTGAACATACCGACTTCATTTGTATTTTCGTTTTTATTTACCAATTGATTATCGATAAATGAATTTTTTTGATTAAAATGATTTTTATTTAATTGATTTTTCTTATGTCTAAAACTATATTTATTATTTATTTGGTCAATTTTTCTCACCTTATCCTGTACAGATTTTGTTTGTTGGTCGTTGAGCTCTGATATTCGACAGGTTTCAATTGCTTTCTCCAAACTAAGGCCATCTAATTTAAGCAGCTTTTCTTGTAAAGCAGCATCTACAACACCCAATACTATACGATCTCTAAGCATATCATTGCAGGATTCACCAAATTCACAATTTTTGATAATTTTTTGAAGATCAGACAAAAATAGGTCAAACACTTCTCCTTCATGTTGATTTCTCGTGTAAAATAGATATCTTTTATAGATGATGTTTTTCCTGGGGTTACAGTATTCCTCGAATTTTTTAGCTACTTTCTCAATATCCTTTTTCTCTTCATCAGTCATTGTAAACGTGTTAAATAGTTCCACAGCATCTTCGCCCATCAAATTTAACATAATTGCTACTTGTACTTCAGATGATTTTTTAATTTTATCGGTAGCTTTTAAATAAATCTGAAATTGCTGGTAGAATCGACGCCAATTTTCAGATAAATTTCCCGTTAAGCTGAATGAATTTGGAGATTTGTACTCCATATTTATTATTTTTTTTTAGCTTTTTGTTTTAAATATTAATATGATCAATAAATATTAAATTTATCTTTTGAGTTCACAAAATATTTTTTAAATTTAAATGTCTTTCAACACTACATATACGAATTATTTTAAACTCGTTTTTAATTCTTCACTATATTAGAGTTCAGTTTTTTACATTAGAATTATTTTAAATTCTACATAAAATTATTTTTTTAAATAACTTTTCCAGACACTGTACTTTGCTCAGCACTGGGCACAAAACTGTTTTTAGTTTTTAATCACTTTGTGAATGTTTTAAGTAACTTATAAAAACAATGCAAATTTATAATTGCAAATTTTCAGAATTTATTGTATTTTTTATTTTTTCAGATTTATATATAACTGAAAAATATTTTAATGTCACAATTTTTGTTTTATTATCACTTTTATGAAATAATCTTTTATTTAAGATTTTAGAACAAAACAAAATATTTTTATATATTTTAACAACTTTTGTTTTTAGAAATTAAAATACCGACATCAACTGCGCCATGATGTATATTAAAAGACTTAGTTGCAGTGAAAGAGACTGTGTCTCGATGTGTATTTCAATTTATATTATTTGATACAATAACCTTATACTAACACTAATATATAAGTATGTAACTAAACTTGTTTTACATACAGTGAGATACACAACAATATGCGTTTGGGCATTAAAACAAAGTCGTAGAAAAAGTATATGACAAATCTCGAGTTGTAAAGCATTTTCCATGCTCGTGAAGATACTGCACTGAACGCTACGCGTCTCGTGCGCAAAATTTTCACTCGCATGTAAAATGCTATTTACAACTCTAGATATGTAATATACTATTAAAACTTAGCTTTCGAAATGCGTATATAGTAAAAAATAATAAAACTCAGGAAACAAGAATAAGGTGCTTTTTCAATCATTTTTTAAAAAAATTTTGTTTCTTATAATATTATTTTTTGGCTTTTTTTATGGTAGAATGACAGCCCGATAATAAAGTAAGATTAAAGAAAAATGGATGGTTCAATTACATGTAATTCTCATGAAAAAAACATGTAATAACTACAATATCTGACTTTGGTACAGTAAAATTACATATAATTTGCACTTGCTTAGTTTTGTATTCAGCTGTTACATGAAATATACATGAATTTACTCTGCCAAATTCAGTTATTGTAGCTATTAAATGTATTCTAGATAAGAATTATATGATCAATTTTCGACTTAAAAGCTAGATAATTTACATGTATTAAATAAAATACGTGAAAAAATTTAGGATAAATTTAAGTTATTTCATGAAACACCTGACAAAATTTAACTTAAATAACAGGCAAATAATTTTATGGCTAGGAATTATGAATACGATATTATCTATCTCCCAAACTAATGCATTTAAGGGCAAAATAGGTTTTTATGACAATTTCAAAACCGACTTCAAATAAACATTTTTATACATTCTTTGGAGCGTATTTTTGAATGGATTTAAATGTTCATGTATAAAGAAAGGTTCGATTTTGTTTATACATAAAACAAAAATAGGAAAAAATAATGAGAACAACCCTTAAAAATACAATTAAATATTTTTTTTTTTATAAACTGAATACTTTAATTTTCAATTTTCTTTTCAGTATTCGATAAAAAACATGAATTATTAAAAATATAATATTAGTTTGTATTACATAAAAATTACATGAAAATTTAACCAATATTTTTATGGAAAAAGTACGACACTTAGGTTAAATTTAACCTTTTATTATACATAAATTTAGGTTAAATGAGAATGTTCACTAAAATTTTGTACAGATAATATCGAACTATATTTAAGCTAAAATCCACCTATTGTGTTAGCTGGGATGATAGACTACTATCACTATCTGCTGTTTATTCCAGGAAAACGGACTATGAGCCAAAAATGTTAAAAAGACTTCATTCTTCAAGAATGCATCCACAGAAGGTGAGTTTGCATTTCTTGGAGGTTTGAGTATTTGAGTAACACAAATCTTGACAGATGATCAAGGATAAATAAGTTTACCGTATTTCCGAATTTTGATCTGAGATACGGACCCGAAAAATTAATATAAATACACTGTCATGCTCGATCAGAAACAAACCGAGATTTCATTGGCGGACGCAATGTCTGGGTTGTTGCCTTTGATTGTTTGCAGACATCACAAGTCATGAACTTGTAATGGCATGCCAGGCTAGTAGTTTAAAGCGACGAAGACCCGCCAAAGTTTTCTACACCCCACCATGAGCAGCTATACAGTTATCATGATGTTCCTTGATCAATTTTGTAAGAAAAACGAACCTATGAGAATCGGATATCGCGGCCCACTACAAGAAAGAAAAAAAACTGCTCGAGATGGTACAGGAGAGACAAAAAAACAGAACTCACTTTAACAAAACAAAAAATAGAAAACCCCACTGTACAATAAAAATAAACCTATACATAAATTTATAAAATATTCAAATTATTTAATTATTTATTTATTTATTTATTAAAATTTATCTATTTTTTTGATTTATTTATTAAATTTTTTTTATTTATTATCTTTATTTAGTTATTAATTTATTCATTAAAATAAAATATTTATTTAATTATCTATTTATAGAAATAAAATTTGACTATTTAATTAACCCTAAACGATATGGGAGGTCTAGAGCGAATGTAGGTCAAAAATCCCAAAAACCTACGCTCTAGAACCCCCAAAATTTGAAAAAATTTCAGCAGCTGCAGAGATTCACCAAAAAACTTCTTTACAAACAAAAATGTTTATCATTTATGTAGATTAAAAAAAGCACGTTTGATTAATTGACATTGTGAGTTGTGATCATCAAAACAATTAACTGAGAAAAAAAATGTTAAAATATTATTGATATAAATAAATGCTTTTATGTTTGTTTTATTTTAAAGGCCGGAATCGATATAAATTAGCAAATTATTAGCGGTTATAGTCTTGTTTTTAGAGCAAAACTCGAAATAGTCGGTCGTTACATCTGGTCCAAAAAAAGAATGACGGTCTTGTGGTGATTATAGAATTTGAGCTCTAAATAGAATTACAGTTCCTGATCGATATTCTATTCCTCACCTCCAAGGTTTCGCATCAGTAGAAGAGATGCACAATTTTTTCGTACCTCATTTTCGTTCAGGCATACCAACAAATTCCATTATATCCGCAGGACATTCTTAAAACTACAATCTTTACCCCTTTTGATCTTTTTAAATTCACAAAATGAACTTTAGATTGATACCCTTCATTATTTTTCCTTTATCTCCAGCATAGCTACAAATTTAGTACAACTCTAACATCATAATTTATTTTTATAGAAATGGTACAAGATTGAAAATAACTTGCTACGCTAGAACTTAGAAGTATGAAATCAACTTCCTAATGGAAAGAGAATTAAATTTATATTTAAAGAAGCTTTACGTTGTTTTATAATGGAAACTTCCGTAGGCCTGTATGTGTAACAATTTGTATTACATATTCAGCTTATTTTTAGCTGTGTAATTCATTGTAATGTTTCCAATAATTATACTCTGCATAACCGTTTTTATGGACTGAGGATCACGACATGCAATATATATAATGTTAACAATGATTACCACATATTTTATACTTATTATTCTTACCTTCTAAACATTATCGATTTTTGTTAAAATGGCAACATTCTTCTGTGTTATTTTTACGGTTATAATCAACATATGGATAACATCTTGTCAAATTTTATAATAAACAACACTACCATTACAGTTACCACACGAGTACATATATTATAATAAAAGGTATAGTGACAAATTTAAATTCTAAAGTTCTTTAACGATAAAATATTATATTTTTATTTGAAAAGTTTTATTGGAAAAAAATGTATAGGATATATTTATATATACATAATTCCATATTATATTAATATACAAATTCGTTTTTCATATATGTATATTGTATTATGTATATATAATGTTGTTGGTAAATACACATTTTGAATATAAAATATTTTGCTACACTCGCATAGGAAGAAATAAACATTTTTATTAAGAGCAAATTGAAAATGTTTGGTTAAACATTTATTTTGTTACTTTTTGTGTAACTTGGAGTAGGCTTGAGGGTTGGGGTCTATACGTATACCTAATTTTTAACGAAAATTCAACATTTAAATATTTATAAATATAAATAAATAAATGTGGTAAAAAAGCGGTAAATCAAGTAGTTTTAAATATCTTATCTGGTAAACATTGCAGTGGTGGACCACGACAGAGTAATTTTCTAATTTTTCATTGCAATTGAGGAAGTTAGGTCGGCCACGTTTTATTCTCATTTTCGATGTGTAATCGCTCTACCGTAGATTGTTCTGGTTTAACTAAGTTTCACAATTTTTTTCTGATGCTTATGTCGATGCAAAAGAGGGAAATCGTTCCAGCAGGATATTTCTTATGTAGAAAAAAAGCAGAAAGCCGTGTTTATTGTAAAGTAGAGATAGTATTTAAATAACTTTGGAAAATTTATGAAAACGTTATATCTAGTAATCTACTTTGAGAATAAGTCGATACTGTGGTGGTCGCTTGTAGTCTGAAAACTATTTTTCTGCCCGCAAATTGTAACTGTTACACGTAGTTGTTCAATGTATTTTATGTGACTTTTTCAGATTTTATTTTCGTAGGGAATTTGAAATAAAAGACAAAAGTTTATGAAAATTAATTAATGGCTGTAGATATGTCAATGATGTGGTAGATGGTTATATAGATTGAAAACTCTTTGTTGCCCCAAATTTTGACAGTTGAACGTAATTATGGAAGGTTCACAATGTATTGTATGTGATTTTTACGTTTTTGGGTTGGTAGAGCTTAGGTCAAAAGTTACCAAATTTTCTGAAAATTATTTTATTTTTATATTTTAATGATTTATTAATTGAATAACTGAGTGATATATTATCAGGAATCACGACTAGAGATTGCAATCCCGGGATCTCGACCCATTTTTATGATCCCGCAATCCTGGGATTAATGAAAGAAAATCCCGGGATTACAGGATTGTCATATTTGCTGGGATTAATCAATGAAAACACGGAAACCTGTTGATTGAACCTTGTTGATTTGTATTTTTTTATATATTTGGTGTTATGCAATGAGATCATATACCACTGGCAATAGCAATGAGAAAATACTTGTTAAGGTTTATATCTTAGGGGTGCTACCGGATAAACTCTATTCAGTCAACGCTAGCACCGCATGGAGGGATCAGTTTTTATTGTTTTGAAATTTTTTTTTATTTTTGATCTACGGGTGTGACAACCTCGCGTACTCCAGTCCCTGCTATTGACATACGAGTTAACGTGAGATATCACATACCACTGGCAATAGCAGTGAGATATCACTAGCCAAGGTGATATCTTAGGTGTGGTGGCGGATGAACTGTATTCAGTCAACGGTAGCACCCCTAATCTTAGCTGTGAAATAATCCTTGATGATGAGAGGCTATTGGTTGATGTTATAGATACATAACCATAGTATGGTGGTATATTAACAATATTTTATGGTTAGTGTTATGCATACAGAACAATACTATGGTTATCATTAAGCATATTTTATGGTTGATGTTATAGATACATAGCCATACTATGGTGATATATTAGCTAAATTCTATGGTTAATTTTATTTAAAGAAGAGCCATATGATGACGAAATTTGAACCATATTTTGTTTACCTTATATGGTTGAATATACTATTGTTATATTTAGTATATCAAATATAATCAAAAAGAGAACCTGTTTTGATAAAAAATACAAACAAATGTAATGTAATTTTTTGAAAATATAAATATTTATTATTCATTAACTATATATTTCTAATTACGAAACAATTACACCGGCACACAAAAAAAACAAAGTGGTCTGTACTTTGGGCGCCACCCATCTACGGGCATGTTTTTCGACCTGCGGAATACGAGTTTCAAGTCAGTTTTAGCCGTCCACCCTCCAATTTCGAATTGCGAAAAACCGTAAAAAATTGCGAAAATTTGATGTTTTTGTATAAAAAAAAAATTTGGGGATCACAAGCTCAATTTTCATGTATTTTGATCTCGTGAATACTAATTTTAAGCGTGCTTAGGTCATAAGCTGTTTTAAATCCGAGAAAATTGTAAAAAAAACCTTAAAAATGGCAAAAATCGCAAAAAATTTTAATTATTTTGATAAAAATTGAATATCGAATTGATAAAAATTGAATATAAAAATTGAACATTTTCTATTCAATCATAAATTTCTAATAAATAAATTTCTAATAACCATTTTCAATCATATGACGAAAAACAAACATATTTAGAATTGTATTGGTTGAAATGACCATGTATATTATTGAAAATAACCGTATTGTATGATTGAAAACAACAAGAAGTTTAGTTAGTTTTCTATATTTATGTATGATTAAAATCAACCATAATCATGATTGAGTTTAACCATGCAATTGTTATGTTTAACCATGTTAATAACCATAAGTTTATTTTTAAAAGAACTATAACGTGGTTAAGACTAGAGTTTCTGATTTCTCGACCTTTTATGAATCTCGAGATTCGAGAGTCTCGAGTTTATCAGCGATTGAGTTTCTCGAGAAATTGGGAATAATTATTTGAATTTCTCGAGATTCTCGAGAATTATTAACCATTATGTTAACAAAAACAGTAACTCTCCGTTTACTGTCAAAATTTCCAGATACAGAAAAATTTCTCTCGTTTTCAGTGTATTTAGGTTTTATCAAAATTAGATTGTTATTTAGAAGTTCTGAATTGAAAGTGATCTTACCAGTAGCTCCAAATATATTCATTTCCTTAGATAGTGAGCGGTAGTTGTGATTTATTGTTGACTGCATTCTTAAACTCTCACGAATACTACTAAATTTAATTCGAAACAACCCTTTTCCTCTAATTCTGAGTCCGATGGCTGCATAAGCTCTTCACTTTCGTTGATGTCATTCGTCGATGTATGTAAAGGTTTCATTGTAATTACAAGAATCAATTTCTGGATCTTTAAATAATCTTCGAGAAAATTTTTTTGCAAAATTCTTTTGCAGAAATTTTAGGATTGCAGATAATAATGAGACAGCCTGACGGTTGAAAGCTTTTATTGATTTTGTGGAACCAATGGCACCAAATATTTAAAACAACTACATCATCTTATTTAGTATTCCAAAAATGATTTAAATTTAGAAGATTTAAAGTTTTTTAAACTGCTGGCTTGACTGGCAAAAACCGTTAAATCATGGTTTCAATAGAATTTTGTTTAGTTTTGTAATCCAGGAGTAATGACAACTCGTTTTTCTCTCGATTTAATTTTTTTATATAATTTTGCAAAATAGCATTGAGCACTGGCGAGTTTTAAATAAGTTTACAATTCCCCAAATTTTTGAAATCGTTTCTCGTATTTTCATATTTTGATTCAATACTAAATTGTCAGCTTAAACTGACTAACTTATTATTCTATTTTGTTGTAGAACTGAATCGGAATCACTATTGGAAGCTTCACTTTCACTGATTTTTTAACTGGTTTCATATTCTTTATAAAATATTGACATTATCGTTAGGAGTTTCTCATGACTGCTGGAAAGCTGTTGGAAAGCTGGAGATATTTTGCCGTATTTCAACATGACACGTAGTGAAAATAATATCTGGCGCATAATTTTCGTAGGCTTTTTCAGCTGGATATGAACCTTCAATTCGCATCAATCCTAGGTTTTCCGATTTCCCATTAATATAATACAAATGTACGTTCAAATATCTATGCTAGCGGATGTTTGTTCATTCATCAATTACTATGATAAACTTAAGATTAAAAGCCTTCATTTTGGTGATCTTAGGTTATTTTGCCATAGAACTAAAAATAGGGTTTGCCCAATACATTTATAACATATAACAATATTATCCTAAATTCGTATTAGGTATTACTGTTTGCATCGACATCTAGATTTAACAATCAGAAAGTGATGGAGATTGACATTAACAATTTTTGTTTAGTAAAAAAATACTCAAAATAATAATATTGAATGATTTATGGTGGTTTGTTAAATATCGAGATTCTCGACAATTTTTCTCGAGAAATACGAATCTCGAAAATATGGAAATATCATTTCTCGAGTATTCGAGAGTTCAAAATTACACTTCTTTCTCGAGAATCTCGAGACCGGATTTCTCGAGCAGAAACTCTAGTTAAGACTATATATTTTAGAAAAATTTTTTATATATGTACATAAGTAAATTATTATGGTTAAAATTTGATTATGGTTAAAACAAAAATAAATTTAGTTATTTTAACTAAAGTTTTGTTTGTTCTTACCATTTTTTGAGATTTCAAACATTGTATGGTTAAAACAACCCACTGGATAACCATGCGATTTTTTTGTGTGAGTTCGGCGATTCAATGAAGCTCAGATGTTTGCTGTGGTTTGATATGAAGTCAGGAGTTGTATCGATCGGCATGTTAATATCACTGAAAAAATTATTTGGTATATTCTAAAAAACGGATTCAACAAAATTTATTTAGTACAATCAAATAAAATTGAGTACAATCGACCATACGTTTTTAACATATGACAATGCTTTGCAAACGTTCAAATCGTATGGTCAATTCTACTAAATTTTAGTTGACGCTACAAAATTAATTTGGTTGAATCCATTTTGTAGAATATATCAAATTATTTTTTTCAGTTATAGGAAATATTTCCCAATTGTTATTCTTGCATACTTCCTCGAACTGTTAATGTAACTTTTCGTGATCGTAGAAATTTCTCTGCGAAATACGTATTCTATTTATAAATTTGTAGAGAAGTGGACTTTAATAAAAACAAACGGGGAATGCTGAATGCGGAAATCTCTTATGTTATCAAAGTTATTAATAAATAAATATTCAAAAAAAAATTCTGTCGACAAAACGATATTAAAATTTGACAAAGAATTATATATATAAGTTTAACAAAGCTTACATTAATAAGTGTATACGTTGATCAACTTCTTACCCACATAAATTGATAGTATCTACTTAACTTTTTGGCTCCATTAACTTTTTGGCTCCATTGTAAAAAAGGAATTTATATCCCTATCTGTTAATGACTCTAATATTTTATCCATATTTCCTTGTTTCCTTTTGAAATTTTCAAACTTATGCAAATCTTTCCCAAAATACTTTTCAATATCATTAGATGGCGATTGAATATCTTAAAACACTTATCACTCTTGAGTGGTAACTGATTTCTTTATAACATGTTCAATTATGACTTTGTTAAATTTGTATTCCTTAACTTAAACAACAAGTCATGTTAAAATAAATAATACAACAAACAAACACCTTTTGGTGAGAACAATGTACATTTTATTAATTTATTTTCCCAAGCGATACTTATTTTCCCAAGCGACCAAAACATCAAATTTACAAAGAGAAATTTCAACAATGTTTTCTTTTTTGATTTTAAATTTTTCTAATATTAAATTACAGAACTGGACGCGAAGTATTATCGTTTATCGTTTATTTATCTTTTCGATTTAATTTAATAAACTCCTCGATTGCACAAAATAAACGAGTATATATAGGTAGTAAGATTCTCCATCTCTTGCTTTCTCTGTTCTCATCTTTTTCATCGTACACAATTTAAAATTTCCAATCCAAATTTCCATTTCCATGTATCATCTCAATAGGCATCTCTGTTTAAACGAGAAAATATTCCCCTCCAAATACAGACAACCATTCTTATTATTTGCACAACTGTATTCTGTCTACACACAATATTATGACTAAGCTTTACATAACAAAAACTTCTATGTAGACATAAACAAGTATTATTAATTTATATTGAGTGACGCAACAAAGCAATTAACTAAAAAAATGTTAAAATATTATTGACTAACTTGAAGCACACATAAATGCTTTTATGATTCTTGGAATTTAATGTGGTTTTACACAAGACCAATATTTGGAGCATGATGCATCCGATTTCATCTGAGCACTGAGCATTGATCACAATATTTATAAATACAACGTGATGGGTAACAGTGCGACGGTGTTGTAGAGATCCAATATTTAATGTTAAATCTCGATCATTCACAATTCGTATAGCATGTTTTTCAACAGAGTTCTAAGAGCCAGAATAGGAATAAATAAGCTTCCAAACTTTACAATAATGCTCCATACAGTGACGAATTTGTTATTATAATAAGTGTTCATGTAGAAACGTATTTAATTACCGGAGTAAATAGGTTCAGTAATGTTTTAGGTAGAAATCATTACATTGTCAGTATTAAAGAAATAATGTTCGAAGAGGAACCTTTGAAAAATTTTTGGAGACAATTCGCTTGATTTTTGAGAAGCGAAATATTTTACGGTATTAGAAAACTAATTTGGTTCAAATATTTTTGATTCAAACTCAATAAATTAACGCGTCTTGGGAAGGGATGTGGATGGGTGTTTTAAAATTCCATTAAATAAAAATTTATAAAAAATTATTACGTATTTTCATTTTTTTTATATTTAATTTAGGCATGTTTAGAATTCGAAAAATCTGGAGACGATTTACAAATAACATTTCCTATTACAATTGGAACAGTTCCATTCCGTATACCCAACAGTAATTTACAACCAATACTTGGTTATGGTGAGCTCAACACAAAATAATTTATTCATTAATTTAAAGTAAAACAGTTGAGATTGAAATGTTAACTTTTTTTAATTTACTCCACAGATGTCGCATGTGATCATGTAGAAGGTGGTATATACATCGGACCTGAATTTCTTCTCGGTGAAGTATATGATGGTCATCCAATTACCGAATGTGAAAATCGTGAAATCACACCGCTCTATCGTCCAATTTACATTCAAGTTGTGAGAAGTTCACAACAAGTTGCTGCTTCGAGAATTTTAGATAAGAAACATTAAAACAAACTTTTTTATAATCAACAAATAATTTATAACTGAATGTTAAACTATTTTAGAATAAAATAATTACAAATTATATTGTTACGTAATATTTAAATATTTTCCGGAGGTGTTATAACTGCTGTGTATGCTGTTATAATTTGCTTTTCAGCACAGCTCTACTTAAAAAGTGTGTTCCAACAACCCCTTTAAATTATTAAGCCCTTTTTACTATATGGTAATATGTCTACAAACTGCCAAATAAAACCTACAAATACATTGAATATGTTTAGCAAAGGTGACAATCATTTTCATTGCGCTTCTTAGAGCATAAAACGAACAATTTTTGTGTATTGCCATTTAGTAACGTCGTGTTGCAATCAACCGCAGCTCTACCAACCTGATCCATTCCACCGCCCCCAAAAGATCTGGCTCTCACCTGAATATTTCATTTTTAGAGGCCTTTTGGGATTCCCTCTGTGATCAGATTACTTTGGATGCAGAGCTCACAAAAAGATCTCGGTTCAGAGGTGAATATTGTAGCATAGCCAAACGTGATTCCATCCTTATCAGTTTTGCTTATATACGGAATAGACACAAGTCGTCTAGGAGCTCTACAGTGTTGTGAAAGGGAGAAGCGGAAGGGGAGGGAGGGGGCGGCGCCGATCCGAGATACCCCCATACACCCTATATTTCCTCAGAATTGAACTTAATCTAAAACCAAAAATTTCAAACTATTGTTGAAATTAAAATCAAAATATACTACTCACCTCATTTGATTGAAATTTTACAATTTTCATCCAAAAATATTATTTTATTTTATGCAACACAACATAAATTCGGCTGAAAATCGTCTTTTTATCTTCTTTATTAGAACCAAGAAAAGTTGACATTCAACAAATTTGTTTCTTTTGCTTTTCGTATCCTAAATCCAAAAACAAAATTGTAAAAGAAATTCCAGATAAATAGTTATTTTGCTTTCTTTATAGCGATTTTTGAGGTTTAAATGATTAAAAACAAGAGAACGGATGACGTCCGCCATATACGTCCTTAACTAAATATGGTGAAGAAGCCTACCTTAATCACATATAAAAAATTTAGTTTAATCAAAGAAGGGCATATTAAAGTGAAAACTTACCAAATGTTCAATAGAAAGGATAAACTTGTTTTTAGTAAAAGGCACAAAACATTTCAAACTAATAATATATTCAAATGCCTTTCCTCGAAAACAAAAAATATGGCTTTTCTGTAATTTGAAGTTTGAAAAATTAAAATAAAAATCGTATAACAATATAATTTTTTTTATTAGTGTAATAATTTTATAAGGCCTTAGTTAATCCCTTTCAAAAAAAAAATTATACGAATCCGTTCGAGCCCAATTTAAGTTTAAAATATGGAGTGGCTGAAATCTCATAGCTCTGAGATATCAAGCCTTCGGTCTGGGTTAAGGATTTTGATATAGTTTTCAGCAAAAAACTTTTATGAGGACATGGCTTTTAGTTTTGGGCAGCGATGTATATCAAACATAACTCTTTGTTAAAGCACAAGTATTTTTTTTAACTCTGTTTAGAAATTTATTACAAAACTAACACGAAACATCAATACGTTGCCAGAAAATTATAACAGATCATAAATTAACATAATTTAGTGAAAAGATGATAGATACACTCAGCAAACTACTCCAAAACCTCTCCATTTAGCGTTTCGAGAAAATATTGCAAAATCACAAATTCATATTTCTTTCAAAATTCCTAAAATATTCCAAAAATTAGAATAAAATCAAATATTTAAATCCAATAATATTCCAAAAATTCAAACTTTTCCAAAATTCTAAAACTATTGCAAAAATCATTACAAAATCAAAAATTGAAACATTTTTCAAAATTCCAAAAATTATAATAAAATCAAAAATTTAAAATTTTTCAAAATCTAAAAATATTCCAAAAATTCTTACAAAATCAAAAATTAAAACTTTTCCAAAATTCTAAAAATATTGCAAAAATTATTACAAAATCAAAAATACAAACTTTTTTCAAAATTCCAAAAATATTTCAAGAACTATAACAAATTCAAAAATGTCCATGTCCAATTTCATTTTCAATTACATTTACGTCATAAAAACAGCTACATTTTTTTTTCCAAAAATTTGGCTAAAAAATTAAATGAAATCATTTTTGAAATACTTGACATTATTTTTTTGGCAAACTTATAATGCCATAATTCTCAATAATAATAATAAAATTTCATGTCATACAAATTATTAATTTTATTTTTTCCAAAAAATTGGGTAAAAAAGTAAATAAAGATCTTTCTTTTGATACACTTGACAACATTTTTTTGATAAACTTATAATGCCATAATTCTCTATAATAATAATAAAATTTCATTTCAAACAAATAATTAATTTTATTCTTTCCCAAAAAATTGGGTAAAAAACTAAATAAAAATCTTTCTTTTGACACACTTGACAACATTTTTTCGACAAACTGATAATGCCATAATTCTCAATAATAACAATAAAATTTCATTTCAAAAAAATAATTAATTTAATTTTTTTCCAAAAAATTTGATAAAAAAATAAATAAAAATCTTTCTTTTGATACTATTGATACTATACTATTTTTTTGACAAAATTATAATGCAATAATCTAGTTTTTGATCTCACATACCAATTCCGACCATCCAGATTTCTCCACATTCAATGTTCCTACTCATTATCACTTAAAATGAACGTTTTTTAAGCCAAAAATATGCATATTTCCTTGTTTTGACCCACCAGACGATTTTGTGACACACTTCCGGTACAGTTAACGAACACATCGTCCTTTCGGCTCTTTCCATTGAGTGTACCTATTTTTAGAATTTAAAATTTTTCAAATCCCTTTAGCCGTTTTCTAGATTTCATCGGTTGTGACGGACGGCCGGCCGGCAGACAGACATACATTTTTTTTTTTGCTTTTTTAGAATCAGTAGATCCTAAAACGTCGAGAAATGCCAAAAAAAGTGGGGGTTAGAATTTCACTTTTAGCTCATGAATGTAATACTTAGGTCTTTCAGACCGAAGTAACTTTCATTGTCTCTAAATTCCTTAACAAATTTCGAGTTACCCCCTATGTCAAAAATAGTGAAAAAACAATAAAAATAAAAGCACAAAATTTTTTTATTTTGCCCGCGTCTTGATTCGATTTTCCATCATTTGTCTCCAATCTTCAGTTTTAATTTCGCTTAAGGTTAAGTTAATGCAGATTTGAGTTTCGTTTCGTCGAAAACTTTGGATTAAGACCCCATAATTTACGCTCTTCTGTGGCATTGTTTATCCGATTGATAACAAATTTTACACTAAATGTCACTTCTTGCGTCGTTTGTTGTAAGTAAAACTGAGTTAAAGAATGTTAAAACAATATATTTGTTCATCAAAATATAACTATAGATTTTCATAATTAATTTATAAATTGGATTATTCCCAATTTTCTCTTTGGGATTAATTTACATTTTTATACTCTATTCTTTATAAAAATAAAATCAAAGGAATAGTAAAACCATTCAATAAAAAAATAATAATCCATAGAATAAAATGTTCCAATGAAAACAACATAATTGCAATTGCACGTGGAATTAATTATAAAACAACAAAGCAGATATTATATTTTTTAATTATTTAAATATTTTATAAATGAAATTAATAGTTACCTATTGATACAAAGTATATATAATAAATATAAAATTATAAAACACAAATAAACTTTTTACATATAAGAACAAAAAATAATATAAGAAAATTTTAACATTAAATATATAAGGAGGATTAAACTGCAATCGATGGTCTGTACCTAACTACATTATTTGAAGTTATTTATAAGTTAAGATAAAATATTTACCATTATTTTTAAATGTAACTCGTACTTATTAATTTCAATGGCAATAAATTTTTAAAATAAATATCTCGTTTTATTTTTTAAGAACAAAAACCAGGTAAGTGTTGACAGTAGTGTTCCAAAGCAGGGTTTCCCATTTTTGGAGCGAGAACCAGACTTGCCAACCAAAACCAACCATCACTGGACAGACTAGAAAGGGACCACACGAACGCCTGATTGTTCGAAACTTCAAGTTCTAACATTCAGTTTTGTGGCAGATATGCTTTTTGTAAAGATGCCAAAGGTTCTGCATATGACTGTTGGGACATCAACTTTCGTTCAAAAAACAATGGAAAGGATTTCAAAACCGGAATTGGACATATGTAATAAAATAAATACAACCACACCAGACACACTACACAACTGACACCACTGACCGATAAACGTTATAGCAATTTCTTAATCCCCATTACAATTAATAGGACATCAATTAATAGGACATCAAGAAATACTCAGCACAAAGCCAATCTAATAATTATTAGACTGGAAATCGAAAAATCCCCAATTTAAAACAAAAAACCCGCTTGTGGATCATCAAAACGCTTTTCTTGTACTGAAGCTACTGGGGTAGTGAAAAAATTCTACGTCCACACCGTGGCACCTGAGTAACGGTAACCGAACTAGGTTGGTGTAATTGAGAGGAGCAGAAGAGTAAATGCTGCCTAAAATCAATGATTCTACGCCACGGCGAAACATTAGCGCCTTAAAACCAATGCAACTCAAGCGTCTGTTCTCCATTTTAGGGGTGGCTTGGAATGCGCGCCTGTCTTTGATGAAGCGGCTCTCTATATAAACGTGCAAAACGGTTTTTCTGAGAACCTGAACATTAGAACGAACTCCTTCACGAAAATTTAGTTTGAGCGAAGAGCTAACCCGCATTTCCGTAAGAAAATTGTTTGTTATGAACTCTGTACACTGGACTTGGAATATCTCGGACTCATCACAAGCACGACCTCGGCAACTGTACATGGACTACTACTTCCAAATTGGAACCTGGAACGTACTAAGACTTAGAACACCAGGGGATCTACCAAATCTGGCAAACCAAGTCGATAGTACACACTGGATATAGTGACATTACAAGAACTACGATGACCAGGGATTGGAATATATGAAACAATGAAAGGATACACTCCTTTACTTTTGCGGTCATCAATAAGGAGGCGATTTTAGAGTTGACTTTCTCATACATCGTCACATGAATCAACATGTTATCGACTTCTGCCCAATTAATATGCGGATATGCACACTGGGAATCCGCACGCAAAAATTTAATGTTACAATCGTCAATGTTCATGAACCTATTTTTTGTTTTTTTTTAGTAAAATGTGTTGTGTAGTAGGAATTACAATATGTGTCACAATAACAGATAAAAACCTGTTAAGACCAAGGTCCCACAACAACATACATTCAAAGGTGTTGATGGACGTAAATCTTTCTCTTTTTGTTTTGTTATATTTTTTGTTAAAGAATAGAATAACTAATAATGATAGAATATAGAAAATAAGAGTAAATTGAAAAGTAAATAGCAAATTTTTACAAAAATTTGCTGAAACAAAACAAAAATGCAGTTGCCAATAATCCAGCCGGTTGCATATTTCTTGATTCTGTGACGCCCTGTAATTCTTAGAGAATTATGCCCACACATAATTATATGAAGGCTCGTTTCTTCAAGGAAGCAATAGCGTCTCATCATCCAGGATTATTTCACAGCTAAGATTGAGGGTGCTACCGTTGTCTGAATACAGTTCATCCGCCATCACCCCTAAGATGTCAACTTGGCTAGTGATATCTCACTCTATTGGCAGTGGTATGTGATATCTCACTTTAACTCATATGTCAATAGTAGGGACTGGAGTACGCGGGGTTGTCACACCCGTAGATCAAAAATAAAAATAATTTTCAAAACAATAAAAACTGATCCCTCCATGCGAATAAAAGACATTGTCATGTGGATGACATTGAAGACCTATTCTTCCTTGAACTCGAAAAAGTCATCAATAACATCCCCCTGCATTATGGCTCAAATTGGTAGAAGTCCAGAACTGACATACCATACCGGCCCTAACAGCGTGCATTTTCGTGCCCTAACAGCGTGCAGTGGCCCTTTCGCGCAGCTGCATTGGCTATGATGTATGAATATATGATCTAGTTATTTCTAGCACTTTCTTCCCTCACTGCAAGAGAATCCACAAAGCAACGTGAAAATCAAACGACAGAAGAACTGAAAATCAAATCGGTCATATCATAATTAGAGACGGAGGAAGACATAGATTATCGGAATTGATATTGATCCCACCCTTTTATCACATTCATCCTCGAAACTGTTGTAAAAGGCAATCCACCCCTTTTCCTTGTATGTCATTGAACGAATCTATGTCAAAAATTTCTGAAAGTATCTGTGCATAATCCTTCCGAATTGCTTTGGAAAATACTTGACAATATCCCCCAAATATCGTCGAATTTTATGTCCTCAGTTTTAATAGATTTAATCCAGACTGAATTACTGAATTAAATAGCAATTTTATCAGATGGAGTAACTCTTTTATCTTTATCAACAATTACTAATATCACATTTTTAAGCCAGTCAATGAGATCAGTACTATATTCAGGGAAATTTTTAATTTTTTTTAAATATAATGCTACGTCGAGTTAATTAAAATTTTTCGGAGCTTTTAACTCCTTCCGATAAAATTTCGAAATGCTTCTCCTTTACCCCACTATGAATATGCTGTTGTTGACTTGAATTTTTCAGAAAACCCGAAAATATTCATTGTATAACAAATCAGGAAATGGATTTCGAATTGTAAATATTTAAAGGATGCACAAAGTTGATTATCCCACCTTACGTACAAAATACCCAAATATTAAAAAAATGAAGAAGCGTGGCATCTCGGCAGTATGAAGTTAAAACATTAACCTGTGACCCTTTGAAAAAATTAATTTTGACCTTCTACATTTTTTTTTATTGGAGGGCCTTAAGACTTGCAGTTCAAGTAGCACTGCGACCTGAAGGTCTATTGTGCTTATGAAGGTCTACATTTACCCTTAACGCTTGACTTTCGACCTTGGATATTCACTTTTGACCTGCATCTTTTACTTTTGACCTTGACCGTGTATCTTCGTTGGTCTTTAACCTTTGACCTTTGAATGACCTTGGACTCAGGTCCCTTAACTATTAACTAAAGAAATTCGGGATCAACTGAATTTAATATATTAAACTGTTTTACAACATAGAAGAAAAAGTGAAATATCAGAAACATCCATACAATACATTGTACAAATTGGCGGCAATCCATCATACAACTGTTAAATTTTCTCACGTTTTTTTTTAAGTTTGTTGAAACTCTACAGCTTTCGCTAACCGGTAAATCAATTTTGACGAAACATATAGGCATGATTAGTTTTTGATCGTAGTTGACGAGTTGTAGAGCCGCCTGAGCCTCTGTTTATTTGAAAGTCTAGTAACATCAATTGATTTCAATAAAGCGACTTTTAAAATTTTTTTTAGAATATGTAGGTGAATTTCGTAAAATTAAAATGAAAAGAAAATAGAATTTACGTAATTGTCATTTTCTTTTACAAATCGAACAGATTTGAACAAAATCTGACCGACACGCATTTGTGATTTGATTTGGCTTAAAAAATTTTTTACGGGTATGATATCGAAAAAAATATAGCTGTTCGAGGATTCTTTTTTTTTTTTGGAAAATAGAGGCGATCTAAATTTCGAGAATTTCGTAATTTTTTGCTTGACGGCCTATATTCAAAAATTTATAACTTCGGTTCTTAATGATAGAAGCTAATGTTTTATTTTATTTCAAAATTAAGAAATGGAATTTTAATAAAAAAGTATAGTCAATAAAAATTATTAACAAATTGTTAATGTTATAAACAAATAAAATGTGAAAATCGATTTTTAGTGATGCCTTACAAAAATAAAGAGTATTTGATATAACTATCATATTCTACGTTCAACTTTCAAGAAAAACCTATTTTAATTAATGAAGAAATTAGTTTTACTGTTATTTCTAATGCTACTCGTAGACGAGAGAGCAAAATTGCAGGTGTCAGAGAGAAACTGTTTGACTTATTGTTTAACTGTTTACACATAGGAGTTTGTTAATAATTTTTGTAGATAACAATTTCTTTTTTAAAGTTCGTTTTTTAGCTTTAAAATAAAACAGAAAAAAATGTCTAATATTTGATATTAGCGTTATAGTTTTTAAAATGAAATTTACAACCCAGAGAAAATCAAACTAGATTTAGACCAGCCCTGCCACTGTTTTTGAACAGCATAAAATGCATATGTTTTATTTTATAACGTCGTTTTTAAATAATTCTCTCACGAAAACCAAACGTCTACGTTGACTACGTTTTTCATGTCCTATTCCTTTATAATGCTATACTAAACATATCCATATCATAACCAACAATTAGTACATACACTTTAATTTATTAAATATCAGAAATGAATCTTAAAGCTAAAAATCGCAAGAAAACACAATGTTTAGAAATTTCATAAAATGACATTTCACCAGTTGACCTATAAAATAATAATTACGTTTCACACCGTCGATATTATCCAGGGTTGTGCCGTAGACAGAATAGATTACTTTACATGTATAGATTACGCATAGATTACGTGTAAATTACGCGAGATATTTTCGTGTAACCTAGAATGTAAACTATAATGTAATCTTTTTAATTGATATGTGAAGTCTAAAATTTTTTAGCAATAAATTAACCTTTTTCAAGATCGCAAGATCTTGTTTTTGACAATATTATTGATCATGTCTTTTGTGAAAAAATTTTCAGTAGGGATAATACAATATTTCCACATATTTCTTCTTACATCAAAATTAATAGATTACGCCAAGTCTATATAGATAACATTGATTACATGTAATGTAATCTATTTTAGATGACGCGTAAAGGAGCAACCCTGTATTATACTTTATTTGATAAGTATTATATTTACTAGCTAGCAATTGAAAATAGCAAATTTAAAATAATTGTTGTGATAGTTTGCTTTCACACCGTTGCTATTATACTTTATTAAACTATTTACTATACTAGCTAGCAAATTGCTACGGTGGGAAACTAGTGTAAATTTAATCGATTAGTTATGTATGGGTGATCAGATCACAAATATATTGTTTTATCCAATTTATCAGCCATATTGGTTGACTACCGGTTAATTGTATAACCACTCCAGTGTTATTGTATATCCAGTGTGTTGATGGTTATTAATGGCTTTGTATAACAACACTTTGACCTAAATGGAAGTAGTGCTAACCACTAGAGTCAAGACCATTCAACACATATATATACATACATTTATATACATACGGTCATAAAAATGTTCTATTTCATTTTTGCCCCTTGCATGGATTGTATTCATTGGTTCTATTGTATATTATACCAAATACTTCTACACGGATTGGCATTTTGGGAGATAATTTGTTTGAAAACCAGATTTCAAAAAACGATTTAGTGCATTTGTTCAAAACAGCAGTTGACACGATGTATGTGATACATATATAAGTTTCAATAGTTCAGGTTGACAAAACGCCTGCTAGAGGACATGTGAGATGGTTCAATGCTCGATCTATAAACGAAGTGACAATTAATAAAGTCGGCAATAAATTTCAACCGAGATATATTTTTGTCAATAAGAGAAGGATTAGTGATTCGAGGTAATGAAGATTTCCACATTCGGAAATGCCGTCAATTGTTTCACCAATACATGCTAGATATGTATGCAAAAATATTCGAAACAGAACGTTTAATATTAATTCTTTTAAATGAAACAAAGCTTTTCTCTGAAGTACCAGTTTATTTGCGAGAGCCAATTTAATATGACGGTTATTCACAACTAACGCACATACACAAAATCATCTCAAATGCACTCGGCAAATATCCGATGGCAAATATCCGCAAATATCCAAACTAAGTTCGGGCTTTGTTTGAAATCATACTGACCGCTTACTGTCCTTCATCTACAAGAACGTTATGGGAAAAAACATAAATCGCACATGGTTGATATTTCCTGTCCAATATAGCATAATGATTGAAGATCTGTGCGTAGTATTCGCGAACTTAGTTCTCAATCAATTATTAATGCTACTACCGAATTGCGTCGTTAATATAAATACAATATTGATGATTAGGCTTAGTATAAATACAATACGGTTGATTAGCATTTCAATTCAAAAGATCACAACTGTCAATTAAATTGGTGTTTGAAATCACCATAAAAAAAGATCACGCTCAATAATTAAAAGTGCGCGCTTTAGATGTAGAACGGATTGATTTTCATATGGACAATTATATGTTGTGTAGACAGAATAGAGGCAGAAAGCTAGACAATCTCTATATCTGAACCAACAAATAATGTATAACCTGCAGAAGCATCGTGAAATTGAACATTAGAAACCTGTAGGTTCTCTTTTCTTAGTAAGAACTGAGCACATTGAACACATGGGTACTGCGAACATTTGTAAATCTGTTCTGTTCTGTATACTGTTCTATATAGTGATGACACACCTCTACTAATGCAACAAGTTACTTAATTTTTTTTTTTTTGCTTACTTGAAAACTTATTTGATCGCTAATTTTTCATATATCCGAACTGATCAGCTATAGAGTGCTGATTATTTTTCATTCATATTTTTAAAACGATATATTAAAAATTATGCAATCATTCCCATTACCACTTTTTGAAATCATTGCTACTACGTCAACAAAATGTCTGCGCACAAGCTTTATTTATAAGCGTAGCAAAGCACGCCGGACCCTTCTAGTAATTTATATAAAATAATATGATTATTAGTTCATTTGACGAAATAATGTAAAATTTTATTATATATATATTGGGAATAGAGCCTATTTAAAAACAAATTAAGTATTTTAAATTAAAATGTATATTTTTTTACGTTTCGGCAAACATCCTTTGCCATTTTCAAAAAAATTTTTACAAAATTTTTTTAAAATTAACAAACAACATCAACAACATTCGTTGAAGAAAAAATTATATATGATTACAAATATAATTTTTTCTTCAACGAATGTTGTTGATGTTGTTTGTTAATTTTAAAAAATTTTGTAAAAATTTTTTTGAAAATGGCAAAGGATGTTTGCCGAAACGTAAAATATACATTTTAATTTAAAATAATTAATTTGTTTTTAAATAGGCTCTATTCCCAATATATTTATAATAAAATTAATATAAAAGCCTACAATATACTATTAATGTAAAATTGTTTTTAATCGTTGTAGTCCAAAAAATTTTTTATTTCTTATAAAACATTCATTATTTTATTATGACGACGCGTTTCTGCTTTACTCCAAAGCTATCATCAGGTCCAACAAAATAAAATACTAACATAACAAAAAAATGGAAAATTACATAATTTAAAAATATTTTGAAAAAAACTTACAAAAATGAAAACACTGTTTCAAAAAAGAAAAACTGATGAGAAAAGGTGAAACTTTTCTTAAAAAAAAAATGAAAAACCACATATATTTTTTTGAAAAATTCTAAAAAAAAACAACATAAACAGACTGCATCTTCAACTTCTATCTTTTATATCTTTAATCTTTATATAAATATTTCCTCTGTTCGGTTGTTTGTGACTGAACTCCTCCTAAACAGCTTGATTGGTTTTTATGAAACAGTGTGTGTGTGCAATAAAGTTGATCTAAGAATGGTTTATATCTATAATTGGATAAAATTGGACAAAATGGCGGGGGGTCTCCCGAACACCTGAAAGTTTAAAACTTCAATAACTTCTAATCGTGGCTTTCAATCTTATTGATACTTGATATATAAGGTTTCAGCACTATTTCCGATATTTCTGCGTACCCAGTTTGGATTTGTCACTTCCGGTTAAAAAGTTTTTCCAAATTTTTGTAAAGGATTTATCCCTACTATAGTCTACAGTTACAAATCGATTTTCATAAAACGTTGATGTAAGTTAAAACAAAAGATTTAAAAACGATTTTATAAGCTTTTGAATACATTGGACAAAGGGTTGGAGGGGAATGGGGGTCTCCAGAACTCCGGATTAGTTTTTGGGCGATATTGCGGAAAATAATGTGAGGGGCCTTTTGAGGATCTGTTTATTTGAAACTTCAATTATACATCAATTTCTGATAATGGATTTTGACGAAACTTGGTATATATGCTAATATATTGCAGCATGATTTGTAAAAGTTTTGCATTTTTGAGAGTACATATTTCCAAATTTACAAGCTAATTACATTAATCATGCGTGGCTACGTGATCGAGCTATTTGGGCCGAGCTATTTGTTGCAAAAACTATAGATGTCAACGCAATCAATTTTAAAATACAACAATTATTGCCTGGCAATGAAATATCATTCAAACCGATTTTCTCTGTTGTCAATCCTGAGGAATGTTCATCTATCCTGTTGAACTCTTGAATGCATTGGATTTAACTAGAATGCCACCACATAATTTTCGATTGAAGATTGGTTCACCAATTATTTTGCTTATAAATTTCAATACCATTTTAAACGGCAAGTTTCAAGGTGAAATTGTTATTTTAACTGTAATTTTGCCAATGATCCCTTTAGACTAGCATCCTATTTAAACGTTTATACCTTCCAATTCGATTGGTATTTGTAATGACTATTAATAAGTAACAAAGTCAAACAATGTGAATTTGTGAGCTGGATCTAGAAACCCCGTGCTTTTCGCATAATCAATTATATGTTGCGTGTTTGAAGGTTAGAAAACCTTCAAGTTTGTTCGTGTATTCAGCTCAGGAATTAGCAAAAAATATTGTTCAGCATATCGCATTAAGATAATATTTAAAAAAATTGTATTCCCGTTTAATAATAAATGTATATAATAATAAATATATTATATTAAACGAAACTATGTTTAATAGCCAAATAAAATTCCAACCAAACTATGCAGCCACTATTATTAATCTGAATAAATTGGAGGTAGAATGTCGATTAGGATTGACAATCGCTGATCAAAAGTTTTCTACAAATAAATTATAGGTGGTACGAAGTTCACCGGATCTGCTAGTATTATATAAAATTCTTAAACAAAAACTGATACAAACTGAAATTTAAATCAAAGCTAGGTAGGAATTAAATATTTAAATGAAAGATAAGTAAACATTGTCAAAATAGGTGTGATCCGATTGTATATCCGATTGTATATTATTTTGGGTACAATCCTAGTTTATCCCCCCAAATAGATTTGCGTTTTTTTTTCAGATAAATTGAAAGATTAGGTCCTCTGCATAATAATTATGAAAAAAAAAATTTGCGGAAATGAGGGGGTCAAAAGTTATAAAGGATCAAACTTTCAATTTTACCTTGGTCCCCCTTTGGTTTTTTTTTAGTTTTTTTTTTTTCTTTTTTTTTTCTTTTTTTTTTATTTTTATTTATCAAAAGTTATAAAGGATCAAACTTTCAATTTTACCTTGGTCCCCCCTTTGGTTTTTTAGACTTTGAATTCAATTTTTAAATTTTTTTTTGACTCAATTCTGCGATCTTACACAATTTCGATCAGAGATAGCACCGACCCCCCCTCGCGCGTCGCGCCCCCCGCGTCATCCCCCCCGCGTTTTTCCGCGTCCCTTGCGCCACGGACGCGCGAGGGGGAGGGGCGCGTGGGGTGGGTCGCGTTGAGGGGGTCGGTGCTATCTCTGATCGAAATTGTGCAAGATCGTAGAATTGAGTCAAAAAAAAATTTAAAAATTGAATTCAAAGTCTAAAACACCAAAGGGGGGACCAAGGTAAAATTGAAAGTTTGATCCTTTATAACTTTTGACCCCCTCATTTTCGCAAATTTTTTTTTTCATAATTAGGATGCAGAGGACCTAATCTTTCTATTTATCTGAAAAAAAACGCAAATCTATTTGGGGGGATAAACTAGGATAATGCCACCTGAAGATAGCTTTGGAGTAAAGCAGAAACGCGTCGTCATAATAAAATAAAAATTTGAATAAAAGTTTTTTTCTGAGAAACTTCAAACCATACCTTTGAATTGAAAATATTCCAATTACTTCTTTACTTACTTGAGTTTAATTGATCTCAAAAATCCAAAATAAATTTAAATTCCCTTAATGTGGTCTGATGTTAATACATATAGAACTACAAATTGATCAAGTGTCAGCCATTAATTTCACATTGATTAGAAACAATCAATAATGACTATACAATCGTGACTTAGGATGTTGATTAGAATAGAAATGTTCCCCATTCTATGAATTCACACAAAGTGTTGTCTAGAAATTTAATGCAAGAAGTCCCATATAATGTAAAGGCATTTCCATAATATGGAGTCTAGTGACAGTGGAAAAATTCAACTTAAGTAAAAAAAAAAAAATAATTAAGTGATGAAGAAGTTTCAACTTTGAAATTGTCATCGCCTCAACGGCGTAATCGATGGCGTGTCTGCCCAAGGATTCAAGCCGGGCACTGACGAGGGTGGGTTCGAGTTCGATCCAAAACACGTAAAATGTGAAGTGTAGTTTTTTTCTGAGAAACTTCAAACCATACCTTTGAATTGAAAATATTCCAATTACTTCTTTACTTACTTGAGTTTAATTGATCTCAAAAATCCAAAATAAATTTAAATTCCCTTAATGTGGTCTGATGTTAATACATATAGAACTACAAATTGATCAAGTGTCAGCCATTAATTTCACATTGATTAGAAACAATCAATAATGACTATACAATCGTGACTTAGGATGTTGATTAGAATAGAAATGTTCCCCATTCTATGAATTCACACAAAGTGTTGTCTAGAAATTTAATGCAAGAAGTCCCATATAATGTAAAGGCATTTCCATAATATGGAGTCTAGTGACAGTGGAAAAATTCAACTTAAGTAAAAAAAAAAAAAAATAATTAAGTGATGAAGAAGTTTCAACTTTGAAATTGTCATCGCCTCAACGGCGTAATCGATGGCGTGTCTGCCCAAGGATTCGAGCCGGGCACTGACGAGGGTGGGTTCGAGTCCGATCCGAAACACGTAAAATGTGAATTGTAGTTTTTTTCTGAGAAACTTCAAACCATACCTTTGAATTGAAAATATTCCAATTACTTCTTTACTTACTTGAGTTTAATTGATCTCAAAAATCCAAAATAAATAAAAATTAATGTTTTACAAGAAAGAAAAAAAATTTTTGGACTACAACGATTAAAAACAATTTTATATATAAAAATGTCTACCCATTTTCATTTGGTCTTTATTTGCCAATACCAAAAAGTTTTGTTGCTCTTTTTCACTACAAAAATAATTTTTTTCAAATTCAACGATTTATAAATGAATATCACTTAAATATCCCTAAATATCCCTTAAATATACACTTGAGCTAAGCTATGCGAACTATGCGAACTATGTTTTTTGTATACTATATAACGTTATCAAATGGATGACTATACACTTGAGCTAAGCTATGTCAACTGACATAGCTTAGCTCATGTGTATAGTCATCCATTTGATTACGTTATATACAAAAAACATAGTTCGCATAGCTTAGCTCAAGTGTATAGCGCGTCTTAACTCTGATTTTCGGAATTCAATTTTCCAAATATACACATCCCAACACCATCAAAAACATGTGAAGCCTTCGCTTCGATGTCTACCCACTACACTTTTAGTTTTATAAATTACTTTGCAACCTAAAATGCAAAAAAAAATTAATTGAAAAAACGTTCATGATAACATTTTAATTTGAAAGGTCAAATGACGTTATCTTCTAAGTGAAACATCCTATTTGAAATTAACAAAAATCTGCAATACCATGAAACTTATAATCAATCCTTATTCCTTTTCTTATTTGCTCCTTTATAAATATACATTTTGCTTTTTTATTTTCACCATTTAAAAAAATGTGTAGATTATGAATGTTATTTTTAATAAAAACAACACATTAAAAATTTTTTGCATTTCAGTTATTTGAATTTGATAAATTAGTATTGCCATAATTGAAAAGTAAACAAATGAATTCGACTTTCGGCTTAAGATGATTCGACCCTTTAATGTAAACTTTTAATCTCAAATGTCTAAATCAGCAACAGATATACAAAAATTAAATATGCTTCTCTCACATAAAGTTCAATAAAATTTATCTTTTAAAACTCGAACAATAGAAATGTATGTGAAATCAAACAAATTACACTATACACAAAACCTTTAACTTAAAAATTATATCTCTAATTAATTTTAATTAACATTTGTTTGATAATTTAAATTAAATGTTACATCTTGACAATAAAAGCTAACAAACGAAAAACCTTCTCATATAAAATTAGAACGAGATTACAATATTTATTTAAGATTGTATTGTATTCTTGTTCTCTATCTCACAATTCCAATCAATAACATTTTTTTTTTGGAAATTGGAATTTTTTAATTTTAATCAGTCTATCTGTTCTCCTCTGCACAATACGTTTTAAAATAAAATGTGTCTTATAAGAAAATAAAAATAATTATGTTAATTTAAATTTAATTGTGTAAATATTAATATTTAAAAAAAAATATAGATAAAAGAAATGAAAATAAGATAACATCTTTTGTACAAAAATTTAAAGAAAGTGAAAACCGGTGAAAAGTTAAATTAAATAAATGTACATATATATATTTTCAATTAATTTCAATCCAAAATGAAAAATTATTCTTCTCACTCTTTTAAATAGATTTCTTATTGAATTGAAGAAAAAACAATATTACTTACTCTTTTCGCCTACCATTTTGATAAATTTTTTAACTTTCTATTTTGTTTCTTGATTTATAAACTATTTCTTACGTTTTTAAATTTATTTTTGATGTATTTCTTTGTTTTTGTATTGTTAAAAAAATAATCAAAAAAAAATAATAATATTAAATTTTGTTTTTTGTGAAAATTATTTAAAAAAAGTGAAAATAGATATTGGTTTGTTGCTATGGAAACAAATTCCTTAGAGAATAATGATTCAAATCATATGGAAAATGGTACATCATCACCATCAACATCATCAACATTAACCCATGAAACTACAACACTTACAAATAATGATGATGATGACGATAATCAAACAAATAAATCTGAAAACTCCACAATTCCAGCGATACCACAAAAACGAGTGGGATGTGCACATTATAAAAGAAGAGCGAAATTTGTGGTAAGTTAATTGAACTATAGCTGAGTTCTATTTTGTTTTATCTCACCGTTATGATGTATTTGTGTAATTGATTTTTTTCCCAACGCGCGTAGTTTACTTGAAATGACCTTGAAATTATTTCGTTTTTTTTTCTTTTCCAATCAGAAAATAAAATACATAGAAAATTCAATTTATAATTTTTTTATTTATTTATAATTTTTGTACATTAGATATTTATTAATAAAAAGTTAAATGAAACTGGGGCAAATTCCTACCCCTTCTTTAGAGATTTGACATTTGAAAGTCATATATGTATTATTGTTTACATATGTTTACCCATTTAGATTTTAGAACTTTTAATTCATTTATATGCATGCATATTGATTTTATTTAAATATCTTTAATTTTTAGGTAATTGAAAATGTATTGAAAAACATACATTAAATATTTGTTTAATTTGAATAGAATAAGAAAAAAAAATCGAAATTGAAGAATTTTGTTAAGAAAATGTTGTTGTAGTTGTTTTATGTAAGTATGCAATGCATGGAAGAGTATCCCGACTCACTATGAAGATGTATAAAATTAGGTTACGAGATAAATTAGAAAGTGAGCTTCATTTGTAAATTTACAATATTATAGATGAAATACATTTTTAAAATGCATTTTGAGTTGTTTAACGACCCGTTGCATTGTTAACATGTAATTCACCTTTTCAAAGAAAAAGAATTAAAAACTGAAAAATAAATTTCACACATCAGATTTGTATTTGAATGGTAGTTTTCTTTAATAAATAAACAGTGCGGAGATGTCGTTATAAATTGTTATGCTCGTTCAGTATTCTTTTTTCTGTGTTATTTATATACCAGCGTTGAAAGAAAGAACTTTATGCTGAATTTGATGAATTCTCTAAAGACACCTTCTTGTTTAAGTCCCTAATCCGATTCTGACGTTGGCCATCATCAATTGCAGCTGATGTTTTGATTTAACAATGTTCAATAATCCTGTTGTGTCAGTGTTGCACCACTCAGAAAAGTTTTGCAGCCAGGATGTCTTTCTTCTGTCTCTGCTCCTGGTTCCGACGATTTTGCCTAATAAAATCAGCTGTTGTAGCCTGTATTTGTCGTTCCGCATAATATGACCCAGATAGTTTAGCTTTCTTTCTTTTGTGGCCGGCGTTACGTACTTTGTTGTCCCCATTCTATTTAAGACTATTTCATTCGAGATGTTCTCTCTCCAGTGAATTTTTAAAATTCTTCGATAAATCCACATTTCGAATGCATCAATTTTTTCACCATGTCTTTCGTGATTGTCTAAGTTTCAGCGCCGTAAAGTAGTATTGGTCATATGTAGCACTTTAACATTTTGATCTTTAGGTTTAAGTTTAATTCGTTTTTGCAAAACACGCCCGACATATTTCTGAAGGCGACTCTAGCCTGCTCTATTCTAGCTCTTATTTCTTTGTTGTTGCTGGCTGAACTTTCCATTATGGTACCAAGATATTTCACTTTTGTGACTTTTTCAATGTTTTTTACCCCCAATGTTAAGTTGCAGCTGTTGTTGAGTTTTTTACTGAAAACCAAATGTTTTGTTTTGGTCGTATTTATGCTTAGACCGTATTTTTCGTAGCCATTAGCCAAGTTCTGTAGCATGAGTTGAAGATTGTTTGCGCTGGCAGCCAGCAACACAGCCTCGTCTGCAAATTTGATTTTGCTTATTTTTTCTCCATTAATGTTTACACCTGTATCCATGGAGTTTAGAGAATCGTTGAATACTGCTTCGGCGTACGCGTTGAAAAGACTTGAAAAGAGAGACCCCCTTTCTTATCTCGATCTCTTCTGAAATTCCGTCCGCTGTACTTATTACAGCAACTTGCTTCCAGTACAAGTTTTGTATTATTCTAATGTCTTTGGTGTCGAGACCTTTGTCTTTTAGAATTTGTATCATTTTGTTGTGTTTGACTTTGTCAAAGGCTTTTTCAAAGTCAATGAAACAACTGTGAATGTCAACGTTCATTTCGGTGCATCTTTGTACCAGCGTATTAAGTGTGAATAGCGCATCTCTCGTTTCAATGCATTCCTAAAGCCAAACTGAGTTTCACTAATATCCAGTTCAAGTTTTCTGTATATTCTGCCGTGAATAATTTTCAGAAATATTTTTAAGACATGACTCATGAGACTTATTAAACGGTAGTCGTTGCATGATTTCGCGTGCTGCTTTTTTGGTATTGTGATGAGTGTGGATTTCAACCACTCAACTGGTATATTGCCACTATCGTAAATGTTGTTGAATATTTTTGTCAGCATTCGTATACTATTGCCATCTAGTACCTTTAATAGTTCATTGGATGTCATCTGGACCTGTTGCCAGTCTATACTTCCACTTCTCTATCGCTGCGTCCACTTCATCTACTAGGATACTGGGGCCTGATGACTCAGCATAAGTATACGGCTCATTTCTAGAATCATTAAATAAATCAGTAATGTATTCCTTCCATCTGCTTAATCTTCCTTTTGAATAGGCAATAACTTCGCCATTTTTATCTTTTAGGATGTTGCTGTTTTTTTCATATTTTTTCTTGTCATTTTTTTGTGCATCACAAGAGTGTTTTTGCATTTTTCTAATTCTTCTAGTTCGTTACACTGATTGTCCCAATAGTCTGCTTTAGCTTTTTTGATTTTTGCCTTTATGAGTTTGTTGAGGGCTTTGTAGCGTGTTTCCCTGCGGTTTTTACATTTACTCCGTTCATACATCATGAACATTATTTTGTTTGTCATCCAATCTTTTTTCCTAGTATTCGCAGTATTTTGGAGAGATAATTGTTAACTTCGCTGTTAACTTCTTTGAGTGGTTTTTCAAATAGGTTCCATTTTTTATTGATAGTTTCTTCACTGTCGATTGATGGTTCAAGCGTTCTCAGATTATCGTTTATTCTGCTGGCATATATATTTTTTGATTCACTCGATTCTAAGATCGAAAGGTTAGGTTTTTTGGATTTAGTATTCTTGTCCATTTTTTTCAGGTTGATTCTGATTCTTGCAAATAACAGCACATCGTCTGATAGGATGTCTGCTCCGGGATAGGTTTTGGCTACTGTAACTGCGTTTCTAAAGCGTTGGTTGATAATTATGTAGTCGATCTGATTGCGAATTATTCGGTTAGCACTGTCTTTAGGCGACCTCCATGTATATCGTCTTCTTCGTGGCATTGTAAACCATATATTCATTATGGTTGAATCTTTGTCAATGCAAAAGTCTACTAGTCTGCAGCCTCTTGCTTTTCTACTGCCAAGCCCAAATTTGCCTATATCTTTATTCACTGCTGCCTCACCTACTTTAGTATTAAAATCACCGAGAATGATTGTGACGTCTTCTTTCCTTAGCTGAATTATTAGCTCCTCTATATCATTATAAAATTCATCACAAATGTTCTCGTCGCAGTTGGCTGTTGGGGCGAAAACTTGGATTAAATTGATATGATTGTTTTTGGCTTTTGCCTTTGAGCTGAATCATAAGCACTCTTTCACTTTTTGGTATTATGCTTGTAATGTTTTTTCAGCTTTTGCGATATTAGAAACCCTACACCACCTCTGTGATTATCATTTGAACCAGCATATACGAAGTAATTAGTTGCTGTATTTACTTCACCACTGTTTTTCCAGTGAGTCTTGCTGACACCCATTATATCGATATTATGCTTACTCTTTTCTAATTCAAGGCTTTTAATTTTACTAGCTTCAACTAGGCTAGACGTTCCAAGTTGCTATGTTGTACGAGTTGTCTCTAGGATTGTGTGGGGTTACATATTGTGCAAAAGTATTGTTGTTATTGTTGATAATGTTGGGTGAGGTTTCCGTTGCAATGTTGCTGTAGGCGCTCTTGATGGCAATGTTGCTATCTATGCTGTTGGTAATGTTCCTATGACTGCTGGTATTAGTGACGATAGTGTTTGTGCGTGAGGTGATTTTGTTTTGGACAATGATGTTATTAACTATGATATTATTGTTGGTACATTTTTGGTGTTGCTCATTTATTTAATTAAAGTTTCGTTGTATTTAAAATCGTGTCCTTATGAATTAGTCGTCGTTTTAAGAGTTGTAAATGTGTTAGCTTTTGGTGTTAATTCTCGGTATTAATATTAGTTTCATTGGGTAACACCTCCTTCAGGTTAGTTTTTTGTCCTATTGAATTCTTCCTTGGTCAGCCAACACTTGAAGATCTTATTAATTTTTGATTTTTAGGATTTGCAGGAGTTTCTGAATTTGTAGGTGACCTAAGCCTTTTGGAGTTATCTACGACTGTTTCTGCGATCTGGAATTCTAGCACGTCAAGGTCAACCACTTCATTTGCCTCCACAATCTTGTTGTTTTTAATGAACACTTTTCTGCCTTGGTGTTCCAGTACTTTTGCAGTTTGGATAAGCTTTTTCCTTTGTTTTCGTTGTTTTTGCGTGAAGTCACCTTTGATTGACCAAATTGTGTCCTTTAAGACAACTTTAGCACTTAAACTTTCGGATTTTATCTTACCCGATGCGAGACTGACGGGCGAGGTTTTGAGTTGTCGAGAGGTTTCCTAATTCTTTTGCAAAATTTAAGATCACTTTCTCCTAGTTTTACCTTTAGTTTGACAGCTTTTAAATTTAAATTTTCAGTTAGGTTGTAGATTATGATATTATTTCTCCTGGCTTGTCCTATCTAAGTAATCAACCGTTTCAACTAGTTTTTCTTGTTTAGTTGATTTGTCTTGTAAATCTTTAACTTGTTTTTGAGTATTTCGATTTCTTCGATTTCAGTTTTGACATTTACCAGTTGCAAATTGAATTCTCTGAATTTATCATCTATTAATTTAGCGAAGCTGTTGATAGACACCAATTGACATTTTTTTGTGCCGTTATGTTCCATATAGGAACGTAGGCTGTCAACAAGTGTCCCTTCACCTGTATTAATATCATCAATTTTATGGTCGAATTTCACTTGAAGACTTAATTTAATCGATTAGTTTTATATGGGTGATCAGCCCATAGTTTTTCCAATTTGTCAACTATATTAGTCGACTATCGGTTAATTGGAAAACCGGTGTGTTGATGGTTGTTAATCTTTTGCTTAAAACACTTTGGCCTAGATGGGGATTCGAACCCGGTTCCTCCAAATTCGAAGCCCAGCGTGCTGCCACTAGGCCACACAACACTAATTGACATTTAATGCCACCTAAAGTTGTACATGATGGAGACTCTATGGGACGCAGAAGTTAAATTAATGAAACATAATCGAAATAGTGTAATAGAAGAAACAAGATTAATCCTGAATATTCGCTGAATGGAAGCCATGAGAATTTTATTGGATAATAAGTGTTCAAAGATTATTTATCAACTCTACAAAAAAGTTCTAAATGTAATAAAACAAACTGATTTAATAATTTTTTTTTTGTTGTTGTAACGACGGATTTGGTGCTAATCTTCCGGTTCCATGTCCAGGTTCAGGAACTCTGCTACTGCTCTTGGGTGGTACCATAAATTTTCCCTCGTCAAGTTGGTTGAATTTTCAGGACAGCTGAATGGTGGTTTACATCGTGCAGCGTGCGCGGGACACTTGTCAATAATTTCAGGATCAACTCTGCTCATGTAGTTGTTTAAAGTGCGTGACAAACCGGATCTTAGTTGAGCTAGGATGGATCTGGTACTACGGGGTAGTACAACAGCTTTAGTATGAAGTGTTTTAAAGCCTGTCCTATACGTAACCTCGTTGATGTTACCTGTTACTAAGTGGTCTCTAGCCTCACGCAGAAAACATCTTGCTGTCCTTCTTATGTCTCTAGGTGGTTCAATTTTTGATAAGGTATCATTACAAGGACGTTGCTCTTTGTGACTGACCAATAGATATTGTTTGTTAAGGTTCACAGTTCATTTCATTAGGTTTCACGGACTGGTAGTGTGTTACATTCCTCTTGCAGGTGAACTCGGTGGGCCATCAAATGACATCCGGTTGCGGTTCGCAAAGCTGCGTTTGTGTTATTTGTAACTTCGTGTATGTGGTGAAAAGTGCAGAAGTGGATTTTTCCGTAGACAGTTTTAATTTTCTTAATAATTTTTTTGTAATAAAAAGTGTTGTGTTGTAAGAATTAAATTATGGGTCACAACACATAGATACCTTTTAAGACCTAAGTTAGGTCCCACAACATGTGTTCTGAGGTGTTGATGAACGCTTTTTTAAACTTATGTGGATTGAAGGCCGCTGAAACTACTGGTTCATGCAAAACATTACATTCGTACGATGTAAGGACAAAGGAATCCCTCTGCATTCTGTTACTATGACAGTGAGCGGTCTCAACAGTTTGACTATTGGCACAGACCGATTGACGAGTAAACGGAGAAAATAAGAAGGTCGAGCGCATGACGGTTCCGATTTCATCCGAGCACTGCTGATTGCGATATTTATAAAAATAACGATATCAGCAACAGTGCAATGGTGTTATAGGGAATCATGATTGGATGTTAAATTTCGATCACCCACAATTCGTATAGCACGATTTTGATTTTTGAGCAGTGTCTAAAAGATCTAGGATGGAAACAGATGCAGCGCTCCAAACTTGACCACAATTAGGGATATTCACTAAACATCGATGTATGGAATTTACTCGATGTTTACACACGATACATCGGATAGATTCGATGTTTTTTTTATAGAATTTTCGCTATTCGATGTGTCGATGTTTGAAAAATGAAAAAATTAAACCTGGCATCTGTGAGTAGTAGACGGAGTGCCAGCGAAAAAAATACTCTCCGTTTATAATAGCTGATATTCCGTTAAATCTTCTCCGTTTATAATAGCTGATATTCTGTCAGGTGGTTATAGTAGTTGTGTACACACACATATTTCGGTCAGTCAAGCGAACTGTAGAACAGACGTCTTCTATCAAACCTGTTATCATTACGTTGGTAACAAAATGAATTTATAAAGGCTGAAAATTGTTTAACAGATTATATTTTACATATAAATAACAGTTATGTGAGTCAGTCAGTTAAATGTTAGAACAGAGCTGGTCAGTCAGTCCCAATAGTCACATTATTTGCAGAATAAATAAATAACCACCATTTTATTTATTAAACTTGAACATTTTTGAAAAGTAGCCCTAGAGATATTTTTAAGTTTATTAAATAAAATGACGGTTATTTATTTATTCTGCATACATTGGGGTTGACTCTGTTCTAACAATAAACTGACTATCATAACTATTTTTAATATATGTAATATATAATCTGTAAAACAATTTTCAGCCTTTATAAATTCATTTTGTTACCAACGTAATGATAACAGGTTTGATAACATAGAAGACGCCCGTTCTATAGTTCGCATGACTGACCGAGGTATGTGTGTGTACACAAATACTATAACCACCTGACAGAATATCAGTTATTATAAACTTAGAGCATTTTTTTTCGCTGGCTCCTGGACTATAGCTTTTTGATTGTTATTAATTTTAATTTTCTTAATTTTTCACATTTTTCTTTTACAAATGGTACGAAATCGAAAAATTAGTTGGTTGTGTTGGGGTTGACAATGCAGTATCTGTGATTAAGGCCGTATATCTGGCTTTTGATAATAAACATATACCGTGTTTTCCGCACTCTAAATTTAGTTGTGCAAAATGCGGTACAAATGTTCAGGTCTACGAAACTAATTACCAAGATCAAAGGCATGGTTACATGTTTCAAGCAAAGTAATGTGGAGGGCTCAGAAAACAAGTGAACCAAGTCCATTTTTTGTTTTTTGTTCAGGCATAAGTTCAGGCATTTTGTTCAGGCATATGTTCAGGCATTTTGTCATTTGTTCAGCATATGCTGGACCACATATGGTTAAACAAATTTAATTTATAATTAAAAAAATTTGAATAGGTAATTTTGTTATAAAGTTTTAACTTTAAACCTCTGTATCACAAAAAAGCACAAAATGGACTTGGTTCACTTGTATTCTGAGCCCTCCATATATCAAACAGTTAATTAACCATCGGCTAAAACAACAAAATTCATTCAAGAAGTGACAGTTCTCAATATATCTGTGTCAATAAGTCATATGGGGATAACTCGAGTTATGACATTATGCCTTTCCACTTTTTTCGGTTTCGCCTTTGTTAGGAGTACATTTTGCTCTTTGCCGTTTTCACCTACGAATTTGATGTGAAATCTAAAACAATGTGCAAAAGGGAATAACTCAGAAACATTTTATTTTAAATTTTTCAAAAGGGAATAACTCAAAAATTTGACATAAAAATAATAAATATCTGAAGATATTACTTTTTGTCAAACGAAAAATTTTAAATTTGTTAAGAATAAAATTTCCTTTTGTCAAATAATAGTTGGTGCCTATAAAGGCATAAAGCTAGATATTTATTTAAAACTAGTATTTTTATTCTGACAAATAGAAACAACTCAACTTATTATTTGATGCACCAGAAAATTTTATTTGACAAAAGGGCATAAGACGTTAAATCGACGATAACTCCTTAAATATAAATCTGAGATAGAAAACAATCAATAAATATGACAAAGCTAAAGATTTCGCGTCACATCCCGGTATTTATTTCAATCTACACATATACAATTTTATCACAAAAAAGTTTTAATCTTAAAATCGCTCTCCTGAAAAGTTAGCAAAATGAGTTATCCCCTTATGACTTATTGACACAGATATGATTGATAGGTTTTATGAGTTACGCGCTGTTGCCAATGATATAATAATTCGCCATAAAATGGCACCACCTATGGTCAATGAGCCAGAACTGTCAATTTTTTCTTCTGTATTACAAGTCTTACGATCGTTAGAAGGATCGTTACGATCGCTACCAAAAAAGTGTCATGTGACTATGCACTGGAAGCAAAGTGGCTCCGTTAGTTCATTGCCTAGTTTAAAAGATTCTACCCCTTCTACTGTAGAAGACTCGCTCGACAAAGAATTGAAATCGCTTGTACTTGATGAAATGGAAAAACGAATGGGTGCTATTGAAAGAGTGACTCCACTCGCTATAGTCTCTGTATTGGATCTGAGGTTTAAAAAATGCACTTCAGGAACGCACGTGCTTGCGCTACTGCAGTCGTAAAATTACAAACTTTGTGAAAAATACTACACAAAATATCGAAATGTCGTAATCTGATTCAGATCACTCTGAAAAACAAGAGGATAGCTATTCTTTAAAGGATGATAATCATAAATTAATAAACAAGATTTGGAAGTTAAAACGATCTGAGGATACAATGTCGGCAGACGAATACGATGTGCGATCAAGTTTCGATAAAAATTTCACTTTTTCCGTTTGAGATAGTTAATTGATTTGCAAGCTGGAGAATTTCATTTCCAAAAGTTTTTTGTGAATATTGGTGCACTGAAAAAAACATGTCCTATTTCCAATGGAAATGCAATTGTCTCAACCTCACCGTGCGGTCACATATGGCGAATCAAACTACGAAATTGCTTCAACAACTCTACAATTATAAATCAAAGAAGTTGAGACAATCACACGAACTATTTATGTGAAAATAAAATATAGTTCAACTAATCTCAAAAACTTTAAAATGAAAAATTCATGATATAAGGCCAAAGGAAAAGGGAAATAGTTATTATCTTTACTCAACTATTGTTATATTGGATATAACACTTTATATTTTAAATAAACCTCATTCTGTTGTTAGGAAAATGTTATCGTGTAGTTGTCAAAATCACAGTGAAATTGTCTGCAAATAATTTTTCTTTGCTTGAATAATCAACTGCCAACTTCGAGTTGAGGTTGTCATAAACTTCAATTTTTTTTCAGTGTGTATAAAACTTGAATGTTAAATAATTGCGGAAAGAAAATGTTTTTTGATATGTATTTTGAATAGAGATACTCTAGAGTCCATAAATTTACGTAATGTTGCGGCTTCGTTCAGAGAGAACTTTGAGGATAATGATCAATTCTAAGATATTGGAATCCTGCAATGTTTGTTAGAACTACACAACTATAAAACTAATAAATCAGATGAGAATTTGCTTACTAAATTTTTTGAAAAAAATACAGAGAACATCAAATCAACAAAAAAGGGTACTTGGGGTTAGAAATTAATATGGGATTAAAAATTAATCGATGGATGCAATAATATGTGGGTGTCAAACAGGATGTGGGGCAGCTCGTGGTAGCAAGAAGAATGACGTATGCTGCTCACAAACTTGTAAAGTTTGTTATTGAGCCAACTGCAATAATTTCGATCCGCCTAAAACTCCTGACATTTCAGTGGTTGAGCTGGTTTGGCTTGCTGAAATGATAATTGAACAAGAGACAGATACTTTGAAGAAGGACTTAGTAGTCCTGCATCAGCAATTCTGGAATACGAGTCTGATTTATACGATTAATGTCAATTGTATTTATAAATTATAAGCTTACATCAGGGTAGTTAAATTTTTAACTGGACCTCGGATTCGTGAGAAGCGACCCCAAAAACTACCAAGAGAGAACTTTCGATGCAAAATATAAACCTTTTGAGGGGTTGGAACACCTTTACTTGCTTTTGGATCTCAAATTCATATTCAGTGACCCCGAACACCCCGGAGAGATGATTGCTGAGGTGCAATTTTAAATTTTCCAAAAAATTTATTCACTGTTAATATTTGAGGTGCTTTGGCCGGGAAATCCCCGATTTTTTTCATTTTTCGAGGTAATGCAGGGGTTAGTGCTGATGAATGTTCCTGTAGGTCTAAGGAATCTAGAAAAAGAATTTTTTAAATCGGTGCTGTTCCACCACTTTTCCAGATTTTCCGGCTTATGAAGTGGACTAACTATACTAAACTTTTCCCACAAACCAAAGTTTTGACATCTCGGAGTGGGACGTTATGAGCCCTTCATATTTTATAATTACTTTGAGGTTATTTATCGAATTTATGGAAATTTAATGAAATCTCCGGGTTTGCATAAAATTTATTCGGGTTTATGTTTTGTGATAGTTAGTCATACAATTCTACTAAGCCAACACTCATAAATTAAACAAGCCATTACAGTCATACTTCTAGTATACCTATGTTACTCTGAGTCTGTGTTCACGCGTACCGTTTCAAACGAAAAAACTTTTTGCGTTCAACTTGAAAAGAATATTGTTGAAAGTATTCGATGTTGAAAAACAAGTATCGAAGAAAATCGATGCAGGGTTCCGATGTTTTACATCGAATAAAAACATCGATGTATTTTTTAAGTGGTAGGGGTGTCCCCTAACAACAATACTCTATACAGGGACAAATATAGGACTTATAACTGTGGAGTAATTGATACGGAGTGAAATAGTTTTTACATCTATTAAAGAGGTAGAATTTATTTGCCGCGCTCTTTGTCATCACATTGTATGACCATTCCAGAGTAGGTCGTTGAAAATTTTCTCACCCAAAAATCGAACGATTTCACATTCGTCTATTTGTTGGTAACACATACTATTTGAAATATCATTGGAGATCTCGATCTTTGATCTGGAAACAATCAATAGCTGTGTTTTATTGGAATTAAAATTGTATCAAATTTTTATCTCTCGTTTACATTTATGGCAGCGTCTCTCCGGACGGGATTTGTTCGTTCATGCATTTTACCCTGTGAAGATAGGGAGCGAATGACTTGTTCAGTGTACTATCACTTGTGCAGTGTACAACAATCAATAGCTGTGTTTTATTGGAATTAAAATTGTATCAAATTTTTATCTCTCGTTTACATTTATGGCAGCGTCTCTCCGGACGGGATTTGTTCGTTCATGCATTTTACCCTTTGAAGATAGGGAGCGAATGACTTGTGCAGTGTACTATCATCTGCAAAACTATTTATTGGGATACTGGTGATTTTCAACAGTTTGTTGATATAAATTAAAAATAGTGTGGGGAATAAAACTGAACCTTGATCTACAACATCGTTAGTTAATTTTGACTCAGACGAAAAGCCACAGATTGATACAGATATGTATCGGTCGGTGAAAAAATTTTGTATCAGCTTTACGACTGCGGGTTGAAATCTGTACGAAACGAGGTTGTTGATAAGGTTGGTTTATAACCGATTAAAGAATTAGTTTTGGTAAAAGCAGGGTTGCATTGATTTAAATTAGATTTAAATCAACTTGATTTTTAAAAAAAAAAATCATTGATTTAAATCAATTGAAGAAATTTCTAAAATTTTAGGCAAACTCAAAAAAATTGTTTTTAATAAAATGTAGTGTGTTGTAGGAATTGGAATATGTGTCACAACAACACATAAAAACCTAACGACCCAAGCTCCACAACAAGCGCTCTGAGGTGATGGTAGACGCCATTTTTTTTTTTGTTTTTATTAAGTTTTCCTTCGATATCGTTAACTGAGAGGCGATCCAACATAACTTTTGGATAGTACAGAATACAACCATGTGATTAATTGAGCTAATTCTAGTTAAAGTCAACTACAGAATAATTATATTTGTCAACAAACTAATCATAATTAAACAATAGTTGATTATGATTAGTTTATTATTATTAAATTAGAAGTCACGAACCAGACTATTAAAATAGTTAAAAAATAGTCAAATATGGCATATATTTTTCTCTGATTGTGCAGTTGTTTCGTATGAGTGTTGCAATACCGTTTAATGTTAACCAGTTATCTACATTTCCGGGGAACTTTTGTAGAATTGGATATCTCTGACATCCCTCTAAAGCAGTGATAAAGTATCTTAGTTTGGCAACGGAGTTTGATATGTAACACTTTTCAAGATAGACGGGTCCACGCCTCAGAAGTACTCGGAACCCAGTTTTGTCCAAGGACCATCACAAAAATTTCGACGAAAGGTGCTACACCGTCGTTACATTTTTTCGATAAAGAAGCAGTTGTCAGTTGTCACTGGCCTTACTGCTTCAAATCCTCCTCGTCATGGCTGGTATTGTAAGAAATCCTGGACCAACTCAAACATGGCATTGTGCAATATGCCAAAACATTTTAAGGGGCAAACACTACATCCGTCCAGTGTAATAACTGTAAAGAATGGTGTCATCTCAAAAACTGCTCAGGCCTTGCAACACATAAGCAATAGACCAAAAACTATATAGCGCCATGTTGTCATGCATCAAATCAATATACAAACACGAGCTCGCAACAGAACACAATGTGAATGAACACAAATCCGGAAACCCCAAGAGATGTAAAAATAATGCAAGTAAACTGTAACGGTCTCATAAACAAAATCGATGATATCATCAACTATATGTACCGAAACAGTATTCTAGTCGCAGTTTTACAAGAAACCAAATTTAATGTTAGATCTAAGATTAGTGATAGTATCTATGATTATAGAATTTTAAAACTGGATAGAGGGAAGGACAAAGATGATGAACTTATGAAATATTTATACTCCACCAGTAAGCAGCTGTGATACAGGTTATGAACCGTACATAGGACATTTATTTTATACCAAATACTGTCTAATTCTCGGCTATATGAATGTACACCACGATCTATGGCACTCATACTGGAACACTGGTTCAAGAGGCAAAAACATTGCTGATCAAATTGACGGCTCCAACTTTGGAATCCTCAATGAACCACAACCAACAAGAGCAACAAATAACTAATACTCTTCTCCAGATGTCTCACTTGCCAGCATGTTACTAATGCCAATTGCTGAATGGAGAACTGAAATTGAATTGGGAACAGACCATGGATAAATTTACCAAAAATATAACAACATATTGACTTTACGTCAGATATTAAGTTTCGCATTGATTGGCAACAATCAATAATGACTTTACACTCATGATGTTGATTAGAATGTTGACTTAGATGTTGACGAAATATTCTCTCATCCTATGAATTCACACATCGTAATATCTAGAAATTTAATACAAAAAATACCAAATGTTGACCTATGTTCTACAGCCAATTTATATTGTACAATTTATATTGCAAGTTACAAATGTGTTTATGATTCCAAATCTATATCAGTTATTACTTTTTGACGTATACAAAATAAATAAAACCAGTATAACGTCTCCAATTACACGACACAAACTTTTGGCCAATCCAATTTATGTTCTAATATACACTTAATTTTACACAATGGGCCATCCAAAAATGTTTGAGATGAAGGCAATTCGATCAAAGATTGTACTCAAATTCATTTAGAAATAAAGAAAAATTTTACATATAAGTATTTAGATGGTTCCAACTGCATAAGATATTTACTTTTTGATGCAGAAAATAGTCAACATCAAAATTAATCAAAGAATTCTTTTTCACAAAGCTCCAAGCGATTATGCATTGAGAGATCAGTTCTAGTTAATTTGTGAATTATATTTTTTTGAATTTTTGTTTTACGAGTGATGACAAATTTGCGTACTCCAGTCCCTTTTATTACCAATAAGCTAACGCATGATATCACATATCACTAAGAATAGTAGTGAGATGTCACTAACAAAGGTGATACCTTAAGGAGTGCTGGCGGATAAACTGTATTTACTCAATAGTATCCTCAATCGTAGTTTTGGCATATTCATATACTCATACAAATTTATATCTGTGATTTAATCATTGAGAAAGTTCATCACAAGATCAAGGAATATGGCACTAGCTGGATTATTGGCACAAATTTTAGATTAGTTCCTATCATGAAATATTAGCGTATGTCATATGGTATGAAGGTCTAAAACTTGGTATTTTCTTTGGTTTTATTTAGTTTTAACACAAGGAAGAAGAACGAAAGAAAATACAAGACAGTATACACACTTACACATATTTTGTTATGTTATTATTTAGTTATCTATTCCTTAAAAATACAGTCAAACCTCTTTTATCCGGAATTCGATCAACCGGAAAATCTAATATCCGGAATTTTTTTCGCAAAAAAACTTGTATCGATTATCCGTAAAAACCTCTATTATCCGTAAAAACAGATTTTTACCGTTTTTCTTTCGTTTTTGTATTTTATTTTTTGTGTAGAAGAAGAACAGATGCATATTTAATTTATTGTTCATATTCATTTTAGTAAGTCCCCGAATTGTGGAATGTTGTGTTTTTGCTAAATTCATACTAAAACAGTAAGTATGCAGTGACATATGTATTGTGTATTTTCAATAATTTTATGTCTGCAATTCTAAATTCTAATTATGTTTATAATTTAATTTTAATTATATATGTCTAATTGTGCGTTATTTTTTATCAGTTTTAACATATGCAAATGCTGCCACCCAACAAAAAAAACTTTAAAAGAGTTCGAAACGTTTTGAGCATTAAAGATAAAGTTGATATAATTAAGGCTCTAGAGAGTGGAAATAGTGTCAACATGTTAAAGGATAAATATGGGGTAGTGGCTTCAACAATCTACGACTTAAAAAAAATAAGGACACAATTTTTAAATTTTTTATGGAAAGCATGACCGTAAAAGGAATGATTGATAGGAAAACGGTACGAGCAGCTGAAAATCCCACATTAGATAACGTAATCTACTTATGGTTCAAACAATGTCGAGCAGATGGAGTTCCTATTTCAGGACCATTAATTATTGAAAAGGCTAAATATTTTCATAAGGAGCTAAATATTACCACCCATTGCAATTATTCATCAGGGTGGCTTCAAAAATTTAAGAAACGTCATGGAATACGACATCTTAATATTGTTGGAGAACGACTCGCTGCGGATGACATTTCTGCAACATTGTTTGTTGAAGAACTGGTAGAAGACTGGTAGAAGAGGAAAATTTATTTAATATCAGCCGAGCAGATATATAATGCTGACGAAACGGGCATTTTTTGGAAATGCCTCCCACATGGCACATTAGCAGTAGCCGATGAGGTCAGACCTTCTGGCATTAAAGCAGCAAAAGAAAGATTAACAGCCCTTGTATGTTCAAACGCGGCAGGGACTCATAAGTACAAGCTTTTGATAATTGGCAAAAGTGGTAAACCACGAGCACTAAAAGGTGTTCATAATTTGCCTGTACTGTATAAGTTTAATAAAAGAGCTTGAATAACTCAGGATATGATTATTGAATGGTTTAAAAAGAACTTTGTCCTCAAAGCACGTGCTCATTGCAAAAAAGCTGGACTTTCAGAAAATTGCAAAATTATATTATTATTGGATAACTGCCCAGCACATCCCGATCCAAATAGATTAACAGAAGGTAATGTGCATGCAATGTACTTACCACCAAATTGTACATCGTTGATACAGCCCATGGATCAAGGTGTTATCAAAAGCTTGAAAGCCAATTACCGCAAGGAAATGATACGTAAAATAACAGCTATGGATACTAATGAAGGCATTATGGCTTTACAAAAAGCATATAACATCAAAGATTTTATTTGGTGTATTTATCACGCCTGGAATGCTGTAACATCAACGGTTTTAAGAAATAGCTGGCACACTATTTGGCCTGATTTAGATAACTTAGAGACAGAAGGCGATTCAGTCCTTACTGAACTAGACGAACAACCATTAATTGACGATCTCGTAAGTGTTGTGAGCCAATTTGAAAACTGTAATAGGGAAGATGTCGCGAACTGGCTGAATTGTGATCAATCCGCACCAGTTTGTTCTAATTTGACTGATGAAGAAATTATTAATGCTGTTTTAAATCCTGAATCGGCGATTGAAACAGACAGCGACAGCTCTGATGGTTCTGAAGCTGTTGTAGTCGTAGAAAACAAAATGACTGCGGATCAAGCTATTGAGTCCGTTGGTAAATTAATTGGCTACTTGGATACTAAAACCTTTATTACCGAACAGGACATAATTAGTCTTAATCTAATCCAAGATAAATTAATAAAAGAAAATCGAAAGAAGCAAAAACAGACCACTATGGATCAATACATACATAAAAAGAAATAGTTAGTATGTACATATGTACATACAAATATAAATATAAACATGTATCATTTATGTTTATTTAAAATGGAATGCATATTTTATTTTTTTATTATTTTCTCTGTAAAATGAATTCAAAATGTGATAAATAAAATTTTTGTTTGAAAATTTATTAAAACATGCTTTAAAATTATTTAAAAAATAAACAAATCCTTTATCCGGAAAAATCGTTTATCCAGAAACGACCTGGTCCCGTCCGTTCCGGATAAAAGAGGTTTGACTTTAATTAAACAAACGAAAAAGTTTGCGTTTATCAATGCCTTCACTAATATGCCTCGTTTATGACTTGCAAAGATTTTCGTTAAACTTTTCAAGTGTTTGAATGTGAGATAGTTGCAGGATAAATGTCGTTATTCACAAAATTTGTAATTATGGAAAAGATGCATTTACTCTAAAAGGAGAGGTTTTCTTCTAAATTTTTTGCAATAAAAGGGCAATAAAAGGGCAAATTGTAAAATATCAGGTTGTGTCAAAATCAATGTGTTTAATTATCGATAAAAGCTATACTGCTAGAGAAAGAAGCTTTTTTTTATTAATAGAAACCTTTGGGTTGGAAAATATCAGGTCGTTTCAGATTAAATGTCATTTTTTCACAAAAGTCGTAGACTCTTAGTTATCTTTTACGCTAAATGGAAAGGTTTTTATGTTTTTTGTTCTAGCTAGAACAGTTGAATTGAGGATAAAAAATTGAGAAATATCACGGTTGTTATATGAAATGTTGTAAAACTCGGCTCATCTTCCAAATGTTAACTGGAAGGAGTTGAGAGTAAAAATTTTGAAAAAATTATTTTTGACCTTGACGACGGATAACATATGATTTTTTTCTATTCCATAGCAATTTTTCTTATAATTTACGAACACACGAATTTCGACTTATTTTCAAAGGTGTGTATTTCACCCAACACCCCCGGTTCTTCTCCAATGAGTTCAAACATTACCAAACAAATTTTAAAAAATTGCGGGGTATAAGAAATGTTACAAAACTTAAACGAAAAATATAGGAGGTAGACTCATCTTTCAAAATATTATTTGGAGCGGGTTCGGACCAAACTGCATGAAAAAAAATTGTATGAAGTTTTTTAATTTGTTTCAAAAAATTTTATGTCGAGAGATGTGGTTTTTCAAAATTCACCACCAAGAGTGTACAGATTAAATGGATTGCAACATCAGAAGCAACTTTTAAGTTATTCTCACTTCCGTTTCACTTTTTGGGCAACAGACGGTCAGTGCAAACAGTAAAATTGTCGAATATTCACGTTGTCATGTTGATTCAAAAGGGCTGCTTTGTCTAAACTGTATATAAATAGATTGATTATAATTATGAGACCAGAGTTTTAAAGGTATATTTTTATGAGTTATTGTGACACAAAATGGAAATAAAGAATACTTTTAATCAATTTTTATGATAGTTATTAATTGTTATGAAGCAAAGCAAAACATTAAAATGATTGTCTAACCTCAAGAAAGGGTTCAGATTTATACCTTGGCCATGGCTACTATCCTATCAGCACTTCTCTTGCCTTTTTTTTTCTTTTAGCCACTTCTCTTGCCTTTTTTTTCCATAGTCATCTTAGGTTCAGGTTCAGGAACCCTCTGTTCTAAAACAGTCGGATCCTGAACATGATCCCTGTTAGCAATTGAACGAATCGCTAACCTAACCTCTATTCGTTAGACAGACCTGGCTGTTCCAACACTGATGAAACATTAGGTTTCAACAGGGCTGAAGCAGGCTGATCTATCTCCCGCACAGAAGCGCCCAACGTTCCACGCTCTTCGTCTGTGATGAAAAGCTGATAAGACTGATCGGGCAGCCACGACCTCCCACATCGGCGCTGCGGTGTTAAGCACCAATGTGGACATCTATTTTGCAAAAACAACGACAAAAAAAATTCACACACCAAACAAGAATTCAATAAAAATTCCCTTAAAATATATAATATATAACGGTTTACCGTTATATATTCTCGTCCCTGTTTTGGCGCCAATTGTTGAGAAACCCGAATTTCGGTTTCTACCGGAATATTAACAATTATAACAAAAATGAAAAGTACAGTACGCTCCCTGAACTGGGAAGATCTCCAACTTTGAAGTGCTTCTTTTTAGCATGATTTAAAAAAAAATAACAAGAAAAGATCATAACTATAATATACTATATACATGTACTAAGTAAATAAAGAATAATAATAAAAAAAGTTTATAAAATATAAAATAAAAACTTATTTAACGACGGATGTTCGATTTGTGTAGTGTTCCCACTATCTCTTGAACTGGCTCAATATCATCAAGGTTGAGCAATTTCTTCAGTTGTTGATAGTTACGATTCCGGCATAAAACTTCATTGATTTATCCAATCTTTTTGTAACTTTTACTTTAGCTAATTCGCTGTATCTTTTCATTTACGGATTTTTTATTACACAAAACTGTATGGGAATTTCATTTTTTTTTAAATTCTCTGTTACAAAAACAAACTAGAGAATGAAAGACTAAAGTTAAGATATAATAATTTAGACTTGTCTTACAATATGAATGATTTAAGATTTTTCAATAAAATACAGTTTACTTATGAACACTCCAGACCTTTAGAATGCACATTTGTAAACTTTTATTTTTACATATATTTAAGACATTTTAATATAAAAGTTCTAAACTGTAACAAGATACATAGTTGAATAAAGTTAATAACTATTTCCATAAAAAAAAATTTCTTTGGCCTTATATCAGGAATTTTTCATTTTAAAATTGAAGTATTTGAGATTAATTTAACTATTTCTTTTCACATAAATATTTCATGTGATTGTCTCCACTACATCATTCTATATAATTGTACAGTTGTTGAAACAATTTCGTAGTTTTATTCGCCATATTTGCCCTCACGGTGAGATTGAGACAACTGCATTTCGATTGGAAATAGAACATTTTTTTTCAGTGTAGGGAATATTTTGAAATGTGTATTCGTTTGTTTTGCAAAAAGTAAAATATGGAGGGGCTGAAATCTCACAGCTCTGAGATATCAAGACTTCGGTCTGGGTTAAGGATTTTGATATAGTTTTCGGCAAAAAACTTTTATGAGGACATGGCTTTTAGTTTTGGTCAGCGATGTATATCAAACATACTTCTTTGTTAAAGTACAAGTATTTTTTTATCTCTGTTTAGAAATTTATTACAAAACTAACACGAAACGTCAATACGATGCCGGAAAATTATAACACATCATAAATTAACATAATTTAGTGATAAGATGATACACTTAGCAAACTACTCAAAAACCTCTCCATTTAGCGTTTCGAGAAAATATTACAAAATCACAAATTCATATTTCTTTCAAAATTCCAAAAATATTGTAAAAATTAAATAAAATCCAACTTTTTCCAAAATTCCAAAAATATTCCAAAAATTAGAATAAAATCAAATATATAAACTTTTTATAAATTCCAATAATATTCCAAAAATTCTTAAAAATTCAAACTTTTCCAAAATTCTAAAAATATTGCAAAAATCATTACAAAATCAAAAATTGAAACATTTTTCAAAATTCCAAAAATTATATAAAATCAAAAATTTAAAATTTTTCAAAATTCTAAAAATATTTCAAAAATTCTTACAAAATCAAAACTTAAAGTTTTTTTTAAAATTCTAAATATATTGCAAAAATTATTACAAAATCAAAAAAAATACAAACTTTTTTCAAAATTCCAAAAATATTTCAAAAACTAAACAAATTCAAAAATTTCCATGTCCAATTTTATTTTCAATTACATTTACGTCATAAAAACAGCTACATTTTTTTTCCGAAAAATTGGCTAAAAAAATCAATGAAATCATTTTTTGACACGCTTGACATTATTTTTTTGACAAACTTATAATGCCATAATTCTCAATAATAATAATAAAATTTCATTTCAAACAAATAATTAATTTAATTTTTTTCCAAAAAATTGGGTAAAAAAATAAATAAAAATCTTTCTTTTGACACACTTGACAACATTTTTTTGACAAACTTGTAATGCAATAATCTAGATTTTGGTCAATCCCGACCATCAAGATTTCAACAAAATCAATGTTCCTACTCGTAATCACTTAAAATGAACGTTTTTTAAGCCAAAAATACGCAAGTTTCCTTGTTTTGACACACTTGACGATTTTTTTTGACACACTTCGGGTACAGTTATCGAACACATCGTCCTTTCGGCTTGAAAAAAATTTTTGAAATCCGTCCAGCGGTTTTCTAGATTTCGTAGGTTGTGACGGACGGACGGCCGCCCGACAGACAGACATACATTTTTTTGCTTTTTTAGAATCAGTAGGTCCTAAAACGTCGAGAAATGCCAAAAAAAGTGGGGGTAAGAATTTCACTTTGAGCTCATGAATGTAATACTTAGGTCTTTCAGACCGAAGTAAAATGAAATACAATTTTTTTGTTTTGTGTTTTGTACACAAACAAATGTTATCGAATACATTTAATTAGAGGATTTTGGTCGTTACAATGTTCTCCCAAAAGAAAAGGCAACATTTTTTAAAAAATTTCACATGGTAAAAGTGAAGAGAATACTATTTTACAACCTCGTTATTATTCATCCGGTGTATTAAATTTATCATATTCTAATGTAAAGTTCGAACTTCAAAATGAAATCGTACAACATTAATAACTTCGCAGTAAATGAGTAAATTTATCTTTTAAATGCACATTTTAATAGTTTTGATTGATTGATTGTATAAGTAAAACTTTTCCATTAAATATTTTTTAAATTACATATATTTAATGAAGAATGAAGATGTTTGCTTTCTTCAATTACCACTATCCAATATCTACTTATTTTATTCTTTTTTTTGTTCTTAGCTGAATCATTGATTCTTCTTTTAAATAATGCTATGTTACGATTTGTTTCTCTTATCCATTTATCAACTTTTTTTTAAAAGTATTTGCATTTTATTACGCTATAAATGATAACAAATAATAATCAAATAATAAAAGAATCAAAACACTGTCGATCTGCTCAATCTGTATACATGAGAATGTATCTCATTTCAATATTATTGTTTTCTTTTTCAATTTCTTAGTTTAATAAATTTATATATTGTATACTGTCACATACGTATATTTCATAAAAAATAATCTTCATGATGATTTTTTCTTTAATTTGATTGTTTAAGATAACAATAAATAAACAATACATTTAACGAAAATAGATTTCGAGATAATATGACGTTGATAACTTAAATGTAGTAGAAAAAATTTATATTTTACGGAAAAAATGACAAATATCTGCAAAATTAAGATAAAACAAATATTCTATTTTCATTTAGCTAAAAAAAATGTTTGTTTATTAGGGATTTGTTTGTTATTTTATTAAATTATAAATTTAAAAAAATATCTGTCACAAAATTAAACAATTAAATTATATTAAAAATATTAGTTCATAAAAACGACTTACAATTAAAACTTAAAACAGAAGCTTATCTTGTATTATTAATTTGAATTTAATTTTTTTTAATTTTATCGTGTGCTTAGAACGTGATTGGTTTTAGAAAGTAAATATTTGCTTAAACTGTTTGCTTTGTAACTTTTGTTTTCATCATTGAATTTTCAATTGTATTTCGGATTACGCTGGTTTTATTGATAAAGGTAAAGGTTTTTTAACGGTAAAGGGGAATCCACCATCGCCCGCAAGACAAATGGGTTGGTTGATCAAAGACAATTATTTATAATACGTCACCACATATTTTATCGGCTACCAAGGTACTTATGTCACTGTTGCGAATGACCGTGGTGAATATTCGAAGCTGGTTAGCTTGGCAACGCTCCTACATGGAGCATAAACGGCATAAAGAAATATTTTTATCCTATGTACTATGTAGTATGTACTCAAAAAATGTGTGTTTTATGGATATCTTCGACAAGTTCGTAAATCAGCAAGATCCGACACATGGTTAAAAATCTAGAGGCTTTATACTAGAAAAAAGTCTGTTCTTTAGATCCGTTATAACGGCCGTTTGGATACTAATATTTTTAAAAACTTACTTAATTTGAATAGAATAGAATTTTGAATAGAATCTTTGAAATCTTTTTAATCAATTTATTTTAAAAATAGACCTCTGCAGTTAGAGGTTTCTTAGTGAGCGGCTCCCACAATAAAGCTTGTAAAACACAAAATGCGTTATCAACCGGCACTCTCACGGTCGCATTTGTGGAGCCAGATCAAACAACTTTTTTTTAAAAATGTGTGATTTTTGAATATCTTGTACAATTTCGTAAATCAGCAAAATCCGACACATGGTTAAGAAACTAGAGGCTTTATACCAGAAGAAAATTTGTTTTTTTAAATCCGTTATAACGGCCGTTTGGACACTAATATTTTTAAAAACTTCATAAATTTTGAATCTTTGGAATCTTTTTTTATCAATTTCTTTTAAAACTAGACCTCTGCAGCTAGAGGTTCCTGAGTAAGCAGTTCCAACAAAAAAGTTTGTAAAACACAAAAGGCTTTTGAAACAACTGGCACTCTCACGGTCGCATTTGTAAAGCAGATCAAAAAAATGTTTCTAAAAATGTGTGTTTAATTAATATCTTGGACAAGTTCGTAAATCAGCAAAATCCGTCTCATGGTTAAGAAACTAGAGGCTTTCTACTAGGGAAAAATGTTGATTTTTTTGAAACTGTTATAACGGCCGTTTGGATACTAATATTTTTAAAACTTCACAAATTTAGAATCTGTGGAAACATTTTTAATCCGTTTCTTTTAAATATAAACCTCTGCAGCTAGAGGTTTTTGACTTCAACAAAAAAGTTTGCAACAACATTGCAAAAACACTTAGATTATAAAATATACAGGATAAGCAATATTTTATTTATATTGTGTATGTACACTATAAGTATAAAACCATAAAAATAATTGAAGCTATCTTTTAAATTCAAATAATTAAATTGAAAATAATTTCCATAAAAGAAAAGACTCCTGTAGAAATAAACACAAAAAACAGGATCCCATTCTGCATTTTTAGCTCTTTCCATTTATAGCAAAAAATATATATTATTATTCTTCTATTGCCAGAAAAAAGTAAGTAAGTAAGTAATTTCATTATAAATTAAAACAAAACCAGAAACAGTAATAGTTATTTATTTATCTAGAACGAAAAGTGAAACTTTAAAGTACGAGCTAGTTGTTTACTAGAGAGTACCTTTAAAAACACTTTTCGTTTGAGGTAAATACAAAATTTTATTTCATACTGGAAATTTATTAAAATAAAAAGAAATGAGTTTTAAATTTTACTCAAAAAGTTGAACTTTGACGTCCTAGGACTTTATAAAATTTTATAAAGTCCTAGGACGTTAAAGTTCAACGTTTATGGTACAAAAAGTTGAACTTTAACGTCCTAGGACTTTATTAAAGTCCTAGGACATTAAATTTCAACTTTTTGTACCATAAATAATCCGAAAAATGTCGTTTTAGATATCAGTATGAAATAAACCATTAAACAATATCCATTTCACTCTACATTTAGTTTAAATAAAAAACAAAACCAAAGCGTGCATTATAAAATTTTAGTTAGGATCAAATTTTCAGTTTTAATATTATCAGTTTTATTTAAATCGAAATACTTTTGAGAAAAATAAAATAAAAGTAAGTTTGAGCATTTTCCGATCGGCAAATATGTAAAATACAAGACATCTACATATATGTATGTTATTTCGTAGGCATGTTTGGTCAAGATACGGTAAACCTTAATGATATTTAAATTTGTAGGCTACTGTGTATTTTTAATACAAATGCTATCACTTTATATTCGCACACTACTTTATGTAAAAAAAAACTTTAACTTAAAATAATATTACTTATCCTGTGTATTTTATAATCTAAGCAAAAACCTTATAACAATCAATGAAAAAAAAATCACAAGATTTGAATAGAAGAAATTGATTTTTTTTTTCTTAGAAATAAATTATTTTGATATTTTGCAGTAATTGCACGACATATGATATAGAGTAGGTTTGCCGTGTGTTTTTCATAGTGTCATACATTTTCACATATGTCCTGTGGTAGATTTGATATTTGTTTGTTGCAAAATGGCATAGATGTCGTCTTGCTTATATGTATCTAATTTTCTTTTTAAAATTTTTTCGATAACTGTTTGTAATTAGTTTGTTTGTTTAAACTATACATCAGATTCTACTTGTATACAAAACTGTCTCGAAATCTACCTATTTCTAGAGGACATCCTGCCGCTCGGACTTTTTTTTTAATAGTTCTACCCTTACTTTAAAATATATAAAACTTACAAAGAGGCGTTAATTCGTGTTCTTGGGATATTTAATTTTAAAGATTTTTAGTCCGATTAAAATTGTAGTTTTGCATCATTTTTTCGAACTTCAGTGGTTAAAATTTTTTGTTGATAAAAATTGTCCGAAGAAAATTAGAACAATTAGAATTTTAGTCGGACTGAAAATCTTTAAAATTAAATATCTCAAAAACACGAATTAATGCAACTTTGTAAATTTGATATTGTTACGTTTTTCCCAACTTCCTTCGAATTGGCCTAACTCACAATTCGATAAACGCAATTCCCAATCTCTTTCTGAGTTCGATCACTGATTAGTAAGCAAACACACCAGGTTTTATTAAGTATTCAACACCTTAACTGTTCCACAACAACAGGAAAACAATACAGCAAACAATATTCCTAACTAGAATATTCTTCCAACAGCTTTGAAACTCCAACGGTTTATTGTAGAAATTTCCAATTCACAACGTTCAAAATAATACACAAAATATTTCTATTTAATAACACTTATAACTTTATGTACAAAAACTAATTTTAAATATCACTTTTATAATAATTTCACAATCGCAGGTTTAAAATAAAACTAATTCTACATTTAATTTCGCTTTACTGTCGCAGGTTTAAAATAAAACTAATTAAAAACTACAAGAGGTAATTTTCTTATATACCTTCTGCAATACTTCTAGATAATTCGGCATCACTTTCCAGAAACCTTGAGAAAATATTGGAATATTCGATTATTTTACGTTACGTTGTTTTGATTCATAAAATCATTTGTTTTGTGTAGACCTTAATTCTAAGAACATGTACAACAACAGCAACACTATTCATTTCATTCACTTTCTGTTGTGTTTTGTTGATTTTATTTTCCTGGAAGTGACCGTAACCGTCTAGATTATTCTGTAATCGTAACATTACCCTCCACTTAAGCCTGTTCGTCCCGAACAGGATCTAGATCTCTCCTCCAATTGTTGAATCCAAACATTTTTTTTCTATTTCCCAGGCTTTTTAGAACTACTTCCGGTCCCTTTCTAAGTCCTTGGCCATTACTTTGTTCTATGTCAGCGCACCGTGATGAGTATGGATTCTCATTATCTCTTAAGTGCTCCCTATCTCTACCCTTTGAGTGTTTCACACTGCCATGTCCCTGAACCATTCTCATTTTCAGCTGCGATTCGTTTCCATTTGAAGCTATTTGAACCACTTCATTTACATTGCTCACTTCGTACTGGACCTGAACTTGTTTCATTTTTAACTTTCGGCGTTTGTTCAAACGTCTGCGTCGGTTGACGTTTCTTTCCGTCATCTGTTTGGATGATGGTTCTGGATTTTCATCTGCACTGCAGTTTCTCATCGCTGCCAATAGCTGCTGACTCTGCCTTATTCACAAGTAGTGGCATCTGAACATTATTAACCTTTAGGATCCCACATCCAAAATCGAAGACTAATCCCTTCGCCTTCATGAAGTCCATCCCTAAAATGACTTCATCCATAATGTCTGCCACTCTTGTTGATAGCAGTTGTTTCCCAATTTTATTTCAGCGATTCTTTTACCTTCTATTTCAGTGCATTCTCCAGTTACTGTTCGGAGTTTCAATCCATCTGATGGTTCCAAAACACCGTCAGTTAAACCTTTGCGAACGAATGTTCGAGCTGAACCTGTATCCAGTGTCATGAAGCAACATTTACCTTCAAGTTGTCCGTTGATACCCAAGCTTTCACCATTTACCGCAATTCTTGAAATTGGAATGTAGGCTGCATTCTCCTCACTTTTTGGCTTTACAGTTGCACCTTCAACAGGCTTCCGTTGAATAGGAGACGAAGATCTATCACGCTTCCTGTTCCAGCAGTCCTGTGAGATATGGCCCGATTTCCTACATATCCAGCACAGGAGTTTTCTACTGCTGTTCCTGAACCCTACGTGCTCCATTTCTTCGGCTCCTCTGTTCTTCACAGAAGACGACAATCTGTCTGCTTCCCCGTTTTTCTTGCACTCCCGTGCCATGTGACCCTTTTCATCACATACCCAGCATCTGATGTCGCTTCTATCTCAGTGTGCCAAAACTTCCCCTTTGATGTTCCCCTCTACATTCCTTTTTATGCATCCACCAGATGGCATACACATCCTATGTACCATCTCATATTGCATTGCGTATGCGACAGTTTCATGGAAAGTCGCCTTAGGTGTAGTCATTACTTTGATCCTTTCTTCATTGTTTTCTGGGTATCTGACAGATTTAAAACTCTTACTGTTATTTTGTAATCAGCATCCGATCTAACTAAGGTTTTCCCTATAACGACTTCTTTACAATTTTGATGTTCTTCTTTGTTGGCCTCCACAACCCACAACCTGGGTGACCCAGAACCTCCTTCCAATTTTCCCCAAATGATTGTTTCTGATTGGGGTGGCAGCTTTTCTCTGTGATCCAATATTATTCGACGGAAACAATTTGAATCTTCATCATTAAACTGGAGTGGCAACTCAACATTTCCGTACGTGAGTACTCCTTTGCCAGCATCAATAACGAATCCATTTGGCCTCATGAAGTCCATGCCCAGGATGACTTCATCCACAATGTCAGCTACAACCACTTCATGTTGAAAGTAAGTATTCCCGATTTCAAAGTTGACCACTTTCTTTCCTTTAATACTTGCACTTTCGCCAGTAGCTGTCTGCATCCGGTATCTCCCTGCTGGTTTTAGTTTCCCTTTCACAATATCAGTGCGGACAATTGTATTTGTTGCTCCCGTATCTAACGTGATGACACAACTTTTTCCATCAATATTAGCCCTAACAGTAAGGCTGTCACCTCCCTTGTCAATCTCGAAACTTGGATGAAGGTTATGGGGCAATCGGTTGTGGGAGCCAGCTTACGCCCCTTTAGGCTGACTCGTTGTAGTTTAACTGATGCGGCGATGCTCCATCGTCTTCCCTAGCTTGCTGCACCCGTTCTTCTGCTGGACGTCGCTGCATAGGCGATGCTGATCTTGCTCGTTTCCTTCTCACATCTCTGCATTCCCTCGAAATATGACCCAACTTGCCACATAACCAGCATCGAATTCTATCACTTCTGACATTCTCTCGTGGTCTTCTGCCGGTCTCCTGGTCTCGTTGTTTATAATTGTCATCACTCAACTCTACCCGGCGTATTTTAATCGATGGTTTTATAATTGCTTGTGCAGTTTCATTTGTTAGGGCATAAACAATAGTTTCTGCGAATGTTGCTTTTGGTGACAACATTACTGCTTTTCGTGTTTCTGGATCACGAATGCCATCAGTAAACGCCTCTATCTTCATCTTTTCCATAAAATACGGCGGAGTATTTGAGTGAGCCAAATGTACTAGCCGTTCCACTGCCGAAGAATAGTCCTGAAGGCTTTCCCCATTCCGCTGCAAGCAACCTTTTAACTCGATCCTGTATAACTCCTTTTTATGGTCGCTGCCATATTTACGTTCCAACGCATTCATCACCTCAGCATAACTTTTCCGGTCATTTTCTGGTACCGCCTGTAAAGCTTCAGCTGCTTCACCCTTTAGCGCAACTCTTAATGCAGCAAGACGATTTTCTGCGTTCCAAACATTCTGATCTGCTGCGGTTTCGAACTGGAACTTGAAGATGCCGAACGAAGTTGTTCCATCGTATGATGGTGGTTTTAGTTTGATATTTGCTACTTGATGTACCACCTGGGAAATAACTTTAGTCGTTTCAACGTCCTCAACCTCTTTTCAAAATCATCAACTTTCGTCAACATTTTATGTTCAAATTCTTGAATTTCTGCTTCAATTTTCTCGACTTTTACATCGAATGCAGTTGACATTTGTAAAAGTTTCTCATCCAAATGTTGATGTATTCCAGTTTTCAACTCATTTATTTGCCTCTTCATCTCATCTTTATTTGCAGCAAGTGTTGCAGTAATCTCTTCCTTATTAACAGCCATGTTATTGTTGACTGTTTCCAGCTGTTGATTGATGTTACTACTGATTTCTTCCTTAGTAGCAGCCATTTGTTGATTGATGCTACAACTAATTTCTTCCTTAGTAGTAGCCATTTGTTGATTCATATTGGCATTTACGGCATCCAGTTGCTGATTCATTTCCTGTTTATTGGCAACCATATTAGCATTGATTTGATTGATAGCTGCCATCAATTGATTGAAATCGAAGTTTGCAGGTGGTAGTTGAGTTGTTGTTTCAACAACAAAACTTTTCTCCTCTTCAGTTGCAATATTTGTTGTAACTACCCCAAACTGGTAACCTTCCACGTCCATTCCATTGGCTTCCATACCTTGTCGAAGCCGTAGCATTAATTTAGTTTTGTTTCCACTTGTTGACAATCCACGTTGTTCTAGTTCTTTCTTTAACTCAAGAACCCTTAAATCACTTAATAAAACCATTATTAACAGCTAACTAATCCGCCGATGTCACCAATGTTACGTTTTTCCAAACTTCCTTCGAATTGGCCTAACTCACAATTCGATAAACGCAATTCCCAATCTCTTTCTGAGTTCGATCACTGATTAGTAAGCAAACACACCAGGTTTTATTAAGTATTCAACACCTTAACTGTTCCACAACAACAGGAAAATAATACAGCAAACAATATTCCTAACTAGAATATTCTTCCAACAGCTTTGAAACTCCAACGGTTTATTGTAGAAATTTCCAATTCACAACGTTCAAAATAATACACAAAATATTTCTATTTAATAACACTTATAACTTTATGTACAAAAACTAATTTTAAATATCACTTTTATAATAATTTCACAATCGCAGGTTTAAAATAAAACTAATTCTACATTTAATTTCGCTTTACTGTCGCAGGTTTAAAATAAAACTAATTAAAAACTACAAGAGGTAATTTTCTTATATACCTTCTGCAATACTTCTAGATAATTCGGCATCACTTTCCAGAAACCTTGAGAAAATATTGGAATATTCGATTATTTTACGTTACGTTGTTTTGATTCATAAAATCATTTGTTTTGTGTAGACCTTAATTCTAAGAACATGTACAACAACAGCAACACTATTCATTTCATTCACTTTCTGTTGTGTTTTGTTGATTTTATTTTCCTGGAAGTGACCGTAATCGTCTAGATTATTTTGTAATCGTAACAATATATTTTAAAGTAGGGATAGAAACAGTTAAAATTTAATTGAAGTTAACTTCAATTTTTTGGTAATGGAAATTGTTTGAAAAAACAATGAAAAATTAGAATTTTTAGTCGGGCTGAACTCTTTAAAATTAAATATCTCAAGAACACGAATTAACGTCTGTCTCTTTGTAAATTTGAAATATTTTAGAGTAAGGATAGAAATGTTGGTTTGATGAAATCGGTATCAAAGTTACATCCGATTGACAGAATTTTCATTTTTCATGCATGTTGAGGTGCCCCTATGCTCAAACTATGCACTTTAAAAAAATTGTAAAATAAGTTGTATTTTTTATTTTGTTCACATTTCTTATATGCTAAGTTTCATTAAAAACAAAAATGGTCAAGTTTTTACAACTCGGTCTAGAATTTACGTTTTTTTTTTCTTTGCCTTTAAATTACCTATAAACTAAATTCAAATAAGGCAACTCCAATTGAGTTTATAGGCAATTTTAATATAGGCAAAGAGGTAAGAAGAAGTGATGCACGGCATAAAAGCTTTCAAAGGGCCAATCCCTATGTTAAGTTATCGTTGCTACGGCAACACTTACCAATTAAAAAAGTTAAGCATTATAGGCAGTTAAATATTAGCTTTTACTATAGTAGGCCAATAGAATAACGGATTGTACGTGTTGTTGTCGGTAACAGGTCAGAAATTTATTTAATCTCTGGGGTAGGGTACTCACATAATGCACATGCCGAGTCCACTCACCCGGCACCTGGGGACTGGAGTTATGCAACAAAGTGTGCTGGAAATTTTTTTTTGCTTCCTTGTAAGCGATATAACTCGTAAATGGTGCACTTTAGAAGACTGGTGCCATGGAACTTTTTTGTTCCTTAAATGTTTTTCTATAACTTAAAACAAAAAAAACAAAACTAATTTGTTTTGTTGCAAATTTTTGCGAAAAATTGCGAAAAAATGCCTAAAAATCGATATTTTTCAATTGAATTTAGTTATTTGCAAATAATTGTTTATAACATAATTGACCCCTTTATCTTGTAGCAGAAACGTCAACGATAAAAGTAAGCTTCAGAACGTTTCGTTCGGCCTGATAGTTTTTGCACAATTCCATTTTGCACTTAATGCCCCTAAAAAAGTTGTTAATTTTGGGCAGGCCGCAAGGTCTGAGTTTTCATCCGATCGCAATTTGCTTTACGGGAGTTAAAAGGGTGTAGTGTCAGCATTAAATAGCATTTGTGTTGCCTATACCCATATTCAATATTAACAACAATTATAGTGCTTCAAAAAAACCGCGAAAATTCCTTAGTTGCAAAATTAAATTTCTCAACGGATTTTCAACTTAACGAGATGCGCTTTTAAAATTTGTAAAGTGCTTAGAAAACCTCAGATTTTAGAAAATAGACCTCTCTAATATGATTTGGGACATGATTACACATAAGTAGTTCATTACTTTTTCATTAAATTTATTTGTCATTACAATAATACTCAATTATACATCGTGTCGCTACGTACGTTTTACGTATACTATACAGGACGTTTAATTTTTTCATAGAGTATGTTACAAGCAGGAGTCAGAGTAACCAATCACTTGTTGGGTAGGCACAGACCCAGCATCTTGTGAGCACAACAGTATCATTTTGGAGGGAAATTTTCGGTTCCTGTCGATATATGGCATACAAAATCAATGTCACAATCGTGGTTTCAAAAACAAACTGGGCTATAACTCGGTCCAAATCATGTTAGAGAAGTTACTTTTTAAATCTTCCATTTTCTAAGGAATTTGCAAATTTTAAAACCGCATCTCGTTAAGTGGAAAATTCGTTGAGAAATTTAATTTTGCAACTAAGGAATTTTCGCGGGTTTTTCAAACCACTGTAATTGTTGTTAATATTGAATATGGGTATAGGCAACACAAATGCTATTTAAAGCTGACACTACACCCTTTCAATTCCCGTCAAGCAGATTGCGATTGGATGAAAACTCAGACCTTGCGGCCTGCCCAAAGTTAACAACTTTTTTAGGGGCATTAAGTGCAAAATAGAATTGTGCAAAAACTATCAGGCCGAATGAAACGTTCTGAAGCTTACTTTTTTCGTTGAGGTTTCAGCTACAAGATAAAGGGCTCAATTATGTTATAAACAATTATTTGCAAACAACTAAATTCAATTGAAAAATTTCCAGCACGCTTAGTTGCATAACTCCAGTCCCCAGGTGCCGGGCGAGTGGACTCGGCTTGTCCATTATGTGAGTACCCTACCCCAGAGATTAAAAAAATTTCTGACCTGTTACCGACAACAACACGTAAGCCATATCTTTTTCCGTTATTCTATTGGCCTATAGTGACAAAAATACGGTGTTCCAACAACGCAAAATATGTGTATTTATATGGTGTTTTTGATGTCAGTGATGAAAATATATTTTAGTTGTTAAATACATGCATAAGAACTAGATTATTCAATACCAGACCAAAATTTCAAAACCGGTTTTGCAGTATTGAAATCGGACAAATCTTGACAGATCTTTGTTGACAATAGGAAAATGCGTTAACACAAAGGCTTTGTTTTTGTCTCAGGAAGCCAATTTAATTCAAAGTTTAAACGATAAATACGGTAGTATTGCTCCATTACTAATGAAGATAATCGCAATTGACCAATTGCAACTTTAAATCTGCTTGTTGACAAAGCTTCGGATGCTCAAAGAATTTAAATAATGAATATTTCATATTTAGTTTGTTAAACATGTCTAGGTAATTAATCAAAAAATGTATATCTTTTGCCATACACATGTCCATTTAGTCTGAATCATGCTCCGAATTAAGCGAATTGGGACGAATATTCTAAATATCGAGTTGTAACCGACCATATCCATCAAAAATTTCATTTTCAATTGACAAAAATATCCATATTGTAAACAAATATTGTCTTTCTATTACTTTCACAAGTTGTGGATAATGCGAAACAACCGAAGCAGACTATCCCAGATATTAAAATACAGCCAATCACTGCCCCATTAACCATTAATACAGGCTATTCATTGTTATTCGGCTGGTTTTAGAAACATTCATCAGTTTAATGGCCGAATGGCCAAACCCTGGCGCATATTAATGGTAAACAGCACTTGGCTATTATTATTGATACCATAACCACCATCAACCGCTACTAGTACTAAAGGCAACATGAATCGGTCGATCTACGGTTTATAGAAAATAACCTGTACAATTTACTTTAAATGGCCACGCAAAGATATTTTATTCAGTATGTGTGATGAACCAATAGTTGAATGGAAAAACATTCGTTTATTGGGTGTCACAGTTTCAAATGACCTACTCTGGAACGATCATGTAATGACGATGGCAAAAAGCGCGTCCAGAAAACTCGGCCTCCTAAATAGATGCAAAAAAATATTTCACTCCATACCAATTGCTCCATGTTTATAAGTCCTATATTCGTCCCTGTATGGAGTACTGTTATCAAGTTTGGGGTGCTGCTTCTGTATCCATCTTGGCTCTCTTGGACTCTGTTCAAAAGCGGGCTATACGAATTGTAGGTGATCGAGATCATCTGACATCAAAACTTGATTCCCTACAACATCGTCGCACCGTGTCTGACCTCGTTGTTTTTTACAAATATCGTCATCAACAGTGCTCAGATGAAATTAGCAGCATCATCGTTCAAACTTATTCTTACCCCCGTTCCACTCGGCAATCGGCTAGCGCAACCAGTCGAATGGTCGAGATCCCGCGCTGTTATACTGGCAGATCGCAGAAAGACTTCTTTGGCCGAACTGCATACAAATGGAATAGTTTGCCGGAATCCATAGTCTCAAGTGAATTCAATCCGCAGAGGTTAAAAAAAAGGGTTCATCAACACCTTAGAGCGCAAGTTGTTGTGAGACCTACGTTTAAAAGTTATTTATGTGTTGTTGTGACACATATTGTAAACCCTATAACACAACACTTTTTATTTTAAAAAAAATGGCCCGATAATGGTTAACATTAATTTACTATTGTGATTGGGCCAGCACTAGAACCATTATTTGGCCGATCTATGGTTTAAAAAAAATAGCCAGTATATAGTAGTCTTTGAATGCTCACCAAGCAATGGCACATGAATGGTTAACAATACTTGGCTATTGTTATTAGGCTATTACCGCCACCATAAATCGGCCGATATACGGTTTATAGAATATAGTCAGTACAGTTCACTTCAAATGGCCCGATAATGGTTAACATTAATTAGCTATTGTTATTGGGCCAGCACTGAACCAGGATTTGGCCGATCTTTGTCATTTGGCTAAAATTCACTTTAGTGATCGCTTCTCGGCTGAAAGACTATATGATAATAATGTTAAGCTTGGTATAAGTTTTAAATATGTTATCATTAGACATTTTAATTTTATTTTAATTATTTTCTATTCAATTTATTGAAATTGGCCTAGTCATGGTTGCTAGTACTCGTCCAATACTTGTCATCATTATTCATTATTGGTCTTTTACTGGGCCAGCTGTACAACCTTGTATGGTCCTTTGCTGTTTTTTTTTCTGACCCATTGGCAGTCCGAAGTTAGCAGCCAGAAAAGTTATGTTAATGGTTTAGGTTTCCACTACTCGGCCGTTGCTGCATTACTGGTCGCCACTAATAGACAATTACTGGACCAGTTATATGGGATATAAATGTTGTGGTGTGTGAAGACTACATGTGCCGAATGATGCATTCAAATTCATACTTTGTAATGGAGCAAACATACACCATCTATGTGCATTCAACGGTTTGTAGTAAATTTTACAAATATTTAAAGGTGCCGAATCCATCTACGTTTGCTTTTTAAGGTATAGAAAGTAACCAGAACCTATCAAGCCAATTTCTAATTTCACCTAAGTGTTCTAAGTTCTAAGTAATTCTAAAAATCTGAAAAATAAACTTTAATTGCCCTCTTTACAATGTTCTGTCTAATCGGTTGATCCACCTATTTTATTTTTTTTGTCATAGAAATTTCCATATTTCATAAAACTTTCATCAAAATTGACTTATTAACAAAGGTTTAGTATCGCAACAGATATAAAATTTGTTTTTTGGGTAAAAGAAGTAACCGCAAGTTGCTAACCGGAAGTGACAAACCGGAAGTAGGACGCAGGATTGTAATAATGCATATGTAAAAAGTTTCATCAAAATCGATTATCAGAGTTTAAGTTATTGATGTTTAGAACAAAAGAGTGTTCGCAAGAGCCGCCGCCGCTTTAACCAATATTGCTCAAAAACTAATGAGTTTTTTGCCATATAAATCTACATTTTCCGTCAAAATTACATTAAAATTAAATAATTAACAAACTTTCTCGTAGTGTCACTGTAATACATTTTATTGTGTGAACAAAAGAAGTGAAAAAAGATATTTACCGGAACTTTAACAAACAGGAAGTGGGACTGCAGAATTGTTTAAAACCATATTAAAAAGCTATGTTCCAAGCTTAAAATATATATAAACATAGAGAATACATAACTACAAAAATGTATGAAGAGAGACAAAAAATATAGCAAATCTGTCTTATTCAATTTCTTTTTTCTCCATTTTGATTTGTTTTTCAATGTTTATATTTACTACCACACATTTTTTTATTAAATTATAAATTAAAAACAATTATAAATATAAAATGCCAAAAAAATATAAAACATTTTCTCCATAGTTGTGCTAATTTTTATTGACAATGATTGACAATCTGATATTGTGAATTAGTTGTGCTAATTTTTATTGACAGCAAGTCAAAAACTAAACATTTACAAAGAGTATTAAAAGATTTCGACATCGACGTTGTAATTTTGCAAGAAACGCATGGAGCAGACGAAGTACAACTTACCTCTAGAAGAAACATTGTTGGTTACAAAAAAAAATTAGTGCTATTTACCACCAAGCATATGGATCTGCCACGTATGTTAAGTCAGAAATCATGAACTGCACCCATGTACTTACTCAGACGGACAACGATATACACCTTATTGTTGTTGGTATATCAGACACGAAGATTGTAAACGTATACAAGCCTCCAAATACAAGATGGCCAGCTGCTACACTACCATTATTTCACCACCCAGCAACATATGCCGGTGACTTCAATAGCCATCACACCCAGTGGTCCTACTCAAACAACAATTCCAATGGCATACAACTGACTGACTGGGCGTATGGTAACAACATATTCCTGGTATATGATGTGAAAGACATGAAAACCTTTGAAAGGGCAGTCTTACAAGGCTTTCCACGCTCTCAACATCTTCCAGTAATTCTTGAGGTAGGAATCCAAATCCCACTCGTTAACTCTACTCCTCAACCTAGATGGAATTTTAACAAAGCTGACTGGGATAAATACAGGTTGGAGTGGAGTTGGATGCAGTGATTCGCTGGATCCAACCCATTCCTAAAAATTACGATCGGCTCGTTGGAGCCATCATCTCAACTGCTAAGAAATGCATCCCAAGAGGCTTTCGTGAAGAATACATTCCTGGCTGGAGTAGAGAGAGCGATAAATTATATGAGGAGTACCTACCTTAGTAGTGGTGAGGCAGACGTGGCTGATGACTTAATCTTCTCACTAGACGCCGCGAGGAAGCAAAAGTAGATTAGCGCTGTTGAAAACATTGATTTTTCCCATTCAAGTAGGGAAGCTTGGAGTCTCTTTCGGAAGCTGGGTGGCTCAAACTCAATTACTCGCGCTAACAACGAAATAAATCCAGAGAACATTGCAAATCATATCGTAAACATGTCTCGTTCTTCTATTAATCGCATTCATAAGAGAACAATTAAACGTAAATTAAGCGAAATGAAGCACAATTGCTGGTCTCCATCAAAGTATGCGAACTCTTTTAGTAGCGAAGAACTAGATTCAGCTCTGTCCCAAACAAAAAACGGAAAAACAGTTGGCTACGATGGTATTTTTCCAGAATTTCTTAGAAATGCTGGAAAAATGTAAAACAGTGGCTATCTAAATTTTTCTCGAATATCCTAGAAACCGGCAATCTTCCAAAACATTTTAAAACTACGAGCGATACTTAACATCCAATGAACTAGGAAGTTATCGCCCAATTGCCCTTTTGAGCACCTGCTATTAATTGCTAGAACGACTCATATACAACCGTATCGCACCGATATTGAATGACCAGATCCCAGTCGAACAAGCTGGGTTTCTGCTCGCTTTAACATCCTACATCGAGTCTGGATATAAAAAACAATTAAAAACATGCGCAGTATTCATCGATCCCACTGCAGCGTATGACACGGTGTGGCGAATTGGGATTATATATAAGCTGTTCAATGCAATACCTTGTAGCACCATCTCACGTTTAATTAACAACATGCTGAGTAATCGTGTATTCAAAGTTCATCTAAAAAATAATTCCTGTAGTATGTCCAAAATGCTTAACAATGGTTTGTCACAGGGTCCGTCCTGACGCCATTACTTTTTAATTTGTACATTCATGACATTCCTGATACAACATCAAAGAAAATTGGATACGCTGATGATTGGACCCTGGCCACTCAAAACAAAGACATGGGTGTCTTGGAAGATTTGCTCTCAACTGACCTGGCGATAATGAATTACTATTTTCGAACGTGGAGCTAATTTCCTAATCTAAGTAAAACCGAGAGTTCTTGTTTCCACTTAAACAAGAAACTGGTTAAACACGAACTATCAGTGTTATTTAATGACAGATTAAATACAATCAGCAGCCGAAGTACCTGGGCTCTACTCTCGATAAAACTCTTTCTTCTAAACTCCACCTAGAGAATACGTCAAAAAAACTTAACGAGAAACAATATATTACACAAACTGGCAGGCCGACATGGGGTGCTACTCCAGCAACCCTACGCACAACTGCTCTAAGTCTGGCTTACTCAGTGGCTGAGTACGGCGCACCAGTCTGGTTGAACAGCACACATAGTCAAAAAGTTGACTGCCAGCTGCATGCCACGATGCGTACTATAAGTGGTACTATCAGATCCACCCCTTTACCTTGGCTCCCTGTGTTAAGCAATATCGCTCCACCTGCACTCAGACGCTCGCATGCGCTCATGCGTGAACATAAAAAGGTAACCAACAACATCACGTTACCCTTGCACGAATACTACGGTGACCACATTCGTTGTCGATTGAAGTCAAGAAAGCCTCCACATAAAGCCTGCCACGTCATACCTGGACTACACTAAACCGAATAAGAACGAATCATGGACGGTGTGCTGACTCTTTCTATAAGTGGGGCATTTCAGAGTTCACTCAATGTGACTGCGAAGCTCCACAACAAACCATAAAACACATCGCAACTGTGTGTCCAATTTGACAATACAATGGCGACATCGCAGACATCCATTTGGCAACGCCCGATGTAGTAGCATGGATAGACTCACTCGATGTAAACATCTAATGTTCAAATGTTCTGCCCAATGTTCAAATATTTTACTTTTTACTTTTTAACTAAAAAACGCGCAATTAAATTGATTGTAAGCTCATTTAATGTGTATTCATGTTTTGTTTTAGGTAGATTTCCTATAAAAATCTACCTATTTTGAGTTTTATTTTTATTTTTTAGTGTGTCATAACAAAACCCATACGCTAGATAAATAAAAAAAAATTGTCCACCATTTTCTCACTTTTGTTTGCTATCAACGCCTGCTTGTACAGTATTGGTCGTCTAACCATTCTTTGCATGTTTGCATTGTTGGTATTATTATTAAGGATTGTGTATAAAATGATTACTTGAAGCATTTGCAACTGATTTTGTTTGTTAAATGATGGATGAGTGTTGAAGGTAGTAATGATCTTTTAGATTGTGTGCGATTAGCTTCTGATATCTATTGAACGTTTCGGAATGTTTTTCTCTTTCTTTTATGAGTATGATTGAACGTTATATATGCTTGTAGTGAACGTTAGATGTGCTTGTTCATGAAAACTGTTATTATTACTTGTACGAGGCAAACTGTTTGGGTCGATATGTGTTTTGAATTCTATCTTTCTACTAATTTGAGCGTAAAATCTTCTTCCATGAGTTTAATATCGGGCCGCAGAATGTTGATGATGAATGCTTCGTGTTTGAAAAAATGAGTATTCATGGTCTTTATGGGTAAATGTAACGTACAGATTCTTAAAAGGCATACCTACATATTGATTGAGCAGAAAACGTACACCAAATTATTTGCGAATAAAAACGTATTTGTAGTTATTATTGCACAATCGTCTAATTTGACGACATTAGTAACATTAAAATTATAACATACTGCAACTTGTTCTCCTAAACCATTCTCCTCTAATCTCACTCTGTGTGTCTATGTGTGACTATTTTCACGTGTGCTAATAGGGAACCTTAGTTTGCTGACTAGTTCCAATAAAATTTCGTTGATCGATCGTGTTGAATTAAAAAAACTAAATAAATTCACCACCTTTGCGTATATGTATTTCAGTACATATTTTGTTGCAAAAGAAGCAACGTTATCTGTTCTAGCTATAGTCGACCAACGTTATTCTTGCACAAATCTTATGGGAAAACGTTTCATATAATCTTAACTTTCTGTGTAATTTTATAGATATAGTAGTTATAGCTTGTTTTTTTAGTTTGGTATCTAGGTACTTGTAAAAATAGGCAATACATAATCTTAGACAAATTTAAATTAAAGATAAAATATCCACAGATAGATTATACTAAAGTGACAAGTAAAAAACGAATTGTAAGTTTATCAGTTGACTTTAAAGGTTCTAAATTAATTCTTAATCCATGTTGTCAAGCAATTGTAAAATATTAACTACAGTGAAACTTCTATAATTCGAACCACTACATGCCATCAATTTTTGTTCGATTTAGGAAAATTTCGAAATATAGAAACGATTTATAAAGAAATTCAAAATTTGAATTGGAAATATAAATACGATTTATAGAGAAATTCGAATAATAGAAGTTCGATTTATGGAAGTTTGACTGTATAGCCCTTAGTATAAAAACTGATAGAGATAAATCTGTAACAATTATGCTCTATCATATCATTAATCATACCATAATAAAAAATTATGTTATAATATTATGAGTTATAAACATTATACACATTAGATTCATTCAAAATATTCCTAGTATAAAACGCCAGTTGGAAAGGGTTAGTTAGTAATATTTTGCCTAGTTTCATCCGCTTAGAACGCTTATTTACATAACTAAATAGATGTGTACCTTAAACTATGTTGAGTATGACTATCAAATTTAGTTGGGATAATTGTCTATAATTTCAGAAAAAGTTGTAAACGTTTTCTCGCAACCACCCTATATTTATTTAAAAGTTGCTGTGCAGAACATTATGTTGTGAAAAAAATTTTGCAAGATACAAACACAAATAATTATATTGGCTAAAAATTACTATTATCAACGCATAATTCATACGTGATTGAGGAGAAAGACACGTACTGTAATTTCTTAAACACTAAAATAGTGTAAATAAAGTATAAACAACACAAACTGTCGATGTTGAAAAATAAATGCTCATATTTCAATGTTATACATATACTGAAACTATTTCAATATACCAGCCCTATAGGTAGATACATTTAGGTAATTGCATTTTTCAAACGCCATTCAAAACCAGGCTTTTTGGCGCCTGACAAACATTATTGAAATATATGAACTTGTAAATCAGATGAAAAAATTTGTATTATATTATTTCAATATTCAAACTATGTAAAAGCTAAATATTTGCGTTAGGCGACACAAATATTTAGAGTTAGTTCGGAAACGACATACATACTATGTTTTTATTGTTGACGTTCATGCTTATTATAATTTCCACTACGAATTTTAGAAAATTTATTTATTTAGCTACATATTTGCTATGTTGTTAGGTGCTATCGTTCATATAGAGCAGCTAACAGCCGATGTTATGGTCTATATCTGACGTTGTTGGGGTTATCATTTAAAACACCACTTTTTGTTAAATTTTGCGGCCGTCTTTAATGTCGGTGAAGTATAACGGATCGGTGAAGCTTTTAGATAGATTTTTTAGATTTATTGTTATCCATTAGAAACATTTAAATGATTTCGATTGGTTGGAGCGTCCTGTAGCACAAATATGTGTTATTCTGGTTTTGGATTTTTGCTAAATCAAAAAAACATATTGAATGTGGAACGCGAATCAGATCGTCTGGAATTTTATTCAGTGGACTTGCTAAATTTTGTTCGATTTACACATTTTTTTCACCTATATAATCTTGGACGAATCCGATTTTTTTTTTCAACTAAAAAGCAATCTTGGACAGATTCAAATCATATAGAGTCAAATTCGTTGCATGAACATTTTTTGATTTCTTTGGAACATGCATACATGATTCTAGTTTTGAATATTTTGTTCATCACTAAAAACTATTTTTATTGATCTGGGTTATTCTAAATATTTATCAAACTTTTGCGAAATCCGTTTAATGTCGAACACGAGTCCGATTGACCGCTAAGTTGACATCGTCTTCTTCAAAATCAAGCTCAGATTCTTAGTTATCTAGGCATCTGTAAACTTTGTTGCAATCTATCGGATGTATAGAACATAATTCGAGGTGGCTGATTTTCTTGACATCAATAGACACATAAGACATGTAAAATGGCTCAGAAACTATCTAGGCATTTGAAAAATTGGCTTTGGGCCAATCAAATTTATTGATTTTGGGTTTAAACTGTTTAAAACTTTTTAACTTAACTTTAGACAAAACATAGCTGAGTATGCTTGAAAACTTTGGAGAAACATTCGGTGTTGCTCTTGATATTTCCAAGGCATTTGACAAAGTTTGGCATAACAACCTTATATGCAAATTGAGATCCTATGGTTTAGACGAGCAGCTTATATCTTGGACACAGAGCTTTATATCTGATCGAAAATTTCGGGTCAATGTTGACGGTGTATCATCGAATACTTTTTCAACTAATGCAGGAGTTCCTCAGGGTTCCGCTTTGTCACCAACTCTTTTTCTTATCTATATTAATGATTTGTTGGACTCAACGGTTCATCCTATACATAGTTTTGCTGATGATAGCACGCTACATGCGTCTCATGAAGCACTTAAATTATATACACCCTTAGCGCTTAGTGAGTGTAGGTCAAAATTGATAGATTCCCTTAACACTGATCTTAAAACAATTATGGATTGGGGTATTGCTAACAGTGTTGAATTCAATACAAGCAAAACTCAGGTTTGTCATTTTTCTAGGATAACGACACCCAATCCTTTTCCATTAACGTTTGGCCCCAAAAATCTTTTAGAGAATGAGTCTGTCAGACTTCTAGGAGTTGAGATTGAAAATAATATGAAGTGGAATTCTCATATTTTTAATCTGGCTAAGAATGCTGTTCAAAAGTTAGGATTTTTGGGGCGATGTCGTAAGTTTTTCGATAGCGAACAACTTCTTTTAGTTTATAAATCTTTTATACGTTCCTGCATGGAATACTGTTCTCACATATGGGGTGGAGCTTACTTGAGTAGTCTCAACTGCCTTGATTCTGTACAGCGTAGAGCTATTAAACTCATTGGTAACCCAAGTCTTACTAACGGTCTTGATTCCTTGCAGCACAGAAGAAATGTTGCTGATTTGACTATATTTTATAAATATATTATGGATGAACGAGCTTCTGAAGAGATCAAATCGATTTTACCTAAATCATCAAACCTTTCGCGTCACACCAGAGCAAACGTAGCAGCGCATCCCTTTACCGTTCAAATAATTAGGTGTAGAACTGTAGCCTTCCAACGTGACTTTTTCAACAGAGTCTCTCATCTTTGGAATGCCTTACCTTCCTGGGTTTTCCCTGATGAATTTAATCCTCAAGGCTTTAAAGTTAACGTTCATAAATTTCTCAGAGAATCTTAATTTGCATTCCATTCTTATCCCTAGTTGGCATGGTATCTTCGGATATTCAGAGACGTTAATTTATAATTTATTATAATTAACACTAAACATGCCTAACTTTGAATAAAAAAAAAAAAAATGCTTAACCGTTCCTTTGCGAAGTAGACATACTAATTTGATGAGCTTCGTACTCAGACATTTGTAAAAATTATTGCAATTCGTTAAATGTAAAATATGATTCGTCTGCTAAAATTAAAAGTGATTAAAGTAAAATAAAATTTGGTGAAATTTTTGGTTGAAAATAGGAAAAATGAATCCTATTAGACTACCCTTAATGAAAAAAAAAGCAAAATTTGTATTCAATATTTGGAAATCATCGGTTCATTTAGGATATTTTCCGCCTTTTGAGTTATATGGAGCAGGAGTCAAATCGACCATAGCTTCGACAAAAAAAAGCCATAAATCTATTTACTTTAATTGTTCAACGCGAAACATAATTTAAGCTTCGTGTAGAGCACAATTAAAAGCTGAATTCATTTTTGTACGTAATATTTACAAGTATTTACAATCGAGATATAAATATCGAGTTTACCTGTTTATAATACTACAATCCCGGTTTTGATGTTCTGATCCGGTAGTGAATGCCCTATAGTCCCTGGGCTCACGCCGATTTCATTTGATGATTACCACCATTACGGGTCCTTATTGAACCCGAAAACGTTTGTTCTGCCATTTTTCTCGATTCGGCCGCTTTTTTGTTCAGCAAACTCCGAAAAATGGGCAATCGACATCAATCGCGATCTTGTAAATTTGCTACCACAATTTTTTTTTAACTATTGGTGGTGGAATTGTTTTTTAGAACACAAGGGGTAAACTTGTCTGACAAAAATGTGTCTGCTATTGTCGAGTCCGACAATTCACATTTTGGTATGTTAGGGTTGTTGGACTAGACCAGGGGATTGAGATTTTCTTTAAGGCCTTATCACATACTTTAAATTTTATAAAAAATTAAAACCAATATTTTTCGTTGAAATGTTTTTTTGTAAAATTGTATTTTTTTTTAAATATTTAAGCCTTTTTTTCGAACATATTTTGTCTAGTTATGTAGTAGACTTTTTCGGTTTAAAAATAGCGAAGAACGATAACCCATTAATACTAAGTTTATATCGCCGATAATTTAATAGAATATAGTACGTTTTGCTACAAGAGATGAAAATACTGCGTTTTCGCGAGTGGAAACTTGTTCATGAGACACGCCTCGAGTGTGACAATTTCACGAACGCGTATCTCGCGTTCGTGAAACTAAGATATTTTGTAACTACGTTAGATACAAAATATTACTGTCGATGATCTGAGTCAGATTGAGTAGTAATTAAATAAAAGTTAAATAAAAATCAGAAACTAAATTATTATTACTATTTTATCTCGATCGGAAATTTTCCGCAATTAGCAAAACTATTAAATGAACAGGAACGTTGTAGTTTCATATTTCAAGATTACATTACTGTTTTGGACTCATTAATAGAAGAATATACGGAACGGTTTTACTGATTTTGAAAAGCATACTCAATTACAACGACATTACCATTTGGACCACATGTAGTTGATAGCTCAAAAGCACCGAGTGAACTATACAGATGTAGTTATTTGAGTTATGTGAAGATAATATTATAAAGTAAAAGAGTTTAAAAGAAAGTTCCGATTGAAATATGGAAAAGTGCAATTGAATGCCCATGTTAACACGAAGATGCTCGTCGACTACTTCTTTCTTGCTTTGGAACTACTTATACTGTTGCAAATAAGCTTTTTCACATTTAACCTAAATTAAGATCCTTTAGGGACTCAGCTCGAAAGCTGGAAGCTAATATGAAGTTTCATTTCAATAAAAAGCAAACACAAAAGTCCCATTAAATTGGTAATGTGGGCCTTTATATGTTTTATATCTTTTTATTTTATTTTATGAACTAAGTACGATCTTTAATTTTTTCATTAAATATCGAATTCATAAAATAAATTGGAATTGTGAAATTATCATTTATTGTCTTAATATTTATTTTTTTCCTAGAAAAATAGTAATATGTATATTTAAGTAACTTTTTATCACAGGGTGAGGTGTTGAACACTTTTTTTAAACTTTTGTGGAGTGCCCCCAAGACTATTGATTCGGGAAAAGCATTCAAATTGTACGATGAACGGAAAAAGAAATCCCTCTGCATTCTGTTACTATTACAGTGAGTGAACTCAATAGTTTGTCTGTTTGCACAAACCGATTAACAAGCAAAACAGGAAAAATGTTTGAGGATTTGATTTCATTATTTTTTTTTTAACTTTATGTATTTTATTTATTAACAAATTTATGTTTATGCGACGGCAAAAAGGGATGCGCACGCAAACAAAAGAAAAAACTAATTTACAATATACTAACAATAACAATGTTAATAATCAAAACAGCAAATAAAATTTTTCTTTTTTATAACAACTATAAATGAATTTATAAATAAAAGGAAATTATAGAAAATTGTAAAGCAAAGATGTCATCCTGTATATGTAGCTGCTATTAATTGATGTTTTAATTTTTTTTTTTTTTTTGAAGATTGAAATGCAACTTTCTTTCTTTAATTCAATCGAAAGCTTATTAAATAAGTCAATACCTTTGTACAGGACGCTACTCTGACCTGCATCAGTACGAAAATATTCTAAGTAATACACTGAAAGAAAAAAATTCGGTCACTACAACCGCTTTTGTGCCAACCGAATATTTTCTGTCACAATAACCTCAAATTTGGTTGTTGTTTCTTCACATTTAGTTTTTGAAGAAAAGACAACCAAATTTGAGGTTATTGTGTCAGAAAATATTCGGTTGGCACAAAAGAGTTTGTAGTGACCGAATGTTTTCGTTCAGTGTATAGATTTTGTTGCCGTGTGCTGTGTTGATAAATTGAACTAACTAGATAAAATAAAATTATTTTCAAATAACCCATTTTTAATTTTGAAAATTAGCATTATTAATTCAAATTGAATCATTGGTTGTAAAGGTAAAATCTTAGCATCGTAAAGACTACTAGTTGTTAGCATCGGTAATCCTTTTCAAATTTTTGTTAATAAGTTAATAAGTCTACTTAGTTCCGTAACTCGAGTTGCTGTTGTCGTTCCCCAGATAGGTAGCAAATATGTAGCTAAACTTTGAATGTAGGCATGAAATATTAAATATTTCACTTTAATAGGTAGAATGTGGCCTAGTTGATAACGAATAAAGTTAGATTTCCTGATTTTGTCTTAGATGTATCCAATGTGAGAATTTTTTTTTTGTTTTTTTTAAATACAAAGTGTTGTGTTATAGGGTTTAGAATATGTGTCACAACAACACACAAATACCTTTTGAGACCTAGGTCCCACAACAACCTGCGTTCCAAGGTATTGATGAACGCTTTTTTTAAACCTCTGCGGATTGAAGCCACCTGAGACAATGGATTCCGGCAAACTATTCCATTTGTATGCAGTTCGGACAAAGAAGTCTTTCTGCGATCTGCCAGTATGACAGCGTGGGATCTCGACCGTTCGACTGGTTGCGGTAGCCGATTGCCGAGTGGAACGGGGGTAAGAATAAGTTTAAGGCATGATGCTGCTGATTTCATCTGAGCACTGTTGATGACGATATTTGTAAAAAACAACGAGGTCAGCAACAGTGCGACGATGTTGTAGGGAATCAAGTTTTGATGTCAAAGCTCGATCACCCACAATTCGTATATTGAACTCCAATTTATGATCAATCATAAGACCCAAATAATTGTATGACGTGACTCGTATTAATGTTTGATTATTATAACTGTTAGAATCATTTCAGATAGATCCAGGCTACGATTTTTGATATCAAACACCATATATTTTGTTTTTGATTCATTTATATTTAATAAATTTGAATTCATCTATTGCTTTAGCAAATAAATCGTTTTGAATTTCATGTTGAAGGTTTTCGATAGATGATGATTTGTAAGATAAAACTATATCGTCCACCCACAAACAGTAATAGTTAACCGATTAGATTTAATGTACAAAGACGATTAATAAAGATATTGAGCAATAATGGTCCCAGTATACTTTCTTGTGGTACACCAAAACTATTGATAAACTATTGATAAACTTGATAAACTATTTTTTCATATATGTATTTTGGAAATTGTTCATAGAACCGAAATTGGTTTATAGTTGTCGATTAGTAATTTGTCACCATTTTTAAATAAAGGAGTAATTCTAGCTTGTTTTAAAATTTTAGGAAAACTACCCGCCTGTGCACACTCATTTATATGTCGAGTAATTGCTGGAATCAGTTCTTTTTCATATATTTTGTAAAATTTAGATAAAATTCCGTCCACTCCCACAGCTGACCTGATATTTAAATCCTTAATCATTTTTTGTATTATATCCGATGATTCCTCAGGCAGAAAGATAAATGATGAAGTCAAAATATATGAATTTTGTACCGACGGCTGTTCTTTTACCATACTACTCGCATTTGGATTACCCGAAACATTAATAAAATGGTAGTTAAATATGTCAGCTATATCCTTCTTATCACTAATTATTTGCTTGTTATAAAATTAATCGCTACTATTGAAGACCTCTTTATGTTATTGAAATTAAAACTGTCTATCAATTTCCATAAAGATTTGAAGTCATTCTTATGTCATTCAATTTCCATAAAGATTTGAAGTCATTCTTATGAAGAAAATCCATAAGCAGTTTATTTTTTAAATTATATGCAGTAGTTGAGCATACGTTTTTATGAAATTTAAATTTTGAATCGTACTAATTATTCTCTGGAAATTTCAATTTTAAATTGTAAAATTTATCTCTAATTTTTCTCAGTTTTCTAAGTTTTTCTGTCATCTAAGGTCAGGTTTTACTAAAGTTAATTTCGGTTTCAGTTGACTCAGTATTTTGTGATATAGTAGTTTGAGATACTTTTATAAGCTCTTCAAAATTAGAAGTACTACTGACTTTTTTTGTGAAGTTTGAAGAATCAACATTTTTAGAATTTAAGTAGGTTTTCTTCTTTACAAAAAGAAATGGAACAGCAACTTCAGATTTGGCATGAAATAATAATAAACGGTGATCCGAAAGAAAGGTGTCGTGTATCGAGAAGTAATGGATTTGATTTCATCCGAATACTGCTGGTGAGGATATTTATAAAAAACAACGAGATCAGAAACAGAGCGACGATATTGTAGCGATTTAATATCAAGATTTAATGTTAAATTTAGATCACCAATAATTTGTATAGTACGTTTTGAACATAGTCTAAAAGAGCCATTATGGTAACCGATGTAGCTCCCCAAACTTGATAACAATACACAGCAAACAAAATGCGAACGGTTTACGATTTACCAAATTATAATTGGCCTTTAATGGTAAGAAGGTTCACCATCGCTGGGCTAGACAATAGCAGACAAATTTCTGTCGGACAAGGTTACCCTCGTGTTCTAAACCAAATTTCCAACCCCCAGAGTTAAAAATAAATTTACAAAATCGCGGGCATTCGGCATTTTTCAGAGCTTGCCGAACGGAAAAACGAACAAATCGAGGAAAATGACAGAACAAAAGTTTTCGGACTCATCAAGGACAGGCGCCTCACTAAGTATAAAATATGTGGTATCATCATCGTATCACAATGAAATCGGCGTGAGCCCAGGGACTACTAGTGACATGGCTAAATACTAATTTTTGATTACGTTTTAAAAGCAGGAAGAACTACTACAAAATGCAATATTATTTAAATAAGGTCCCAACTCAGTGAGATGAAAAAAACTTTTTTACACTTATCTGCCCTTTAAAAATAGAATTAAACATTAAACCCGTCACTATATTGTTCGTTAAAAATTTACAAAAAAAATTAAAACTCGAAGTTAAAATTTTAGACAAAGTCTTACATCGTAAATAATTCTTCCGAAAACAGCAATCCAAAAGTGGACAGGCAGAATTATTGGGTTTTTGAAGTTTAAAATATACAGCTATTTGGTGGATAACCAACCCCATCACCTCCTCATTATTTTGTTCAATCACCACAAAGACCTCATCAGTTCTTTTTCGTAAGCATTCAGATCATGTATGAAAGTTTTGGACAAAAACTGTGGTAAGGGAACAGACAAACATATTGTTTTTTAATATAAAAAAACGGGCAAGAATTTCTGTCCAGAAGTAACAAACCGGAAATTGGGATACAGAAATTTTTATTCTCGTTCGTGTGCAACGTTTCGTTAATTTCGAGTATGATATACCTAATTTCAAATAGTTGCTCGAGAGTAACTTATGCACTTTGTCGAATTTCGAAAAGAATCCCAGATCTTTCATTTTCAAATGAACCTGAATCATATACCAAAGTTTCAACCAAGATCCCATGGGTTTGCGTCATACAGCCAAAAACATATTACTGGAGTTGGTATGTAAAACCTTATATATACCAAGTTTCAACAGAATTGAAAACCAGAATTATTGAAGTTTTAAATAAACGGTTGTTCGATAAACCCCATCACCATCTCTACTTTGCTCAATTTTGAAAATAATTCAGGTCCTTCATTTTTAATTGAACTTGGATCATACACCAAAATTTCAGAATCCGATATGTTTGTACCACCCACTATTAATTTTTCCCCCAGTCAACATGATTGATTAAATTATGAATTTAATCGAAGTCGAAGAAAATCTCTTGACTCTACTCTTTTGATAAATTATTCGTTTAGTTTAATAAATGGAGTTGTGTTACGTGTTACGGCCGATTGGGTTCCTAATATAGAATTTGATTAGGTGCGTCTTTTTGATATTGAAACTTACAGTTTGTGTTCAGTGTTTAAATCTTGGTTAAATTGGTTTTCGAAACAAAAGATCAAATACCGATCTATTAAACTATGTAGCACATTGTTGGAACAGCATACTTGATAAAGGTGGTGAAATATACGTTATCGCTTTAGACATCTCCAAGGCATTCGATCGAGTCTGGCATGCCAACTTAATCAACAAGCTCGTTGCGTACGGTTTTCATCCCAATGTTGTGAAGCTGATTCAAAATTTTCTATCCGACCGATACATTTCGGTAACCTTAGACGGATATTCTTCTGAGTCTAAACTAATTAACGCTGGTGTACCCCAAGGCTCAGTATTGTCCCCAACCCTATTTTTGATTTATATCAACGAATTGTTGAAAATCACCAGCAATCCAATAAATAGTTTTGCAGATGATGGTACTCTGCACAAGTCGTTCGAGCCCCTTCCTTCAAAAGGTAAAATGCACGAACGAATTAATCCTGCCCGGAGAGACGCTGCCATAAACGTGAACAAAGACCTGAATAAAGTCGCCGACTGGGGTGACCAAAACCTTGTCAATTTCAACTCCACCAAAACACAGCTGTTGATTGTTTCCAGATTAAAGACCGAGTTCCCCAAAGATATTTTATTTAGTATGTGTGATGAACCAATAGGTGAATGTAAAAACATTCGTTTATTGGGTGTCACAGTTTCAAATGACCTACTCTGGAACGATCATGTAATGGCGATGGCAAAAAGCGCGTCTAAAAAACTCGGCCTCCTAAATAGATGCAAAAAATTTTTCACTCCATACCAATTGCTCCATGTTTATAAGTCCTATATTCGTCCCTGTATGGAGTACTGCTGTCAAGCTTGGGGTGCTGCCTCTGTTTCCATCTTGGCCCTCTTGGACTCTGTTCAAAAGCGAGCTATACGAATTGTAGGTGATCGAACTTTGACATCAAAACTTGATTCCCTACAACATCGTCGCACTGTTGCTGACCTCGTTGTTTTTTACAAATATCGTCATCAGCAGTGCTCAAATGAATTCAGCGGCATCATGCCTCAAACTTATTCTTACCCCCGTTCCACTCGGCAATCGGCTGCCGCAACCAGTGAAACGGTAAAGATCCCGCGCTGTCATACTGGCAGATCGCAGAGAGACTTCTTTGTCCGAACTGCGTACAAATGGAATAGTTTGCCGGAACACTTAGTCTCAGGTGGCTTCAACCCACAGATGTTTAAAAAAAGCGTTAATCTACACCTCAGAACGCCAGTTGTTGTGGGACCCAGGTCTAGACCTAGGTCTTAAAAGGTATTTATGTGTTGTTGTGACACATATTCTAAACCCTATTACACAACACATTTTATTAAAAAAAAAAAAAAAAAAACTGGGATTTGAGCTTAGTAGAGTTGGAACAACTGTGACTGTTTGGAACACCCTCAATCTTAATTATGAAATATTCCTTGATGATGGCACGTTATTGCTTGCTCGAAGAAAAGAGTACTCATATAACTATTCTGGGTTTTAATTATTGAGGAAGAAACCGTGTCACATCACACATGATCAACGAATATGCCACTAGTTTGATAACGCTAAAAAGAAAATTCATTGATAGCCAATAAAATTGTTCGTTGTATTAATAAACAGCGGTTAATAAACAGATAGGATACGATATAGGATCAATAACAATCAATTAATATCACGAAATCATTCGTAATATTAATAAATTGTTTATTGAATTAACTATATTGTTTATTGAGCCAACGAAAGAAGTTCAATAATTTTTGTTTATTAATATAACGAATAATTTTATTGGTTTTTTTCAGTGTAAAATAACAGTGTAAATATTAGCAACCCAATTTTAATTTTGTTCTTACAAATTTTTTTTATTTCCTCGATCCTATCATGAAATATTGGCATATGCATTAATAAATATACAAAACAAAAATTGCGTTCATCAACACCTTAGGACACATGTTGTTGTGGACCCTTGGTCTTAAAAGGTTTTTATGCGTGGTTGTGATACATATTGTAATTCCCATTACACAACACATTTTATTTTAAAAAAATGTCAGAGTAGAGAAAATGTAGCATCATCAGGAAAAAATCGTTGATACATATTAAAATTGTGTCTTGGGGTACAAATAGGGGTACAAGTATTGCCTTTATAAATACTATCTGAATGATTCCTTAAAAGTCTGTATCATTTTTCAGCTCTGTGCGAATTTCGCATGGCTTAGAGAATATTTTGCCTAATTTTTAAAATATGCAATATAAATTCCAGTATATATCTGTTTCTTAATACAAATCATATTGATCTAATACATATTTTGTTTTGTACATTTTTACAGACGCCCTGCTGCAATAAATTATACATGTGTCGATATTGTCATGATGAAAATGAATCTCACTACTTCAACCGTAGAACAGTAACAGAATTAATATGTACAGAATGTAATACAAGACAGAGTGTGCGAGCCGAATGTATAAATTGTGGTGTTCGATTTGGAAGGGTAAGTTTTTCTTTCTCTTACTAAATTTGGTGAATAAAAAATTAATTTTAATAAAGTTTAATTATACCAACAGTACACATGTTTAATATGCAATTTATTCGATGACGAAGATAAAAACCAATATCACTGTGATGGCTGTGGCATTTGTAGGGTAGGAGGAAAAGGACGTTTTTTTCATTGTGAAGTGTGTAATATGTGCCTTCCTTTACAATTAAAAATCGATGGACATCGGGTGAGTTTTCTATTTTTGTTGTTTTAATTCCATTAATATTTACTATAATTGCGGTTCATCCTACTTTATTCCCCTAAATATATATTTACTACAATATTAACTGAATTGAAATTTATCTCAGCACAATTAATACATATCTTTATCACTTTATGGTTATTAATTATTCAATGTGAGATCCATAAAAAATAAACTTTTCTCTACTTATATATGTGAAAGTTAAATTGTTGGGCAGGTTAACCGTCCTGAGAAAATGTCCTTTTTACTCCTTAGAGAAAAATATATTTACTTAATAACAAAACTACGGTTTGTAAAGGTTGTCCCAAAATTAACGCAAGATTTGAATTAGCCGCCATTTGTGCGCAAAAAAAATTACAAGCTAAGAGTTTAGGGTTAGTAAAATTTGAGCGTTAGACAATACAACAACGTGTTTTTATTATTGATCAACAATATCTCAAAAATAATGAGAGTTTGGCGGCGAGTTCAAAAATTACAGACAAATTATGGTCGTAATAGTGTTCAGAGAAACTGCATCAGTTACCAACACTGGTAGTCCAAAAACAAGCCTTTCAACTGTCAATATCGAAGCAGCTTGTGAGTGTTGTTGAAAATTCCAGAACATCAATTTGGCGTTGGGGACAAGAACGGCAAATTTCTAGAAGATCTCTTCAGCGTATACTTACAAAAATCTGTGTCTCCGTGCTTACAAAATGCAATTAACACAACAACTGTAGTCTAATGACCATGCTCGAAGAGAATTCATTGAATGGATTATTGAATATCAACAATTTGTTTAGCAAAATCGTTCTAAGCGATATAGCACATTTTCACCTTGATGGCTTTGTTAATTGCCGTATTTGGGGTTCGGAGAATCCACATATGTGATTGTCGAAAAACAAATACATTCACAACGTGTCACTGTGCAATGCCACGTTGGAAGACATGTTAAATTACCACATTTTAATGCGCGACCAAATAAAAAATATTCATTGTTTGTACATGTTTGGGCCAACAACAAACAAAAAATAAGACAACAAAAAGCAAAATTGTATTGTTCTTAAACTTTATATGATGATTACCATTTGTGAATTATGATTACCATTTGTGAATTATGGTGTAATCCGTTATATATAAGGAAATGGGTCGAATTGACTAAGACTGGAGGGTCAATAGGCGGTTTGAATAAATCGTTCAAACCAATTTTTCGTTAGTTAATTATTGTTGACTCTCACAAAACAGTGTTTGTTAGTGATCTCTATTAATAGTAACCTTGAACACAAACGGACGCAACAAGGCGTAATGGTGTATAGAGCAAGAATTATTTTCAAACCTAAAGTAAACAAATATTTTTCTAAACGCATAAACACATTTTGTCAGACGCCAAAGTACGTTAGACTTGATTTTATCCTAATGAAGATTATCGCAAGTTATCAAAAACAACTAAAACTACTTTTGCCATGATGATATAACTTTCAAACTTGTATTATTCTTTGAAATTTCAAATAAAAACAAAGTTAAATTACTATATACTATCGTTATAATAGTGTAGTTAATTTAGTTACTTTCCTTTAATATAGTAAAAACCTTTCAATTCAACCTTTGTTTTACGTGCATGTATTTTGAATTATTTTACTCGAACTCAGAGACAAAGATTTAAATGGAATTGTAGTTTAGAGCTAGAGTCATTTTCAAACTTCAGCTTCAAAGCTCCGATAATTCCAGTCAAAAAATAAAAAGAAATAGTCATATTTATTATTTATTTAATTATTATATTGATAAACGTTTGTTTTAGTTAATCTGTTTTAATGGATGTAGACATAATTTTCATTCATTCGTAGATGAAAACGTTAAATGTGTTAAATAAAAATAAATATTTAAAAAACGATAAACTTTTAAAATAAATATTGCTTGTCTGTTCTATTTTATTTATACAAATTGCATGTTAATATAATTTTTTCAAAAATTGTATATTTCAGTGTGTAGAAAATGTATCACGATCAAATTGTCCTGTGTGTTTAGAAGATATACATACCTCACGAATACCATGTCATATACCAGATTGTGGGCATTTACTGCATAGAACATGTTTTCAGGAATTATTATCATCAGGACATTATGCATGTCCGACATGTCAGACATCCATGATGGATATGAAACAACTGTGGGATTATTTAGACTCAGAACTTCTTTCTACACCTATGCCAAAAGAATATGAAAATTATATAGTCGATATATTATGTAAAGATTGTCATAAGGTAAGTAAATTATATAATGAATAATTATTAATCAAAATAAGTTTTTATTATCCTGGCTTTATCAATATATACCTACTTTGAATCGATACTTATGTGTTAACAATTGATTGAATTTACTTTTGACACTAGAAATTGCTTCCGTTTTTTACGAGAATAATTTCTGATTTCGATCATTTTGAAGAAAAACATCGCTATATTAGCTTTTATCTTACTCTATAACTTTTAAGTTTTTAATTTTTTTTTTTGTAAATCAATAAAATACTCATTATCAAATTATTAAAGGTCGTTCAACAAAATCCTTTATCGAAAAATTTGAGTAGCCCTGTACATTTTAATCGTAATAAATTAGTTATTCAAAATAATCAGTACATCTGAGGAGACCACAAAAACGACACCGCAAAAAACTTCAATTGTTTAATTTTTATTCAGCGGAATGAAATTATTCTGCTGCCTGCTAATCATCAGAATAAAATAATTCATTCCAGAATTAAAATACATGGCATTCTTTGTTATTATAAAATTACCAAATAAATACTACTAAGGACAATATATGCTGCAATGATTAATATGTATATCATAAGATATATATTTCTGTCTATCAATACAAAAAAAACCTTCATGGTAATAAACCCATTGTTCTTAAAAACTTTCCTAAACAACTACCAACTCCAACCAAAAAATTTCCAAAAAACAGAATAGTATATTATGCTACGATCATGTAATAACGGTTATTAATACACGAGCATTAACCGGGATACGAAACGAGCCGTAGGCGAGTGGAATTCAGTACACAGTTTTACTAATGATTTCATTTTTTTGCTTCCGTCAGTTTTGTTTTGTCTCATGCCTTGACTACGAATGTTGTAGAACTGATAATTTTTTATATCAACAAATAAATATATATTGTTACGTTTTTCAACCTTACTTCGAATTGGCCTTACTTTCAATTCGATAAACATAATTCCCAAATATCTTCCTGGATTCGATCACTGATTAGTAAGCAAAAACACCAGCAGTAAAATGTTTGAATCATCGAATTTTCGATGATTTATCATAAAAATCGATGATTTCGGTATGTTGAACAAAAGTTTATATGTAATAATTTTTCGATTCGATAAGTGAAGATTGGTGATACCCAACATTTTGCTGCAGGTTTTATTAAGTATGTATTCAACTCCTTAATTGTTCCACAACAAACAGGAAAACAATACAGCAACAATATTCCTATCTGAAATATTCTTCCAACAGCTTCGAAACCCCAACGGTTGATTGTAGAAACTTCCAGTTAACAGCTTCCAAAATAATACACAAATTATTTCTACTTAATAATACTTAAAACTTTCACAATTAAATTTAAAAATAACTTCTTCTATTTACACGATTTTATTTGCACGATACAGCGTTTCATTTACAATTAATCCATTCTACCGAAAAATGCCTGCTTAAATACTATTCCTTACGATCTAGAAAAATCAATCTTATTCTAATCTTCTTTCATTGGGAATGTTTCACAAAACAAAATAACGAATAATGTGTATTTGTGATCTAACTGTAAAAAAGGTTATAGAAAACAAGTCCACAAAAAATATATTTAACCTTTCTAAAACAACAACAATTAATTGTATGTGTTTCATGATCATTATTGTTATTTTTATATTCTGTTGATGATTGTTGATTTTGTACAGACTGCCTTCACTCATGTTGAATTGAATAGAATTTTATATATTGTTATAACCGTTTCGATATTAAGATATATTTTAGCGTTTAGTAATACAATCTTATTCGTTGATGTTGCTGCTCTTATCTGGGAGAATATGAATACGAATGTTCCATGCTTTTAGCAAATTACAAATTTTTCCCTGTTGCCAAAGCCTTTACCATTATTATCACTAATTGTGTATGATAGACTAATAATTTTAGACCTCAAAGCTGAGCGTTAAACATATTTTAGACCACACAGCTGATGTTATAATTTTCTTTAAATTTTTTTTGGTCTAAAGAAATTGATTTTTAAAAATGTGCATATAAGATCAAAGATTTTAGTTTTATAATATTATCGCAATTTGATTTCAAAGTTACCCTGAATTGGAATTTCCAGAAATCTTTCGGACCACCCTTTTTCCGAACTAAACCCTTTAAATTTTTTCTAAAACTTGATTGTCAAGTATTAAGTCTATTAAAATTGTTAAGGTTCAATGTCAGTCGTCCAGATCATGAATTTCATCTTAAACTAAAATTTTTGACCTGAGATGCACATCCTTAAAAATTAATGTAGAAATAAGGATAAAACTTCCAATACAAAAATCCAATATTTGTCAGCAAAATACAAAAAACGCAGAATTCCAATAAACAATTATAAACATCCTCTTTGCTTGAAAGCCAAAATCGAATAGAATTAGTTTATATCAAATTACATTTTACGTTAATCAAAATTTAATTATCTTTATGAGAGATAATGACAAAGTTAATTATCTCTTCTCATTATCCATATTATTTTTATTGTAGTAGATCTTTGTTGCATAGGGTTAAACAAAAAGTGTTTCCACATTCGGCCATCTTGCGTATTTGTCGTCTCGGCAAACTGGAATTCATCACTACCAAATTCTGGATGTCTCTTCTTTTCGTCTCAATGCATTGCGTCTTCGTCTCAATGCATTGTGTCTTCGTCTCAATGTGAATCGTCTTCGTCTTGATGTGGATCGTCTTCTTCTTATAATAATTATCGTCTTCGTCTTAATGGTATCGTCTTTACTTTGATCGGTCTTCTTCCTCGGATTGATTGTGCGAGTTGCATTCTTCATCTTCAGATGAATCATCATTGGCTTGGCAGTATCTCCATAACTTCATATTATCGGCACTTGTGGAGCACTTGTGGAGGTTTTTGACCCTTCACGTTCTCCAATCTTATCAACATCGTACCGCTCATTAGGTTTTGTTTGTACGACTTTATATGGTCCCAAATACTTTGGAAATAGTTTGATTCCAGATCCAAACTGGATTCGTTTGATAGCGACGAGGTCTTCATTCTTGTATTGGGTAGCTATTTTCCTTTTCCTGTTATAGGTACGTCTGTTTTCATCCTGGATCTTTAAAATATATTTGTCTGGCCTCTTCTCTAGATTTATCCCTATCTTGAAAAAAAAATTGTTTAATTCGTCTTCCAAAATACCTGCTATTTGAAGATCTTCCGGATTCCGCATCTTAGTTCCGAATAACACTTCAAATGGACTTCTATCGATACTGCGCTGCCAGCTAGAATTTATGAACCTCTGCTGTTTTGATGTGTGCCTATACCAATCATCTGGACACTTGATCGCTAATTTGGCTAAGGCTGGAATAATGATGCGATTAATCCTTTCAATCTGTCCATTACTTCGAGGCACTCCTGTAGTTATCATCATATGTTGAATATTTTGATCTCGGCAGTATTGTTGAAACATATTTGAGGTAAATGACGTCCCCTTATCTGCGATAATCCGTTTAGGATTACCAAAAATTGATTGTTGGACATCTAATTTCTGAATAACTTCAGCAGTCGTGGTTGATTTTACGGGATATATCCAAACATATTTTGAAAAGGCATCTATAACTGAAAATATATAACGATATTGTTTTTTTGTGCTTATCATGGGACCTAGATGATCAACATGATAAGTTGTTAGTGGAAACTCATCTTTTGGAATTGGATGTAAATATCCTTCTTGTTTTCCAGACTTTGCTTCTGATAATATACAAGGGATACAATTTCTTCTGCAACTATCACATTGGTCCTTCAACGTTGGTATATAGTACTCGCGACTTAACATTTCTTGAATCTTCTTGGTACCAAAGTGTCCCTCTTCATGAACCATCTTTATCATCTCACTCTGCATTTTTTTTGGTATGTACAATAATCTTCTTCCTTCTTCATCTTCTTTATATAATACACCGTGTTCCAAAATATAATCCTCATGAGTACCATGACTTAGTAGTTTACACAAAAGTTGTATTTTTTCGTCATCTTTTTGTGCTAGCTTAATACGATCGACAATATTATTTTCGATCGTCATAACGATTGGATTTCTACTTAGCGCGTCTATGTGCTTCATTCTTATATTTGATCGGTGTTGCAACTGGTAATTATAGTCTTCTAGAATAAGTGCCCAACCAGCAATACGAGGTGAAATTTCCTTCTTCTCCATCGTCATTTTGAATGCAGAACAGTCAGTAATGATTTTGAAAGAAATGCCAAGAAGATAAACCCTTTATTTCTTAAGCGCTGATACAATTGCTAATACCTCCAATTGGTAACTGGAATAATTTTGTTCTGCCGGAGATGTTTTTTTACTATAAAAGTATATTGGATGAAATTTTCCATCTTCACTATTCTTTTGGAGCAATATGGCACCGTATCCTAATTTTGAAGCGTCGGTATGGAGCCCTGTTTCCGCTTCTGGTCTATATAAATTCAGAACTGGTTTGACTGCAAGAATTGTTTTTAATTTGGAAAATGCTTCTTTTTGAAGTGGTCCAAATTCAAATGTGACGTCTTTTTTAAGGAGATCCGTCAAGGATTTTGCTATAAGTGAATAGTTTGGAACGAACTTTTGAAAATAACCAGTTAGACCCAAAAAGCTTTGAAGCTTTTTTAGATTATTTGGTTGTGGTAAATTTTCTACCGCTGTCGTTTTTTCTGCAGAAGGTCTAATAGCACCGTTGGCAATTTCGTAGCCAAAGAAATTTATTTTATTGCACAAAAATTGACATTTCCTCCATTTAAATTTGAGACCATATTCGCTTGCTATTTTCAAAACTTCACGCAACCTTTGTATGCATTCTTCTCCATTTGCAGCTATTATTACGATGTCATCCATATAAATTAAGATAATTTTTTTTAGAATCAAAGGCTTAAAAATGAAGTTTATAAATCTTTGAAACGTGGCTGGAGATGTACATAGCCTAAAAGGTACACGGTTGAGTTCATATTGTCCGGACGGCGTGACAAATGAAGTATATTTTCGACATTTTTCCGAGACCTTGACATGAAAAAATCAATTTTCCAGATCGAGAGTAGTAAATATAATCGAATTATAAAGCTTGTCAATGTGGTCCTCAATAAGTGGTATAGGGTACCGATCTATCACGATTTCCCTATTCAATCGACGATAATCGATACAGAGACGTTTTGTATTGTTCTTTTTACTGACGAGGACAATAGGACTAGCTCAGAAATGGTCCGGTTCAAATTTCGGCGTTTTGGCTCGTCCAAAACACATTGTATCCTAAATGTATTTTTTGATGGGCGAGCAATTCGAACAAAATAAAATCTGAATAACAAAATGTTCAACTCCAAAAAGGATGAATGAAGAATATAAAATAATTTGCTACCGAAATATGGGTATTACCCACTTTTATTTTATTTTTGTAGGTATTTTATTTGGGACACTAAAAAGTCGAATTTTTTTTATTCGTGTTAGAAGAAAAAATTTGTAAAAAATAATTGCATTTGTTTATCTGTGGACCGTGTTATTTTAAAGAAGTAAAAAATGTCTTGTAAAAAGGAGTAAGAGATATGTTCAATTCAATCAGAACCAGTAAAGATTTTCCATAGTCGTCCCCTTTGAAGAAAACCTCACACAATAAAAACGTTCGGTATACAAATGTACAATTTGTTTACACATAGTTTTAGATGAAACGGTGATCGCGATAGAGTGAAGAGTGGTAAAATTAAATTATACCATAGATATTAAATCGGTGCAGATAATTGTGAAACGCAATTTTTATCTTAGCTTGCTAGCCAAGAAATTAAAACTCTGATATTTGAAACACTAAGAAAAAATATTATCGATGCCCCGTAAAAATATTAAAAAATATATCAATGCTAATTTATTGTTAAGACTCGATCTTTTAAATTCGATTGCGTTCGAGATAATAAAACAAAAGATTTATTTTACATAACAAAATTATTCGTTCAAGATTTAATTTTATTACAAAATTGATTCTTCTTATTAATCGTTTCGTATTTAAAATTCCTTAAATACTTCTAAACATTGACTGACACACAAAATTTAAATGAAACTATCGCAAAGATCTAATTTTCCCAAAACTTTCAAATATGTGCTAACGCACATAGCTAATAGCTTTGTGATAACGCGTTAATCCTTCGACTTTTTCATTTCTTTATTCAATACCTTCCAACTTTTGTTTTTACTATCCTTTTTAACATCGACTATTGTCTACTAAGTGATCTTATTTTCTGTGAATACGCCCGCCTTTTATACGACATAAGAAATAATCGAACGTACCAGTAAAATTTCTGTTCTTATTTTCTCGAAAACTTTTTAATACTCGCTAAAACACATTTACTCAGGACTTGAACAATTCAATTTCAACCAATTTCTTTATAAATTTAAAAAAATAAACACATTCAATTACAAGCAAACTAATATAATTATTTTTTACTTTAATTTTAGATATCGAAAGTAAAATTCCATGTTGTAGGACTTAAGTGTTTACATTGTGGTGCATATAACACATGCAGAACGAAAGTAAATGAAACATCAACAAATGAAAGTAAATTATTATTTTTTATGTTTAATAATCGAGCATGTTTCTTATTAAATAAAGGAATGATTGGGTTTTTTCGTCATTTAAAGAACATTATAACTAAATAAACTCTAATTCCTATATACTAATATTTAAATATGTAAACATAAAACGAAGTAACTAAACAATATTTTAAAGAACAATGCTTGCTTAATTAACACTTTTACTATAACATATCAAAACTTGTATAAGAATAATATAACTAAGGACCAAGCATAACCATCACTATTTTTTAAAATGCATATTATTAGAAAATTTAACGACATGAAAATAAATCTATGAAAATCAAGGTAACTTTTAATTTTAAATGATTTACAATATTTTCATAGACATATTTATGTTTGCTTTTAATTAAGTTCTAATTAAAATATTTGGTTATTGGTTTCAGTGTAATACAAATTGGTCTTATTCTATTTTATTGATGTTAGCTATGTATATTCTTTATGGCTTAGTTTTTGCTTGTTTAATTTAGTATCTTTTCTATTTGACCGTTGCTAAAGAAATGTTTGAGAAATAAATTATAATTATTTGTTAAATTTGGCGTTAAATTATCCCGAACTTTAAATTATCCCGAATTATCCAGAACCGACGAAAATTAATTTTGAACTGTTTTAAAATTTTTTTAGTCAAGTAGTTCGTATTCAAATGTATTTTTATCGTCAACAAAACAAAACCACTGTGTGCAATTTGAGTATGTTTTGGGTAAAAGCCTAAATCTTTATAAAACAAAAAAGGGAGTTTTTGGGTTTCTCCACTTTGAAAATTAAATTTTTGCAAAATTAAAACTGAAAAAATCTGTGGTTGGTATTATAATTTTTATGCATTGGCATCTTTTTTGAGCACTCGTTCTTTTTTCATTCTGTTTCTCTGTCAGGTTCTGAGAGTTTATAGAATAGTTTATCTGGAATCTTCTTATCATCGTTTTTGAAATGGGGCATCAAAGCCATCTAGAAAAATACCGAACTCCATACTTGTACTAAAAATATGTTATAAAACATCGAAAACTCTATATTACACTAGTTTACAAATTTTAAACTTTTTGAGTCTCCCCGAATAAAACCCATCTTTTCTTATGGATTTAAACCTGCTGAACACAAAGATCATATTCAATTTTTTTTATATTTTTTATTAGAAAAAAACAACGAAAAATTTACGTTTTCTTCAAATTTTTCTATATTCAATGCCATAAATTTTGAGCAAACAATGATTGTAATTTTTTTTTAAATTCAATTCCCTTTCTTTTAAGCTAGAAAACACGAATATTGGTGCAAGTAGCACCAAGTTATTTAAGTTTTCCCAAACAAAAGTTAAATTAAAAATTGGGAAAAAATTTTTTTACTAAGAATATTTTAAAATCTGCAACATAATTGATTTATATGTGAGTTAATATGCTGTTTGAGTTTTCCTTATTTCAACCGCGTTTGTGTATTTTTCTCTTTTTGTGCCGCATCGTAAATAATATTTTACAAGTTCAGTGATTCTCAAACATCAGTTAAGAATTCTTTTAAAATAGTAAAGTATAAAGTTAAATTTATTTAAATGGCGTCTTCAAGAAGTTTCACGTGTAAAAATATTCCTAGAGCTAACCTCAGAAAATGAATATGATATTCGTGTTCAGCAGTTCTAAATCTATAAGAAAAGTTGGGTTTTGTTTAGGCACGTTTTTCTTGTAAACTAATGTAATATTAATTATATTATTATGTAAACTAATGTAATACTAATGTAGTATTATTATCTTGTAAACTAATGTAATATATTATACTAATGTATCAAATTCACAGGAATGCTTCAATTGTTTTAGCTAAGGTGAAAAAAAAGTATTTCGGTTAATAAAACTTTTGCCGTTCTAAACTCAGTAGGTCTTTTAATGATCATGGGAGTCATTAAGAAAAAATCATTAAAAATACGATGCGATTTTGCGGGCTGTGTGACTGAGCTATTATTATTTTCATTCATTATTCTTAGCTTTAGAACTACCGAGAATTTTGTCCATTAACCTTTACTCGACTCATCAGAAAGTCATGGCTGTAGATTTCTGGCACTATGGTCTGATTTTAAATTTAGTTCGACAAAGGTTTGAGTTTGCTGATAGGATGTTACTGAACTCATCAAATAACTTACAGCTTTTGTTTTTTATTATTTATAAATAAATTGATTGACACTTAAAACTCACAGCACTAAGACTATTATTGCGATTCTATTCGATAAATTCCAAAATGTTTAACTAAATATCCACAGTAACTTTAATATTTTTCTATGCTTTAATCGAACTAGCGCTTGGCACTTTTCAGAATCTATTGATTTGGAATGTATCTCGATTGTAATTTTTTCGGATTAGAACTCGAATACGGCTTTTATGATTTAGAATTAAAATTCGACTATTACGGTTTAGAATTCGGTAGCGATTGGAAGGTTTAGAATTCCATTGCGACTTTTACGGGAAACGATGTTTTAAATATATTTCTTTCAACTTTGTGTCAATTTTCATAAAAAAATTTAGGCTAATTATTTTACTAAACAACACACTAAATTACTATGTACCATTTAAAGAACTAAATTTACATAACTTAAACTAACTTGTCTCTAAACAAACACTCATTAATTTAAAAAAAGCTAACTTAATTCTAAACCATGGTATAACGAAAATAAGGTATTCTTGACAGCTAATAGAAAATTTTGTGTGACGTCATCCGGCGTAAATATAAAGAAACAAAAAATGTTTTAATTTGAAAATTAGAGAAAACATAATTTTTACGTTATGGTTTTCCTTATTTTTTGCATCAACAATTTGTTTATTAAGTTTTCTAACTCTAAAGAACATTTAACAGAGTAGGAAATTCGACGTCCACGCCCGCCATGCTGCAGGGGTAATGCAGACAGAATTAGGTTGGTGTATTGGAGGCAAGCAGAGAAAAACTGCTTAGTCTATTACGCTACATCACGGCGAATTGGCGCCTTAAAACTTCTTATAACCTTAACATCATAACAGAACCATTAACGAAAATTTGGGTTGGGACTGAGGTTAATACCATCACTCCGAAAAATAAGCTTTGTTAAATTTGATAACCAAAAAAAGAATACCAGACACTAACAAAACAACAGAAGTTTTATCTGGACGTGAGAAAGAACCAAACTACCGAATCGGAACGTGAAACGTGTGTAGTCTGATCGCTCATGATGCTTTAATAAGCCTAGAAACAGAGGCTGAGAGGCATAGGATGGATATCATTTCTCTGCAAGAAATTAGACAGCCAATAATCGGAAAACAATACTCGAATAGTCACTCTTTATGCAGTAGTGGTCATTCTTCTCGAAATGAATTTAGTACTGGTTTCTTTGTTGGTGCACGCATACAAGAAGCCGTGTTGAAATTCATCCTGGTCAATGAGAGGATTTGCTACTTAGAGGTACGCGGTACATAAAACAATATTTCACTTATTGTCTTGCATGCACCTACTGAAGCTAAGACCGTCAATATTTTCTACATAGCACTGGAGGAGGTTATGAAGTCAACACCAACAATGATAATGGTGAGAGAATGACTGAGTTTGCATTATCAAATAATTTGAGAATTGCCAGTACTTTCTTTTCGCATCGATTGATTCATAAGCAGACTTATGTTTTTAAACCGAATGGAAACTCTTGAAGTCAAATTGATCAAGCACTACCTAGCAATAGCACGTTTCTTTTCGAGCGATTTTGGATGTGCGTTCCTTTAGATGTGCAAATATTGGAAGTAACCACTTCCTTGTATGTTCTAAGATAAGGTTCCACTTTCAACGATCAATTCAACGATCTTTTACTCATTAGAGTATTTAATAGTTTGTCTTTTAAAGTCCAATCATTTTCAGTGAAGTGTAAGGAACAAACTATCTTATAATAAATACGAACATTTTCTTTTTCCACATGATTCTATCTACTACAAATTGATTTATTTTTCTGGAAATTAAAAAACCTTATGTTTTGAGTATGATTTTTCACATTTGTTGAAAACTTTTGCAGGTTTTAACGTAGTTCGGCATTTAAATTTGTATATGTTTTAATAGTAAAACAAATACTTAAGTTCATTAATTAATGAATGAATTAATTTTAATCATTTCATTAACAAATAAATTAACTTATAAATCATACTAAATATATTTTTAATTTAAAAACAATAGCTTTTCTCATTGATAATAACAACAAACGTATTATATAAAACTCTGAATGACGTCAATCAATATCAAAATGGCATCGCTGTCACTCTAGTGAGAATACCTTATTTTCATTTTACCATGATTCTAAACCAAATTAACAAAACCAAAACTATAACGAAATCAGAATAGTTTTCGTTCACTCATTTTTCGTATTTGTATTTATAAGGCATTGTGTTTCTCTTTATCGGTTTTTCTTGGCATGGTTTATGTTACATATATGTTTTATTAATAAAAATTAAGAAATAAAAATAATGTTAAAAATCGCAAAAGTTTTGTGTAATGCGAATGAAAATGACAACACAAAAAAAATAAATTTTTATGTAAAATTTTTCCAGATGAAAATCTAAATAATGGTGAAAGTAGTAGTACAAGTTCAACATCATCATCTGATGTATGTGGAGGAGCTCATTTAACGCATGGAGATGATGAAGCTTGATAAAGGCAAATTTTTTAGTATTTAAGTTAATAGTAATTCGTGTTTTCTTTTATTACTCGGCGTTAATGTGCTGATACCTGATCTTTAAATAAACTGTTATTTTACTTTCCGTTCTTTTTTAGCACTAGAGTGAACTCTGATTACTATTAAATTGTTTGCAGCAATATTAGTCAAAAAGATGTCAAATTTAAATTCAAAAATAAAAACTGAAAAAGTACAAAACAAACAAATTTCAATGGACAACATTTATTGAGGTCATAGCTTATAGAATTACTAAAATTATAACTTTACGGTGTCATTTGCTTCTGATTGCTATTTTGTCAAGTGTCGAGGTTATTTTTGATCATCATAAAAGAAAACACGAAATATATTTTAGTTATATATAAATTGATCAACCGTTACTAAAATCAAAACTAGTTCAAATAATTCCTTAAATATCATAATATTAATTCTTTGATAAATACGTCACAATAAAATGTTATTTACAAATTAAGATAAAAAATAATATTTAGAATTATGATGATTCAATATTTGATTCAACATATTCTAATAATATTATAACTAGTTATTTACTTATCAAAACTTAAATTTTTAATGAACCGGATATTCCTGAAAAAACATTTTATTGCGTAATTAACAATTGTTTAACAGTTGAATAAAAATGAATTATATTTAAGATTGCAGATTTTGCAAAATTTTGTTGATTAATTGAAAATTTCAACGTTTTAAATGCCTAAAAATTAACTTAATTTATTTATTTATACAAAATTGTATTATTAAATTTAAATGAAATTGTGTTTGCATATGTATAGAAAAATTTAGATAAAATATTCAGCGGACAATGATCAAATGGTAAAAGATCTGCAGTATTCATTCCATTTTCATTGAATATAGAAAATTATATATTAAATCAACTTAGTATACATATTAGAGTATTAATTTATATAAACAAAATTGAAATTTACATTTCTTTAGATTGTAATTATATTTGAAGGCAACTACATGTGTATAAGTTTTTGTGATGCATTGTGTCTGATTTATCGGAGCAGCGTGATTGTGTTGTTTTGTGACTAGTAAATTGTTGTTTAAACCTTCACTATTTTACATCAATTTTAATTACAAAAGTACTGTAGTAAAGTCTTTTAAACAAATTTAATCTGTTTTTATTAGTTTTAACACTAATATGTGTGTTACTTTATAGAATTTGGTTGCGAATTTTCTCCTAGAATTGATATATCTCTCAATTCAGAATTCGTAATTCCTCAAAATATTTCCTTTTCGATGGCTAAGTAAAAACACTAAAATATTTCTTATACATATCCAGAAAATCTAACAATTGATTGTAAAAACTTTCAGTTGTAATCTTGCTTGTGGAATTTACCAAAAAAAAAAATGAGAATTTATTACCTCACCGGTCACGGGGAATTCGTTTAGAAAATTTTTTCTCAACTTAACGAAATAATTAAAACTATTATCTTTTGACTAAAAATGTTAAGACATTTAATTAATTCATATTTCTATTATTTAATTTCTTGTTTTTTTTTAATAAAATGTGTTGTGTTGTAGGAATTACAATTTGAGTAGTCAGAACAACTCATAGAAACCAATAATTTAGCTTGTTTGCAAACTCCTTGATCGATCATGTGAGATATTATGTATTTAGAAATATTTTTATTAGATGCTACTTTATGAATAATTTTGAAATTTTATTTTTATAGAATAAAAATTTCAAAATTATCTCTTTATTGGAAATAATTATTTGTTTACGTTTTGTGTGTATATCGTATTGTACAACGAATAATACATTTATTTTTGATCTTATCCGGCTTAAAGGACCTTTTTAATTGATAACTTTAATAAATCTTTGACAAATTGAGTAAAGATTGCATCTCTTGTAACTCTTACTCTTATAGTTTAATATTCAGTCAATCGCCGGATTTTATTGATTTTTTCTGTTTCATAAGTTCGATGAAACTCCAAAATTTGCGTTTATTATTGTTTTTTGATCCACAAAAGAAAAATATGAAAACTTTCAGTTTCGATGAATTTTATTTTTAACGAATTCTAATATCTAAAACAAAAAACCTTTATTTAACCTTTATACTGCTTATTTTTAATCTGCATCCAGTTAGAACAGACCTAAAAAATGATTTCAGTATTAGGAGGTTAACGGTTAACTCTTGTTTGGTGACCATTGGAAAAATGTACAGAAAACAGCAATTAATTTAAAAATATAGAAGAGAAACCAAATAAAAAATTATTTCACTCAACAAACTAGTATTTTATCAGTTGTTTTCTTTGCAAAAAGTTGTAACATCATTTATTTATTCATTTGACGTTGCAACGTTATTTAATTTTTTTATCTAAAACTATTAGATACGTGTACAGAGATGATAAACAACCTCATCTATAAAATTTGAAACCAATCGTGCAAAGGTGCTAAAAAATCGATGACTAGAGCCCAACTTTCAACTACTAAAAATCCAAGTAAAATAAAAGTTACACGCTTTGTTATTACTTTTGTTCCATTTTCCACTTTTTCCTTTACTTTTGTAGTAAATTTTGTTTTTAAGTTAACCATACCAATTAACTATGCCTCCACATCATAACTTACGCCTCCATTTACCACCGGAGTTTTACAGTTAAACGAAAAATTTCTAAATTGTTTGGCTTGTGCAAATTTAACATTTCTAGCCCAAATGTCCTTTGTTTTTCTTTTGCTCGTTTAAATCTTTTAATATTTAATTAGTTTCTTAATAGTACGAGATCCGACTGCAGGATTAGTGCGCTCATCGATTTTTTGCTAAAACCAAATTTTTATGTATATTTACAATTAGGAGAATATATATCTACCAGGTTGCCTATCAAAATTTGGCCGCCAGTATTTTTAATTAAATTATTTTTAATTGATTTTTGGGAAAAAATTTCGTTCATTTGTTTTTTAAATAAAATGTCTCGTCTACATCACGGCAAATTACATAACGATTCTAAAAAATCACGGTTGCCGTTGCGCACCTGACCGCACCTCCTCGCAGCCAGGTGTAAACAGGTATGATTTCGATACATTTATACGTTCATAACGTACATTGATTAATTCTATATCAAATTAATGCTAATTTTTTTCTATTTATTATCATATATGGTTGCCTAATTAAATCCGGCCGCAAATAAGGGTTGCTGGCTGTTAAAGATGATAAATATTTAAGGTGGAGTAAAAGAAAGTTAAATCAATATTAATTTTTGGGAACATTCCTAGTTTATCCCCCCAAATAAATTTACGTTTTTTTTTCAGATAAATAGAAAGATTAGGTGCTCTGCATCCTAATTATGAAAACAAAGATTTGCGGAAATTAGGGGATCAAAAGTTATAAGGGATAAAACTTTCAATTTTACATTGGTCCCCCTGCGGCGCAGGGGACGCGGAGGCGACGCGGGGAGGGGGGGTGTGGTATCGCACGGGGGGGGGGGGGGCGGTGCTATTTTTGATCGAAGTTGTGCAAGGTGCAGAAGCGAGTCAAAAAAAAAAATCAAAAATCAAATCAAGTTACTTCTAAAAACTCAAAGGGTAGTAAACCCAAGGTAGTTTTTTTAATTTCAATATTTTAGTGTGTGATAAAATATAAATAAATAATAAATAAAAATAAGGAAAAGAAGAAAAAAAAAAAACTAAAAAAAAAACCAAAGGGGGGACCAAGGTAAAATTGAAAGTTTAATCCTTTATAACTTTTGACCCCCTCATTTCCGCAAAATTTTTTTTTCATAATTAGGATGCAGAAGACCTAATCTTTCTATTTATCTGAACAAACAAAACGCAAATTTATTTGGGATAAACTAGGATTCTACCATTTTTTGTTGTAATTTTTAAATTTGTCATTTTGAAAAGGAAGACAATTTTTTTGGAGTATTTATTAAGTCGTCTCTATTACTCCCCGGTGGTTGAGAACACTAACATTCGACGCATGCGCAATGGCTTAAGAGCGTCGCACAGCTGGCAATCGCTATCCTCGTCTGACAAATGATGTTACGCGCTAGCTCTCTTTCACTCTACCTTAAATATTTATCATCTTTAACAGCCAGCAACCCTTATTTGCGGCCGGATTTAATTAGGCAACCATATATGATAATAAATAGAAAAAAAATAGCTTTTATTTGATATAGAATTAATCAATGTACGTTATGAACGTATAAATGTATCGAAATCATACCTTTTTACACCTGGCTGCGAAGAGGTGCGGCCAGGTGCGCAATGGCAACCGTGAATTTTTAGAATCTTTATATAAATTGCCGTGATGTAGACGATATTTTACTTAAAAAACAAGTGAACGAAATTTTTTCCCAAAAATCAATTAAAAATAATTTAATTAAAAATACTGGCGGCCAAATTTTGATAGGCAACCTGGTAGATATATATTCTCCTAATTGTAAATATACATAAAAATTTGGTTTTAACAAAAAATCGATGAGCGCACTAATCCTGCAGCCGGATCTTAAACTATAAAGTCAACAAATTTAAAATGAAATTGAAACCCAGAATTTGCCCTAACAAATATTTTCCTTCCTTATAGGTTTATATTTTTTGGCAATATTGTTTTTATAATTTGTGAAAAATATATATTATCAAACAAATGTAGCAAAAGGATCTCCGGTATTATTGAAATCACTATGCGACAACTATCAAGAAAAATGGTAGACTAGAGTAATCTGGAATGACTTAATATTGTAATGAAACACCCTTTTTTATTAAAATGTGCCATAACAACACATAAAATTTATTGTAAAAATTTGCAGGGACAAAATCTAAATGGGACTGCCAATACCCCAGCTAGTGGCATACCCCTTGATCATGAGACGCACTGTCTGCCTCAATGATTAACCCCTATACATAGAGTTATATAAAGCCACGTTTTTTCGAACAAGCAATGCCAATATGTGCCACAACATTAATATGTGTCATTAATTACAACATGTATCACATCACATATCTTTTAATTCACACAAACACTAAATTAAATTACCAATTTGTGAGAAGTTGTCATTTTCTAGATAAATTCTTGTTTTTATGTTTTTAAAACTTTGTGTTTCCCAGCTTCAAATGGGAACAGAAAAAAACACAACATAATCCACGACAATTGTGCAGAATTAAGGATAATGTAATGTCACTTGAAAGGAAAACTTGACCAACTGCCGACTATGACTGTTTTGATATTTATCTTCTATAAAATTGCATAACCCAGTTTACATTGCCCAGCTTTATACTAGCTGGATTAATAAACTTCGGTAATCGCCATCTCCAAATTTGCTAACTTAGGCGCTAGTTGTTTAGCAAAGTTTTTAAGAATAATGTGTGAAATATCATCGGGACTAGCGAATTTGTTTGGTATTTATAAAAAGGAGCTTTTTCGTACAATTTTACATCGAAAAATAATTGACTTTATTTTCGTTTCAACTGGGACATTGAGTGTAGGAGAATAAGAAGGTTGTTTGAGTATTCTGCGAAAATACGACCCAAAATCGTTCATTTCGATTCGGTTACATGAATGCCATTCAGAACTAATATTTGTGCAATAGAAAATCGAGCGAAATTGCTCTTGACTGACTGAACTGTCTGAAAGAAAATACAACAACCAGATACGTGGGCGGTAATTTTTTTGCTTTCTTTTGGATAAATGCGTCTTTGTCCAAGTCTATTTTGGATTTACTGATAATTCTTGCTTTCTTATAGGCACAAACGGTTTCTAGCATTTTACTTAAGTTGTGCGTCTTAAATGCTAGCGTTTATTCCTTACCGCCTCATAAACATCTCGCTTGAGTGGAATGATTAAAGATTTAGAATAAACCGCCATATTCTATCTTTAATGAATTTAGATTTTACCCGGGTATTTGGGTAATTAAAACCAAATAAAATTTTAATGGTTCATTAACTCATTTGAATTTGAATTTACCGCCATTTGTGCAGTAAATTGTTGGCAATGCTGAAAAAAAATTTGACCACTGAAAGTTTAGAGTTGGATGGGACGTACTGGCACATACCCAGATCTGGCACCTTCTGAGTATTATTTGTTCCGGTCTCTACAAAAATGTTTGTACAGTAAAACCTTTACTACAAATGAGGAGGTCAAAAATCACCTGTATCAGTTCGTTGGTAGTGAAGATCAAAAATTTTTTGAGCGTGTAATTATAAGACAACCAGAAAGATGGCAAAAAGTGTTGAACCAGTGTGGATAATATATAATTGAATAACATATTTAATCACTATAAGAAAATCATCTTCCATTTTCATAAAAATAACGAACTTACTTTCCGAACAACCATAATATTGAATGTAACTTTTTATTTATAAAAAACAACTGCAAAACCTGGTTTTTATATTTCTCGTTAAAACATTCATTCGCATTCCGTAGATGTAGGATTTATAATAAGGAGCAAATTGTACAAATTATCCAGCATTTGGTTCCGCTTGCTTCCATATATCTCCTTAAATCTAAGTTTAAATGTTTATTTCTGCTCTCCACTAGAAGAGATTTGAGCTTTAATATGCAATTGTGATGTTGTTTTCATTTGTGTGTAAATGTAATAATAATGGATTAGCAGCTGTTTTGTTGAAATTGAATACTACTATTAGATTAATCGAATCTAAATAAATGGATTTTTGTTCTATTTCATTTTTCATCTAAGAAACCTTAACTTGTGCCATATGAAATTCGGTTTGATATTTTTAAATTAATTTCAAATTATTTTCTGTAGTACTTGTTGTCTGATTTATTTGATTTTACATAAATGTTAAATTATAAAATTAAACTCTGAATATCAATATCATTACATCTTAATTTCATTAAATAAAACAGTTGAACTTAAAATACTGTAGGCTTTTTCGTATAGTTCGCTCTTTTTTAGTTTAATCAAAAATCGTTAGATCAAATACTTGTCAATTAAAAAAATTAGTCTAAAAACATTCCACAATTCTAACTTAAAACATTCATGATTTTTATCATTTCGGGAACTCATTCCAAATAATTGTTATTAGTAAAGTATTTTTTTTTATTTTTAATACTCCAATACTCCAACTATGGAATGAATTTCTATCAATCTCATCTAAATAAAAACTGCAATATTGTTTTTGTTATTGTATTTTAACAAATTAGATTAGATAAATTGTAAATAAACATATATATAGGACGTTCCACGTCAACTGAAACACTGCTCTACACATTTTTTAAAAACAAAAGAAACGCTTTAATTTTGGTGTTGACGAGACAAATTTAAGATCTCAAAAGATGCGTTTTTGGGCTTAAATTGTTGGTAATGATACGTATAGTTTCAACTGTTGTAATTTTTGACAATTTGTTATCAAATAATAAGGGATGGAGAGTTTATATCCCCGTTTATTTTTATATTTTTCCTTATGATTTTATAATCATAATTTTTCTATACAGGGTGAGTTTTTTAAAAAATGCCATGCTTTTATCTCGAGAACGATGCTAGATGGGACAAAATAACCCAAGGTAATATTTGTTAAGGGTCGAGGGGGACGTATAGTGGTAATATTGAATGACCTTGAAACTCATAAGTATTGGAATTATATGCCTAAGTAGGGTTTTTTTAAATTAGAACCTATGCATTTAAGGTTTTTTTTAATTAAGTAAATCAAAGATTTGACCTTTGGCGATTTTTTGGAAAATTATAGAAACATTAATTTTTAAAAAAATTTCTGTAATTTCCAAAAAAAATCCCACATCCCAATTTTTTGGATTTTTTTAGAAAATTAATGAGGTTTCAAAGTTATGGAAGAAAGTATAAAAAACAATGAGGATGTCAATCCTCCAACCCTTATTATTTGTTCATTTTTGAATTTTATATTTTTATTTTCGAGCCGTGATTTTGAAAAAACTTGAACTACTTGAAACTACGTATCATTACCTTTTTTTAGGCCTAAAAACGCATCTTTTGATATCTTAAATTTGTGTGAAAAGAACCGCAATTTAAAGGTCACCATTTTGAAATTTAATTCCCCATACGACATTCGATCGCATGGAGGGATCAGTTTTTATTAATTTGTTAATTTTTTTCTATTTTTTTGATCCACGGGTGTGACAACCCCGCGTACTCCAGTCCCTGCTATTGGCGTATGAGTTAACGTGAGATATCACATACCACTGGCAATAGCAGTGAGATATCACTAGCCAAGGTGATATCTTAGGGGTGCTGGCGGATGAACTGTATTCAGTCAACGGTAGCACTCTCAATCTTAGCTAATGAATATTCCTTGATGCTGGAACGCTGTAGCTTGCTCGAAGAAACGAGCTTTCATATAACTATATATCTGAGCTTTAATCATTGAAAAATATACTGCGTCCCATAATCGGGGATTATGCCATTGGCTGGACTATTGGCAAACCAATTTTAGTTTTGTTCCTGCAAATTTGTAAAACAAATTTGCTTTTTATCTCTTATTTTATTTTTATTTTCCCTATCCTATCACGAAATATGTCATATTTTATATGTGATAGGATTTATGGTTTAGTTATCCATTACTTAACAAAAAAATATTAAAAAAAAACAAAAAAAAACAGATTTACGTCCATTAACATCCTTAGAACGCATGTTGTTGTGGGACCTTGGTCTTAAAAGGTTTTTATGTGTTGTTGTGACACATATTGTAATGCCTACTACACATCACATTTTATTTAAAAAAAAAAAAAAAAATCGATAGCTCGTCAACACCAAAAATTTAAACCCTGGAACCCTTTTTATGTCTTTAAAAAATGTCTAGAGCAGTGTTTCAGTTGACCGTCCCACATATATAAAAAGTTGACTGCTAACTTATAATTCGAAAACACAAATTCTTAATAAATTAGAATAATCATTATTTATTGAATATCTCCTAAAAATTCCATTAATGATTATAACAATAAATAGTGTAAATGATAAAATTATTATTCTTTAATAGTTTATCGAAATTAATAAATCTAAAATACAAATGAAGTAATTATAGAAGAAAAAAATAAGAAACAAGAAAAATTCCTGCTTGTGATATTCTTATTAATATATAAAATAATATGAATTTTTAAAATTATGAATATTTTATAAAAAAAAAACCAAATTAATAAATGTAGATAATATTGAAATTAGTTTTAAGTTTTTAGTTTCTTCATTTTATTTGTTTTGTACTTTATTTACAAATAAGTAAGACAAATTTTATAATTTAAAATTAAATATTACTTAAAGTTTTCCGTTGTAAATTTTGTTCCTTTTACATAAATATTTTACAAACAAAATATATACATATTGAATATAAACACAAAGATAAATATGTTTACTATTTTGAATACATACAACTTGAAAGGTGAGTATGGGTGGGATAAGAGATGAGCGGGTGGTAACTATTCGGTACACATCATTCTTTACACTGATCTCGCAAAAACAAAAAATGAAAAATGTGACCTAAATTTATATATCTTCATTCAAATTACTTAAATTAATTATCACATCATGATGCAACGGTTCAAAAATCAATTAAGTTTTATTTTAATCCATTTAATATTGTTATGATTCAACATAGTCGCAACGAAATACAAAACCATATTGTTCCCGATCTCAATTCAACCTATACAATTTCAATAACAAAAGTAAAATCACTACCATCAACATGTGTTACAAATCCCAAGAAGAAAGGTCGAAAAACAAATATTAATAACAAAGAAATTTTGGAATCACCTGGAAGTATTTTATTTAAGGAATTCCTTTTGCAGAACAACAGACAGTTGAAAGCTCAATGCGATAGTGTTAACAGTTCAAATTAATTGTAAACGGAGTGCTGTATCGTAAACAAAAAATTCTTTCAGTTTATATGTTTCGTTCTCGTCTTTCAGTGTATAACATATGTCATTTGCCAAGATCTGTGATAGATAATCATGAGATTGTGTCATACTCTCAAAAATACAAAGTACAAACCACATGGATTGAAGTAGAGTATTGTAAAAAATGAAATATATTTGCAAATATGTCAACAAATGAAGTGATATGATTATTTTTACAACAGCAAATACATCTGGATTTATAAATGAAACTAGCAGGACCAGCAGGAATTTTGTTGAATTAGTAAGAATAATTTTAAAGAGTCGTAATGAGACTAGAAGGCGTATTTTTTAATTTTTCCATTTGTGAAATATGAATAACAGAGAGCATTAGTGTTCTAGCTGATCAATCTAGATGGATTGAGAATTGAACGGCATGTCATAGTTTGGAAGTGATTGGTAAAGAGTTTTGGAGAGTTGAAATTCACCCAAATCAATATAAAATTAAAAATTTATTTTTTTATTTATATTTTTAATAATTACACTTATTATATTAATCATTCATCGCATGGAGAGATCAGTTTTTATTGTTTTGTAAATTTTTTTCATTTTTGATCTACGGGTTTGACAACCCCGCGTACTCCAGTCCCTGCTATTGACATACGAGTTAACGTGAGATATCACATACCACAGGCAATGGCAGGAGATGTCATTAGCCAAGAGTATATCTTAGGGTGCTGGCGGACGAACTTTATTTAGTCAACGGTAGCACTTCCAGTCTTAGCTGGGCAGCGTTCCGTAATGGTACCGCTCGTTAGCTTTTCCGAGGAATCAGACCAACACTTAATTATGTGTGGGCTTTGTGCCTCGATTGAGGTGGTGAGCGGTGCGTCTGGGGTTCGCTGCATCAGCTGGATTATTGGCAATTAGTTTTGTTTTGTTTTCTGCAAATTTCTCACAATTTGTTTTTCACTTATTATTTTGTTATTATTTCTTCATCTTATCATGAAATATTGGCATGTTATATTTTATTGTATTAATAAGATATTTTGCTTAGTTATTTATTCTTTAATAAAACATAAAAAATAAAATAAACCTTTTGATATTTATATGGCAGTACAACATAAAAGATATAAGTCTGCAAGGGTAAAGCAAATATGCGCAATCCACCCGCCCATAAAGCGGCATGTCCACGGTAATTGCAGGGACAACACATATATTGCCGCAGGAGGGATCGATTTTGATCGATTATGATCAATGTTGATCTACAGGTCTGACTACCCTGCGTACTCCAGTCCCTGCCATTGACATATGAGTTAGCGTGAGATATCACATACCACTGGCAATGGCAGGAGATGTCATTAGCCAAGATGATATCTTAGGGTGCTGGCGGACGAACTTTAATTAGCCAACGGCAGCACTTCCAGTCTTAGCTGGGCAGCGTTCCGTAGCGGTACCGCTCATTAGCTCTTCCGAGGAATCGAACCAACACGTAGTTATGTGTGGGCTTTGTGCCTCGATTAAGGTGGTGAGCGGTGCGTCTGGGGTGCGCTGCATCAGCTGGATTATTGGCATTTAGTTTTGTTTTGTTTTCTGCAAATTTCTCACAATTTGTTTTTCACTTATTATTTTGTTATTATTTCTTCATCTTATCATGAAATATTGGCATATGTCATATTTTGTAGTATGATAGGATTTTTTACTTAGTTATGCATTTTAAAATAAAACACAAAAAAATAAAATAAACATTTTGATATATATATGGCAGTACAACCGAAAAAAAATAAGTCTGCAAGTGGTAAAGCAAATTTGCGCAATCCACCCGCCCATAAAGCGGCATGTCCACGGAATTTGCAGGGACAAAACATATATGAATCAATAAAAAATTTTGAAATACATGTTCAAAACATCTGCGGATTGAACGCTAACCATGACCACGTGCAACATCATCTTGAGCACGACAAACCGAACATTCTATTTGTAAGGTACAGAAGGTACTGTAAGGAACAGAAACTCAAGTTTCTGTTCCTTACAGTAAGAATTTTCTCTTTATAGAATCGCTTAATTCCAAATATAGGCTCGAATCAGCTTTCAAACTCCATCAGGGCGTATTCATTCATGAGAGTGTTGCGTAGACGCGCTTTCCAAATTTTGAACTACATGGTGACGGCTTCAATACAATGGTTTTAAAGATTTGTCTTCCAGAAATGACTTTTTTTACAATAGCTTTATACCGGTCCCCCAACAAACGTAACCCAAACTTTTTTAATATACTGACAAAAATTATGGACGAGATTAGAGCAAAGTCCCCTAATTGTGAAGTTATCGTTACCGGTGACTTCAACGTCCACAACAAATCATGGTTGGAATTCTCCAAATCGACCGACGATGTTGACAATAGTGGAAAACTGGCAGAAATTTTTGCCGCGTCTCAGGGCCTATTCCAAATTGTTAAAAGCCCGACTTTCACTCCCCGTAATGGCGGTGATAATAGTTTTCTACTAGATCTCTATCTTACCACAATGCCAGATATTACGAGTGTCGATGTTGCGAAAGGTAGTATTGGAAATTCTGATCATTATTTAATCTCATCAGTTATCAAAACTGATTTACTTAAAACTACAGCTCCCAAACCCCGTAAAATATTTCACTACTCAAAAATGGATAAGAGTGGTCTTCAAAATTTTTTCCATGGTTTCCCTTTCGACCGTCATTGTTTTTACACTGACAATGTAAATGTTTCTGCTCAAAACTTTACAGAAACCATCCAATTTGCTATCAATAAATTTGTCCCTTTCTCCATAGTAAAACCCAAACAAAAATACTTGTATTCGAAAGCTGCCAAAACGGCACTTAGAAACAAACGTAGATCATTTAATATTTGGATTCATAACAAAACTCCCACTAATCGATCCCAATATCTAAAGGCCAACAAAATATCTAATCAGATTATCTCAAACGAAAAGTCCGAAATTGACAGAGCGAAAGCCTCAAAACTTACGTCTATGTCTGTTTCTGACAAGAGTTTCTACAGTGCCATTAATTCTTTAAATTCTGGTACAAAGTTTTCTATTCCCCCTATTATTGATGGTGATTTAATCGTCAATGATCCCGCAAGAAAAGCTAACTTGTTCGCTGAACGCTTTGCTCTGAACTCCACTGTTTTGGAAACTCCTAAAGAAAAACCCCCAATCCAGTCTTCAGGAGTTAATATGAATGAACTTCACTTCAAACCCAAAATAGTCGCTAAACTTTTAAAGGGGTTAAACATCAACAAAGCATCAGGAATGGACAATATTCCACCCATTATTTTAAAAACCTTTTCCAAAGAACTTGCACCAACTTTAACTAAAATATTCTACAAATCCTACAAATCTGGTATATTTCCCTCGTGTTGGAAGTTGGCAAATGTCCAGCCCGTCCCCAAAAAGGGACCAAAATCCGATATCTCAAATTATAGGCCAATAGCTTTACTATCGGTCCTATCCAAAGTCTATGAGCATTATACTAATACACATATTTCAAAATTTCTGGAAGAAAATTATTTAATATCCGACAGCCAATACGGTTTTCGAAACAAAAGATCAACTACCGATCTATTAAACTATGACAGCGCATTGTTGGAACAGCATACTTGATAAAGGTGGTGAAACATACGTTATCGCTTTAGACATCTCCAAGGCATTCGATCGAGTCTGGCATGCCAACTTAATCAACAAGCTCGTTGCGTACGGTTTTCATCCCAATGTTGTGAAGATGATTCAAAATTTTCTATCCGACCGATACATTTCGGTAACCTTAGACGGATATTCTTCTGAGTCTAAACTAATTAACGCTGGTGTACCCCAAGGCTCAGTATTGTCCCCAACCCTATTTTTGATTTATATCAACGAATTGTTGAAAATCACCAGCAACCCAATAAATAGTTTTGCAGATGATAGTACTCTGCACAATTCGTGAAACGCTAAACTTTTAAAGGGGTTAAACATCAACAAAGCATCAGGAATGGACAATATTCCACCCATTATTTTAAAAACCTTTTCCAAAGAACTTGCACCAACTTTAACTAAAATATTCTACAAATCCTACAAATCTGGTATATTTCCCTCGTGTTGGAAGTTGGCAAATGTCCAGCCCGTCCCCAAAAAGGGACCAAAATCCGATATCTCAAATTATAGGCCAATAGCTTTACTATCGGTCCTATCCAAAGTCTATGAGCATTATACTAATACACATATTTCAAAATTTCTGGAAGAAAATTATTTAATATCCGACAGCCAATACGGTTTTCGAAACAAAAGATCAACTACCGATCTATTAAACTATGACAGCGCATTGTTGGAACAGCATACTTGATAAAGGTGGTGAAACATACGTTATCGTTTTAGACATCTCCAAGGCATTCGATCGAGTCTGGCATGCCAACTTAATCAACAAGCTCGTTGCGTACGGTTTTCATCCCAATGTTGTGAAGCTGATTCAAAATTTTCTATCCGACCGATACATTTCGGTAACCTTAGACGGATATTCTTCTGAGTCTAAACTAATTAACGCTGGTGTACCCCAAGGCTCAGTATTGTCCCCAACCCTATTTTTGATTTATATCAACGAATTGTTGAAAATCACCAGCAACCCAATAAATAGTTTTGCAGATGATAGTACTCTGCACAAGTCGTTCGAGCCCCTTTCTTCAAAAGGCAAAATGCACGAACGAATTAATCCTGCCCGGAGAGACGCTGCCATAAACGTGAACAAAGACCTGAATAAAGTCGCCGACTGGGGTGACCAAAACCTTGTCAATTTCAACTCCACCAAAACACAGCTGTTGATTGTTTCCAGATTAAAGACCGAGTTCCCCAAAGATATTGTAACGTTTCTTTAGCCGAGTTACAATTATTTAGTTCGATCACTAAATCAGGAAATTTAAAACACAATGGATTTTCTAAACGTTATAATTTTATTCGTTCAAGATTTTACAGTAAAAATATTTCTCCTATTTCCCCTTTTAGTTCTTCTTGTACTAACAATATTTCACCACTTATAATTCTTTTATACTTGTTCACAATATCACTTTTAACTTTCTACTTATAACACTTTTAATTTTACTTCGCCTTTATCACTGCTAAATTTTTATACTTTTTGTATCACTAACAATTTTATACTGCTTTATATCGCCAACAATTTTATACTAATTGTATCCTCGAACAACACCTTTTATATATACTACATGAAATAGCCTCGAAACTGCTGTAATGTTCTAGATAGAACACACCCTTTTTTTTTCCTTTATCAACAATAAGACGATCTTCAAATATTGACACCTAGGTGTGAAATCTATTCTTTTCAATTGTTTTATTTACCAATTTTTATTTCGTTAACCAATCCTTATTCGATAAAACAAATACTTCCTATTAAATGTTTACTTTGGTTGCATTGTTACCTTTTGTATCTTTTGATTTTTATATTTGTAGAACTAACGAGAATTTTCTTGAAAGTTCTATTGTTGTTGTGTTCTATCATCTTCCATAATCGTCACAATATTTTATTTAGTATGTGTGATGAACCAATAGGTGAATGTAAAAACATTCGTTTATTGGGTGTCACAGTTTCAAATGACCTACTCTGGAACGATCATGTAATGGCGATGGCAAAAAGCGCGTCTAAAAAACTCGGCCTCCTAAATAGATGCAAAAAATTTTTCACTCCATACCAATTGCTCCATGTTTATAAGTCCTATATTCGTCCCTGTATGGAGTACTGCTGTCAAGTTTGGGGTGCTGCCTCTGTTTCCATCTTGGCCCTCTTGGACTCTGTTCAAAAGCGAGCTATACGAATTGTAGGTGATCGAACTTTGACATCAAAACTTGATTCCCTACAACATCGTCGCACTGTTGCTGACCTCGTTGTTTTTTACAAATATCGTCATCAACAGTGCTCAGATGAAATCAGCGGCATCATGTCTCAAATTTTATTAAAAAAAAAAAAAAAAAATATATGAATCAATAAAAATTTTTAAAATACAGGTCTGCGGATTGAACGCTAACCATGACCACGTGCAACATCATCTTGAGCACGACAAACCGAACATTCTATTCCTTACAGAAACACAAGTTTCTGAAAATTTTCTTTCTATAGAATCGCTTAATTCCAGATATAGGCTTTAATCAGCTTTCAGCAAACTCCATCAGGGCGTATGCGCATTCATTCATGAGAGTGTTGCGTATACACGCTTTCCAAATCTTGAACTACACGGTGATGGCTTCAATACAATGGTTTTAAAGATTTGTCTTCCAGAAATTACTTTTTTTACAATAGCTTTATACCGGTCCCCCAACAAACGTAACCCAAACATTTTTAATTTGCTGACAAAAATTGTGGACGAGATTAGAGCAAAGTCTCCTAATTGTGAAGTTATCGTTACCGGTGACTTCATCGTCCACAACAAATCATGGTTGGAATTCTCCAAATCGACCGACGATGTTGACAATAGTGGAAAACAGGCAGACATTTTTGCCGCGTCTCAGGGCCTATTCCAAATTGTTAAAAACCCAACTTTCACTCCCCGTAATGGTGGTAATAATAGTTTTCTTTTAGATCTCTATCTTACCACAATGCCATATATTACGAGTGTCGATGTCGCGAAAGGTAGTATTGGAAATTCTGATCATTATTTAATTTCATCAGGTATCAAAACTGATTTACCTAAAACTACAGCTCCCACACCCCGTAAAATATTTCACTACTCAAAAATGGATAAGAGTGGTCTTCAAAATTTTTTCCATGGTTTCCCTTTCGACTGTCATTGTTTTTACACTGACAATGTAAATGTTTCTGCTCAAAACTTTACAGAAACCATCCAATTTGCTATCAATAAATTTGTCCCTTTCTCCATAGTAAAACCCAAACAAAAATACTTGTATTCGAAAAATCTTCTATTCCTCCTATTATTGATGGTGATTTAATCGTCAATGATCCCACAAGAAAAGCTAACTTGTTCGCTGAACGCTTTGCTCTGAGCTCCACTGTTTTGGAAACTCCTAAAGAAAAACCCCCAATCCAGTCTTCAGGAGTTAATATGAATGAACTTCACTTTAAACCCAAAATAGTCGCTTTTAAAGGGGTTAAACATCAACAAAACCTCAGGAATGGACAATATTCCACCCATTATTTTAAAAACCTTTTCCAAAGAACTTGCACCAACTTTGACTAAAATATTCTACCAATCCTACAAATCTGGTATATTTTCCTCGTGCTGAAAGTTTGCAAATGTCCAGCCCGTTCCCAAAAAGGGACCAAAATCCGATATCTCAAATTATAGGCCAATAGCTTCATTATCGGCCCTATCCAAAGTCTACGAGCATTATATTAATGCACACATTTCAAAATTTCTGGAAGCAAATCATGTAATAGCCTACAGCCAATACGGTTTTCGAAACAAAAGATCAACTACCGATCTATTAAACTATGTAGCGCATTGTTGGAACAGCATACTTGATAAAGGTGGTGAAACGTACGTTATCGCTTTAGACATCTCCAAGGCATTCGATCGAGTCTGGCATGCCAACTTAAACAACAAGCTCGTTGCGTATGGTTTTCATCCCAATATTGTGAAGCTGATTCAAAATTTTCTATCCAACCGATACATTTCGGTCTCTTTAGGCGGATTTTCTTCTGAGTCTAAACTAATTAACGCTGGTGTACCTCAAGGCTCAGTATTGTCCCCAACCCTATTTTTGATTTATATCAACGAATTGTTGAAAATCACCAGCAACCCAATAAATAGTTTTGCAGATGATAGTACTCTGCACAAGTCGTTTGAGACCCTTCCTTCAAAAGGTAAAATGCACGAACGAATTGTGACACATATTCTAAACCCTATAACACAACAGTTTTTATTTAAAAAAAAAAGTATATATTTCTTCTGTACGTCATCTTTCGAACCTCTTTATTTGTTCAACTTGCAGCAAAAGTTACACGCATTTTTTGCGAAATCGGTCAGTAGTATGCGATCTTCTTAATAAGCCTATAAAAAAGCTTAGTCTAAAGCTAGTTTGTAAAACACATCGGGCATATCGGCTATAACACTCCTTAGATTTCAAATAGCAAAAGTTCATGATGTTTTATAATGCAACACTAACACAATTTACTGCAAAAGGTTTATCGAAGTAAATACCATGCTTTAAATTTCTTTGCAGTCTAGTTTTATGACACGATATTCTCTTCAAAATTAATGTTGTTTCTAAAATTATGCAAAGTCAAAACTTCAGTGTAATTGAATTTATTTATTTGCATAAATTGTAATTAATGAAGTAAAAAGAATGGCGACACGGATATGAATCAAAAGATGACGTAATATTAGATCCTCAACCAAATTTCAAAGTAAATTTCTTTTAATCCTTTTGGTTCTACACCAGGTATTATTAACTATTCCACACCTTTATTATTTCACAAAAACAGACAAACAATACAACCAACATTATTCTTATCTAGGCAGTTTCAAACTACAACGGTTTATTGTAGAAAATTCTAGCGTTTAACACAGCGTTCAAAATAATACACAAAATATTTCTATTAAATAACATTTAAAAATTTTTATTTAAAATTAAATTAAAAATCACTTTACTTCTATTTACACGGTTTTATGTTCACGATACAGCTGTTTACAATTGTTTTACAATTGTTTACAATTAATTTAATAACCCAACATAATTGCTTTCCAACTTAAGCTGTTTACACTATCGCAGTCTAAATTGAACTAGCCTTTATTCTGCGAAGAGAATTCCTTAAATACAATTTTATTTTGTATCGAGATTGTTCTAGGTTACAAGAAAAACTTGATGTATCACATGTTGATGACAGTGATGTAAATAATCTTAGTTTTGTTATTGAAATATTATATATAGGGTGAACTGAGGTTGAATCGTAATATTACCATCCACTAAAGCCTGTTCGTCCCGAACAGGTTGTAAACCTCTTCTCCAATTTTAAATTCATATTGTTTTTTCTCCTTTTCCTATGTCTAATCTTGTTTAGTCTTGCTGGACCTTTTTGAGTCCTTAGTCATCAATCTGTTCTTTGTCGGCCAACCTTGATGAGTTTAAATTCTCATTACTTTTGACGTTTCCGTTATGTTTCCTCTTTGAGTTTTCAACCTAAAACAAGCTTCAGATTAAAACCTATTAAATCACTTCATTTAAGCTGCTCACACTATTTATTTTGTTATGCATCCGCCTTTGGTTCCTTTTAAACTTTCGCCGTTTGATTAAACATCTGCGTGGTTTCACCTCTCTATCCCTCATTAGCTTGGATGATGGTTCTGGATTTGACTGTGCACTGCATTGTGGTTCATCGCTGGCAATATCTGTGTACTTTGCGTCATACAACAGTAGTAGCATATCAACATTATAAACACTTAGGATCCCACGTTATAAATCCAGGATGAATTCGACTTCATAAAATACAACCCCAAAATGATCACATCCATAATGTTCGCCACCAGGAGCTCTTGTTGATATCAGTTAGTTTCAATCTTTATTTCAGCGGCCATATGTCAGTGCATTCTCCAGTTGCTCTTTGCAGTTTTTAATCCATCTGATGGTTCCAAAACCCCTTTGCGAATAATTGTTCGACGGTACCTGTCTGTAGTGTAATGAAGCAACTTTTACCTTCAATTTGTTCTTTAATACATAAACGTTTTCCATTTACTGCCATTCTTGAAATTAGGATGTAGGTAACATTCTCCTCACTTCTTGGCTTTACAGTTTGATCTTCAACGTTTTTCCATTTAATCGGCAATCCTGAAAGATATGGTTCAATTTTCTACATATACATACCACTTCGTCACACCCCCAACATCTGATGTCGCTTCTTACTCTGTGTTCCAATACTTGATCCTTTATGATTCTCTCTACATTCCTTTTTCTGCATCCAACAGATGGCATACAGATTCTCTGTACCATCTCACATTCCATTACATATACTGTTTCAGAGAAAGTCGTCTTAGGTGTTATCATTACTGTTACTGTCGTACTGTTGGATACCGTCAATGAACGTCTCAATCTTTATCTTTTCCATAAAATGCGATAAAGTATTAGAGTCTTTGCAGTCGCTCCTCTGCTGATCTGATAGTCCTGTAGACTTTCTCTATTTTGTTGCAAGCGACCTTTTAATTCGTTTTTATGGTCGCTACCGTATTTTCGTTCCTATCCGTTCATCACTTCTGCATGATTTTTGCGGTCCTTCTTAAGCGCAATTTTTAATGCTGATCGACCACTCCTTCGAACTGGCACATGAAGATGTGTCTTACGATGGTGGATTTTATTTAATATTTACTATATGTTATACCACATTTGAATTAACTTTAGCCGTTACATCTTGCAACCTCTTCTCAAAATAGTCAACTTTAGATAAGACTTTATGCTCAAATTCCTAAATATCACTTTGAATCTTCTCGAATTTTCTTTTCATCGAATGTCGTTTTGATTTGGAGAAGCTTCTCAGCTATAATTTGTTTTGCTTGATTACGATTTAAAGCTAATTGCTCTCTGATTGGGACACAAATTTCTTCCTTGGGTAACAGCCATATTATTGTTGACTATCTCCATTTCCATTTGAGACTTGACTGATGTTGAGGATGATTTTGTGCAAGCAGCTATCTGTTGATTGATGTTGAGACTTTGTTGTTCAAATTTTTTATTCTAGTTCACATTTATCTGCTGCCTTACACCCATTAACTGTGTAAAATCGAAATTTGCAGATGGCAATGAAGTTGTTCTTTCGCAACAGAACTTTTCTTTTCCTCAGCTGATACTGAACCATTGTTCTGGAATATTCTTGCAATAGCTTCAGAAACTCAACGGTTTGTTTGTAGAAATTTCCAGTATTACACAGCGTCTAAAATAATATCCAATATTACTTCGGTCTGAAAGACCTAAGTATTACATTCATGAGCCAAAAGTGAAATTCTTACCCCCACTTTTTTTGGCATTTCTCGACGTTTTAGGACCTACTGATTCTAAAAAAGCAAAAAAAATGTATGTCTGTCTGCCGGCAGGCCGTCATTATCTACGCTGCAGGGGAAACCGCTGGACGGATTTCAAAAATTTTTTTCTAAAAATTGGTATACTTAAGGGACAGGTCCGAAAGGACGCTGTGTTCTATAACTGTACCGGAAGTATGTCAACAAAATCATTAAGTGTGTCAAAAACAGCAAATTTTCATGTTTTTGGCTTAAAAAACGTTCATTTTAAGTGATTACGAGTAGGAGCATTGAATTTGGAGAAATCTTGATGGTCGGGATTGGTATGTGAGACCAAAATCTAGATTATTGCATTATAAGTTTGTCAAAAAAATGCTGTCAAGTGTGTACAAAAAAAATGATTGCATTTATTTTTTTAGCCAAATTTTTGGAAAAAAATTGTAGCTGTTTTTATGACGTAAATGTAATTGAAAATCAAATTGGACATGGAAATTTTTGAATTTGTTATAGTTTTTGATATTTTTGGAATTTTGCAAAAAGTTTGTATTTTTGATTTTCTGTTTGTATTTTTTGCAATATTTTTAGAATTTTGGAAAAGTTTGAATTTTTAAGAATTTTTGGAATATTATTGAAATTTAGAAAAAGTTTAAATATTTGATTTTATTCTAATTTTTGGAATATTTTTGGAATTTTGAAAAAAGTTTGATTTTATTTAATTTTTAAAATATTTTTGGAATTTTGAAAGAAATATGAATTTGTGATTTTGTAATATTTTCTCGAAACGCTAAATGGAGAGGTTTTTGAGCAGTTTGTTGAGTGTATCATCTTTTCACTAAATTATGTTAATTTATGATCTGTTATAATTTTCCGGCAACGTATTGATGTTTCGTGTTAGTTTGGTAATAAATTTCTAAACAGAGATAAAAATGTGTACTTTAACAAAGAGTTATGTTTGATATACATCGCTGACCAAAACTAAAAACCATGTCCTCATAAAGGTTTTTTGCCGAAAACTATATCAAAATCCTTAACCCAGACCGAAGTCTTGATATCTCAGAGCTGTAAGATTTCAGCCCCTCCATATTTTCTATTATATAACACTTAAAACTTTATTTACAATTAAAAAATCGCTTTACTTCTATTTACACGGTTTTATGTTCACGATACAACGTTTCGTTTACAATTGATTTTCTTTGTTTGCACTATCTTTACATAGAAAACTCGAGAAATTCTATGAATAATTGACGTTATAGGGGCCTATTCAGTAAAATCTTCTATCGAAAATTTCTGCTGTTCTTTTATTTTTTGTATGAAATTTTATTTTCCCGTTATAAAATTTCATACAAAAAATAAAAGAATAACATAAACTTTCGATAGAAGATTTTACTGAATAGGCCCCATTATTTTGAACGCATTTCATTTAATTTTTCTGTTTTGTTTTGTCGACCTTTTTTCTTGGAAGCAGTGTCACATGTTGATGACAGTGATTTAATTATTTTACTTTTCTTATTGAGATATTGAATAGGGTGAATTAAGGTTAAACAAAATTTGGTTTTGTATTTCGTTGCGAATTGCGATAATGTAGTATCGTAACAATATTAAAAAGAAAAGTAAAACCGTTTATGAAGACCGAAATATATCGGTTAGTCAGATAATTTTGAATCAGCTTCATGAATGTGGTATGAAAGCCGTAGTCGGTACGCATTTAACGAGCCGAAGAGAAGCAACGAAAAAAGTGTATTTTTTCCGCTTTTAGACATTGTTTTGCTCAACCACTGCAATATAAAATGTGTTCATATGTTTTTTGCTTTATATTATATATTTATTTTTAACTTAACCGTAATATAAATAAAACTCCTACAACTCTCCTTTTTTTATAATGGTAACAAATAAGTACTATACAGAAAGTTAATTATTTAATCGGTTTTAGATTTGGAATCATTAATAGTCTCTTGTTCGTTTACAGTCGAATGATGAGTTTTTGAATGTTCGACGCGTTTTTTATTTACCTTAAACAAAAAACTTCCAAAAATGTACATAGCAATCCATAAGAGATAACCAACATGATAAACGGAGCTAAAAAAAAATTAATTTTGATATACGAGTACAATTGAATAGAATTCTATAAACGACTTACGTGTAATAATAATATATTTTATCAATCGTCATCAACTGGAACGCAATTCCCATATACGAAAACGCAAAGAATTTTGAAATCCAAAATATGCAATTGACAAGTGTTTTTGTAACCCCATGAAATTTGTCGTTTAATGCTTTCCAATACATATCTTCGATAATTAAATAAAATGGCGACAACATCATACAAACATAATAACCTGAATATACTCCATGCCAATAGGCTGATACAAGCAACGTTGCAACTGTTCGGAATTTCTTATTCGGAAAACGTTTGTAGACAAAAACAGCTAACCAATATTGTGTACACATATTCCAGCTTTTCATCGCTTGTCGAAATGTCCAACACGTGTCTGTTGTGAATGCATCTATATTATGAATTGTTTCAAAATCATAATTTAATTTCTCAGGTGAGCTAGAGACAAAAAAAATGTAATATATATAAATACTTCATAAAGTCGTGTATTTTCTTACTTTGTATACTGTAAATAATCTGTAGACGGACCACAACCAGGTTTTGATTCAACTTCCTTTGGATAGGCGCCAAATCCAGCCATAGTACAAACACATTCACTTAAAATAATCCCAACGTAAATTCTCATTCGAAATATAATAAATGCTGGCCACACAAACCAGAGTCGAAATAGAAAAGATCGTTTTTCATAAAATTCTGGGTCGGTAGCATACTAAAATAGTAAATTCAAAATAAAAGTATAATTATGAATGGTTTTGTTGTAATTTTGCTAACCGAAACCGGCCAAAAGTAACCAGTCAACAAAAATATGCCCGCATATAATGGAATCCATTTTATTTTATTAATTGTGGCATTGTATGTATCGACATGATGAGAAAATGGTAAATGCCAATAATCTCTAAATGTTCTATATCGAAAGTATGGACCTAAAATAATTTATGTATTAAAAATATTTATTACATGTTAAAACAATACATTGAAATTTATCTTTGGTTCGATGTGCCGTGTAATCTTAGTTTTTTGGTTTATGTATTGTAAATTTGGTTTATGTATTGTATTCTGTCAGCAGCGATGTAACGCGCTTTTGTTTTGGTGAAAATATCTTTGAACTTTTTCTCCCCAGCGAGGGCGTCAAGTGATAAAAATAGTTTACTGAATTCATTTTGGGTGTGATTGGTAAAATTTACCCAGACAGCTTTGATTGATAAAATTGATGTATATTTTCTTCTCGAATTTTATTTGGTTGATGCTTGTTTGACTTAGGGTGATTATGATCGGCACATGATCTGACCCCATTGCATGTTCAGTAATCCATTCTGCTATCGACATGAGTGACATGCTGACAAGGGAGACATCTGGTGATAAATGCGAGTTGCTTGTTACACTTGTGTTTCTGTGGCGTAGACCCGACCATCTTGGGAAGCCCCTGCTTCAATCTAATTATTTACTAACAAAACGATCGATAACAAGGTAGATCTCAAATTGCAAATAAGGACTTCAAACCATAGTCCATACACTTTCACTTAATCCAGTGGTGTGCCAGCCGTGCCGTGGGGTCGATTCACTGATGGTGAACGTGATGTTCATCAGTCGCTAACGGCGCAACATAGAGCTCGGTCGGTATCTGTAGTATTCCAACTTGTTGTTGTTGTTGTAGCGACAGTTTTGGTGCTAATCCTCCGGCTCCATGTCCAGGTTCAGGAACTCTGCTACTGCCCTTGGGCGGTACCACAAATCTTCCTTCGTCAAGTTGGTTATATTTTCAGGACAATTAAATAGGTGGTCTACATCGTGTGGCGTGCCCTCACATGCGGGTTACTTGTCAATAATTTCAGAATCAATTCTACTCATGTAGTTGTTTAGGATGCGTGACCAACCGGATCTAAGTTGAGCTAGGATGGATCTAGTGCTACGGGGCAATTGGACCTCTTCGGCAGCGACTTTTGGTGGCTTTTTATTTAGAACACGATTTGGAATATAGTTATTTATTGCATTTTCGACCGTTTTGGTGTGGTGTTTTTAAGCCTGTTCTATATGTAGATTTGTCGATGTTACCAAGTACCTGGCTATCTCTGATATCTTGCAGAAAGCATCTTCTCAAGATGGACGGGCTTATGCCCCTGAAGCACTCGGAACACAATTCCGACCAAGGACCATCACAACAATTTCAACGGAAGGTGCAAATCCGACGCTCCATTATTTTGGTAAAGAAGCAGCTGTCACTGGCCTCACTGCTTCAAATACGCCTCGTCATGGCTGGTATTGAAACAAATCAGGGACCAACTAAAACATGGCACTGTACAATATGTAAAAACATCTTAAGGGCAAATGCAACATCTATTCAGTGTAATACCTGCAAAGAATGGTGCCACCTCAAGAACTGCTCAGGTCTTATCACACATAAGCAATGGACCAAGAACTACATAGCGCCATGTTGTCAAGCATCAAGTCAAAATACCAACACGAGTCCAACAAAACACATTACGGATGAACACGCTACCGGAAACTCCGAGTGATGTAAAAATTATGCAACTAAATTGCAACGGTCTCACGAATAAGATCGACAATATAATAAACTATATGTGCAATAAGTCACGTTTCTCCAAGAAACAAAATTAAATGTTAGAACTAGGATTAGTGATATACTATGTCTGTGATTATAAAATTATAAGACTGGATAGAGGGTAAAGACAAAGGTGGTGGTCTTGGCTTTATCATTCACAAATGTGTTATTTACCGTACAACTACACTACCTGCAGTACCGGGAACTGACAAACACCTAGAACAACAAGGAATTATAATAAAATCCGGAAATAACACTAGTCAATATTTATATTCCACCAGTAAGCAGCTGTGATATAGGTTATGAACCGTCCATAGGACATTTATTTTATACCAAAGACTGTCTAATTCTCGGAGATGTGAACGTGCACCACGATCTATGGCACTCACATCTAAACACTGATCCACGAGGTGAAAGCATTGCAGATCAAATTGACGGCTCCAATTTTGGAGTCCTCAACGAACCACAACCGACAAGGGTAACAAACAACTCATACTCTTCTCCAGATACCTCCCTGGCCAGTATGTCACTAATGCCAGTTGCAGAATGAAGAACTGAAATTGCATTGGGATCAGACCACGTGCCGATCATAATCACCTTAAGCCGTTCCATAAATCAAATAAATTCTGAAAAGAAGACATATATTAATTTTAAGAAATCTGACTGGGAAAACTTTACAAATTTTAACGAAATTAAATTCAGTAAGCAATTTTTACCACTTGACGCCCTCTCTGGGGAAAAACAATTCAGAGAAATTTTTAATAAGGCAAGAGCTCGCTACATACCAGCTGGCAGAATCCAGAAAATAAAACCAAACTTTCCACATGAAGCGTGTGTGCTTTCTAATAAAAGACATGACATCCGTAAAGCAGATCCAACCGACTCCAGAATTCCGGACCTGAACAAGCAAATTAACAAATTGGTCACGGACCATAAAAGAAACAAATGGAGAGAGTTAGTGAGAGAATCAAACCTGGGTACTAGTAAAAGTCTTTGGAAGGTCATCAAGGACCTAACTCATCCTCGACAACCACAAAATAATTGCATGATCTCCTTCGACGATATCCCCATTGAAAACCACAGGAAATGCGCAAACAAATTTAACATTCAGTTTACAGAAAAGCAATGTAAATACGAAAAAGTGACCAGATCAGTATTGAGACACATGCGCAAACTTAACACTGACAACTTGGAGGATATTATATTTTCCGAAGAAGAGGTGGAGAATGCAATAAGGAAAATTAAGCTATCAAAAGCTATAGGACCCGACGACATCTCAGCCATCATGCTCAAACACATCGGACCCAAAGGTTTGAACTTCCTCACTACTACACTTAATACATCTTGGTATACTCTACAGATACCAAATATCTGGAAAACGGCCTGAATCAGCCCCATTTTGAAACCAAGAAAACCGGAAGAAAAGGGAGAGTCCTACAGACCAATATCCATTCTTTCATCGATCGCAAAACTCATCGAAGCACTTCTGCTCCTTCAGTTGACAAGATCCTGCAATTTGGAGCCACACCAACATGGCTTCCGGCGAGCACACAACCACCGCGCTACACAGAATACAAATCCGGATCAGTGATGGTCTCAATCAAAAACAACCATGCGCTAGAACAATTTTAGTCGCACTTGAGCTGTCAAAAGCATTCGACACAGTGTCGCACACCGCTCTATTGGATGATATCTTCAATAATAACTTGCCAGGTTTAATGAAGCGCTGGTTGTGCAATTACCTCAGAGGTCGTCAAACATATGTTGAGTTCCGTAACAGCAAGTTCAAAATGAGAGTGCTAAGACAAGGAGTTCCTCAAGGCGGAGTTCTCTCACCGTCATTATTCAATCTCTACCTAAGCAGTTTGCCTACCCCACCAAAAGGAATAACTATCACGTCATATGCAGACGACTGCACAGTGCTTGCAACAGGAAATAACCTGCAGCAACTCACAAATATCCTGAATACCTACCTTAAGATTCTGAATGATTGGTTTAAAACCAGAAAAATAAAACTTTCCACTGAAAAGTCCACTTCTACACTTTTCACCACATGGACGAAGGAGGTAAATTCAACACTAAGCATCTGTATAGAAAACATACTTATTCCTACAGTGAAAAATCCGAGACTGCTGGGTGTAACATTCGACCCACTGCTTAAATTCAATGCTCATGCACAACTAATAAACTCAAGTATGAAAAACAGGAACAACGCATTGAAAGCACTAGCGGGTAGTTCATGGGGCAAAGATAAAGAAACTATCTTAACAACGTACAAAGCAATAGGAAGACCAATTATAAATTATGCTGCACCCATATGGACCCCTCAAGTTGCCAAAACTCACTGGAATAAGCTACAAACAACACAAAATGCTGCCTTGCGAACCGCAACCGGATGTCACCTGATGGCCCACCGTGATTCTAACTTGGTCAGGCAAGGTGGCTCTGCATGACTCGACTTCTTTCTGACCAATAAAGTGGGACAGAAAAGAAAAAAACACACACCCACTACAATACGAAAAAACTAAACAACAAAAAACAGATGGTGACTCTGTGGACGGAGCTGAAACGTTCTTAGAGTCAAAATATGGAAGCACCTTTACTCTGGCGGCTAGTGAAAATTTTCGGGTTGTTACATATGGTTCTTGGACATTTAAGCTTCTAATGGCAAAAGAGTTGTGATAGTCGGATAGACTCGTGTACCGATCACCTCGATCCCGTGTCACCAGAAGAACTTTCGTATTCTTCGTTTCGGTCATAATGGAGGTACCTGTAGTAAAAAATAAATAAGGAAAGACAACTCACCCAGAGGTATTGAACAGAAGCCGAAAGGTGATAATGAAAGGTGATTATGTCCTAAAACCTCCATCAACTCGGCAGTAAGAACAAGTTTTAACAAGGCTGCATCGAGCTATGCTAGTGTGGCTAAAAGAGTTTGGAACTGTTGATTCAGTCGACTGAACAAGCATACAGCATCTAACTACACTTGTTTGAAAATTGCTAAAACAAGTAGGAGCTCTGCTTACATTTAGCACTATAGAAGTTTGCATGATGGTCGAAAATGTTATACGATAAAATTTAATTTTTTTACCTGTTAATACTCCAACATAACAAAAACAATAATGCACAATATCAATTAGTTTCAAATTCAAAACTTCTTGTTCGGCTGGGGTTAGTGGTTGCAATTCTGTTTTCTTCAAAGAACTTTCTTTACCAGCATCATTTATAGCCTTTTGTTTATTGTATGCATCATTTTTTTCAAACGTTAACCCTACAAGCTAAAATTAATAGAAATTTTATAAATTATTTCGTATAATAAATAAAAAAATAATTTACTTTTAGTGTCAATATCATTTGAATTAAATTCGTGTGTCCTGGAGGTGTTGGAATTCCCATATATATAGAAGCTCGGAAGAATAATAGATATGAGAAAAGTACAATGAAACTTATAATATGACATCGTCTGAAATTATGGCATTTAGTAATAAATCCGTTTAACAATTATATCTCTAATAAATATTAGTATCTTTATTTTAAATTGGTAATACCTTGCATCTATATAAAAAAATATAAACGTTCCAACAAGAAAACTAATAATTGTGTGTAAAATATGGAGATTTGAAACTGTCAGAATAATAAAAATTCCAACAACGGTCCCAAACCATTTTTTTAATTCTATAATTTTTATTTGTTTATAAAAATGACCCAATCCAATACAGAAAAATAACAATAATGCATAAACAACATCGTCTATATTCATGATTAATATTTAAGTTTTATTTTTATCACCACCAAAAAACTATCAAAATTCAAATTTACTTTTTATTTTAGAAAATTATCATATCTGCATTTTTAATTCACCCAAAACTAAAAGAAAAATGAATGAAAAATGTAAATTGCATTAAATATTTCTAGAGGTAAAGTATATAAAATGTAATGACTTTGAACCTAGGCGTTTCTTGCGATAGCCATATTTTCGATGCAAAATTCCAAATTTTGTAGGATAATGACCTTTGTAATATGAAATTACACCGATCCGATTATGTACAAGTGTTAATATAATACGTTAATGCGTGCGTCCGTTTGTGACATTTCTATCCGTTACATGCGCTGACATCTGTATGCGCTAAATTAAAAAAAAAACAATTACAATCACACGTGCGTTGATAGTTATTTTTCATACATTTTTGTTTTGTGTATTTTTAAATGGACAAAAAACTCGAAAATAGTAAGTTTATATCCTTAACAGCTTTATTGGCGTGTAAATCATAAAATGAAACTGGATGCGTTCGTCATGAGTCCGTTACGCTGTAACGTTTAATTTAAATTATACTGTTATACATTTGCATTCATTCTACTTATACTAAGTTTACACCAGTATCTAATTTGCTACGTATCAAATTTGTTAGCCATTTTCACCATCATACTTTTTAAATTTGATACGGTGATGTAAACTCTTATTAATTAGGTATGACATATTAATTTTTAGCGCGTCCTTTCATTGTTAATTTTTTGGTTAGGAAAAAATAATATTGTCTACTAATAATAGTGATATTACTAAAACTGTATTTCAGTCAACATTTGGTGTGTTCATATTGAACAAATGTGACCTACTTGATTTGGCAGCTTTTAAGTTACACATCTAAAATCTATGAACTTTTATGAGTCCTACTTGACTGTATGCCTCTCATTGCTGGCAGCTCTTAACTACGATTCAATAGCTAAAAAAAACCAAGCGAAATTTATAATTACATGCAAACGCTACGTTGAACTCTAAACATAAGTTCATATTATAATTCAAGTTTGCTTTCAACTGTAAGATTTTTTTTTTTTTAACTACGTCTGTATCATCAACTTATCCTGTGTCTAGCAACGAATATCACCTAGTAAACTGGAAATAAATAACAATTAAAAAGGACAAGTGGCGCTGTTACCATATGATTTGTATGTGCTTTATCTACTTGATCAAAGAAGAAGTTTTTGCTGCTCTGGTTTTTATTTAGTTTTTTATTTAAGTTTTTTTTTTTAACTACTGTAACTGATTTGTAATTTATATTTTTTCTTTTCTCGTTTCAGGGAGTTGCAGTATTGGCTAGTTGTCAACTCTTGGTGTGGTGGTATCTGTTTTCATTTCATTTCATTTTGTTTTCTTTACATTCCTATTTCCTTTCTTTTTTTTCTATTATTCAATATCTGCTAGTTATGCCACCTAAGGCTGATACCTCCTCTTCCTGTCTTGTGTGTGCTAGGAAGGTCCAAGATGGTATATGTTGTGACATATGCTCTGGATGGGTACATTTTAAATGTTCCGGTCTCTCGCAAAATGACATTAAGACCCAGCAGTCTAACCTATCCAAAGAGTGGCTTTGCTCAGGCTGTAGTAAGATAAGCAGTGATCCAATAGCTCTCATGAAGATCCAAATTACAAACATCAATGCATTTCGCTTATCAACTGATGCGGTGCATCAAACCTTATCACAAGAGATTCACAACCTTAAAGCCTCTCAAGCTAGTCTTGCTGCTGACTTCCAGCGTATGTCAGACCTTCTTAAAAATAGCTCACAGGAATGGGCTTGTATTAAAGCTACAGTCACAGAATTCGCTACTGAAATGAATTCTATTAAAGGTAACTTAGCAAAATTTGAGCAAAAGGCTGAGTCCCTGGACTCTGCTGCTGCCTCATATGCATTGCTGCAGACTAGAGTTCAGTCTCTTGAGCATGAAAAGCTAAGAATGTTAAGACTTCAGAGGAGGAATGATATTATCATCTCAGGTCTTCCTATTGCAGTACCTGACCTCCGCAGTACTATCCTTAAAATTTTTCGAATTTTTCTGCCTGGTTTTGATGAAAGGCTGATCACATCTTACCGTTGGGTGAACCCCAATAAATCTACGGCTGTTGTAACATTAGCTCATACACAAGTTCGTGATAACATCATGGCCGACTACTTCAAGAAAAAGAAAATCCTAGCCTCTGATCTTTATGATGGCATTAATGATCATTCTATCATTTATTTAAATGACAACCTCCCGCCTTCATTGGCCGCTCTTGCCAAGCAAACTAGGATCCTAAAAAGGAAAAATATTATCTCATGTTTTCGCATTGGTGTTGCGTCTGTTACTGTTTTTAGTGATGGATCATCTTTTACCTTTGCCGACCTTGCATCTCTAAATCTGCAATTTCCTGTATCTTGAATTGGTTGGTTTGATGCTCTACTTGCTTTTTTTTTTCCAATTTCTTGTCCCTGTCTTTACTTGTATCTCTCACTGCAGAGTGCTCTCCTATGAATTATATCTTCCTTTTTGTTTCTTGTTCCTCACTCCCTTTTCCCTTCACCCTTTCCCTGCTTTGTAGTTTTCGCTTATTCCTTTTGCCTTCTTCATGGCAGGTAGCCAGGTAGCTCAACCCCTGAGTAGTAGAGGCAGAATATCTCGTCTTCTTGGTGGTTCTAATGATTTCCTTAACATTGGCCATTTTAATGCTCAGAGCCTTAATCCCAAACTCAACTCATCTAAGCTTGAGGAAATCCGTCTTCTACTTAAAAACAACTGTCTCGATTTGGTTGGCGTATCCGAGACTTGGTTCAAGCAGTACACTTCCAACACTGCTATTGCTATTGATGGATATCGGGTGCATCGTTTGGATAGACCTAGTAGAAGGGGTGGTGGTGTTGCACTGTATGTCAGTAACAAGCTCAAGTCCAGAGTCATCCATACTTTATCTGAGACCTATGCTGAAGTTATTTTTGTTCAGGTGACAATTGGAACGTTGTCTCTCCTTGCTATTGTCGCTTATTTGCCCTCGGGTGACATTGAACTGGTAGAAGAGGCTATTGCTGAGGTTGCGGTTAACTACCCATATGCTGTTGTTATGGGTGACTTCAATGTTAATCTCCTGTCTCCTCAATCATTGACTATCCGTAATGGTCTTGCTGATAGGCTAGGGCTTGCTTTAATTTCGAACAACTGTCCCACGCATCATGCTCCCTCATCCCTTCTATCTAATGCTCAGAGTAACCTTAATGTCTCCTCCGGTTCCTGTATAGATTTCTTCTTGGTCAGTGATGATTGTCCAGTCAGGGCTCGTAATCAATTCTGGATACCTGGTATATCGCATCACGCGTTTATAATTATGTCACTAGGGATCTCCAAATCACCTCAAGCTTCTTATAGATGTGTTCCTGAGTTTGACAAGATTGACACAGTTAGCTTATTTTCTTTTCTGGACTCTGTTAATTTTTCTGCTATCTACTCTTATTCCGACATTGACACTAAGCTAAATTTTCTTAACGAGGTTATCTGCCATGCTATGGATAAGTTCCTTCCCTATAGAAGGATTAGGCTTAACAAACCTACCACAATCCATCTATCTCCTGAAATGCTCCACATTAGGTCTATGCGAGATTTAGCCTATTGCGAATTCCTTAGGGATGGAACAGCCGCAAACTGGGATGTCTTTCGTGTCCATAGAAATAAATTTAAGGCTATGCTTCGTAGAGCCAAACTGGATTATGGAAACAAAATCTTTAACGGTGCATATTCTTCATCTGATCTTTGGAGAAAAATTAGGAATACTGGTGTCCTTTCTGACTATGGGGAAGTTCCCTTCCTTAGTGAAGCAGAGCTCAATTGCATTAATCGAAACTTTGTTAAACCAAATAGTTTTCCTGCTCTCGATCGATCTGATTCTAATCTGTCCGAGGATGGCAACGCTTTCTCTTTTCGTTCAGTTACCTACGAAGAGCTATGGTCAACACTTCAAACAATTAGTTCCAACTCTGTTGGGTTGGATAATATTCCACTGAAGTTCTTGAAGCTCATCTTTCCATCTATCGTTCATCACATCTTGCATCTGGTCAACTATGTTATTATGGTGGCGTGTTTTCCTAAGGCGTGGAAACTTGCGAAAATCTTGCCTATTCCAAAAAAGGGAAGTGTTGACTTTCGACCTATCAGTATTCTGCCTGTTCTGTCGAAGGTTTTCGAGAAACTCATATATGTCCAATTAGCTGATCATCTAGCTCTACATGGAATGATCTATCATCGGCAGTCGGGTTTTCGTAAGCATCACAGTACAACATCCACACTGTTGGATGTTTCTGACCAGATTAGATGTAATATTGACAGGCAACTGCTTACGATTCTTCTCTTCTTGGACTTCAGCAAGGCCTTTGATTCCGTTGACCATTCTCTGCTGGTCTCTAAGCTCAAGTCTCAGTTCTCGTTATCTTCTTCTGCATGTGACCTAATCTACTCATATTTAACAGGCCGTTTTCAGTGTGCCTTCTCTGATGGTAAGTTTTCTGATCTGCTTCCTATCACAAAGGGTGTTCCTAAGGGGTCGATTTTGGGTCCCTTGCTTTTCTCGCTTTTTATCAATGACATTGCTCTATCTTGCTCATCTGTTACTGTTCATCTCTTTGCAGATGATGTCCAGATCATCCATGCAGGACCACGATCAAGGCTTAATAGTTGTATAGAGGAGGTAAATTGTGACCTTAAATCCATCTCAGAATGGGCTCGTGCAAACCGCTTGGTGTTAAATCCAGCGAAATCACAGGCGATGCTCTTTAATTCAACACCAGCTGTCTCTTCTAATACAATGTATCTTAAACTGGATGGTGACGCTATCCCCTTTACCAGTCAAGCTTTAAATTTAGGGATTATTTTTGATGAAAATCTATCCTGGAAACCCCAAGTCAATGTGTTAGCTGGAAAAATTTTTGGTATCGTCAGGCGTTTTCGCTGTCTAAATAGTTTTCTGCCTCTACATATTCGAAAACGACTTGTGTTATCACTTATTCTCCCACTTATCGACTATGGTGTGGAGGTGTTCTCGGGATGCACAGATGAAACCATTACTATACTTAGAAGCAGTGTTGCAAAACGAAAAAAAAAATCGTAACGTTATGCGTTTCGTTTTTATAACAGTATATTTATTTTTTCGGTACGTTATTTCGTTATAAAACAGAAAAATATTATATTTTATTATGTTATAACGTTATAATTACGTTATTTTAAAATTAAATGTAATGTTTAACAGATTAGTTTTAAACATTACAATTTAATTTTAAAATAACGTAACTATAAAATTTGACTCATTTCAAATTCTTTAGTTTTAATAACGACACCTTTTATTATTCACTATTGTTATAAATAAAAAACAATTAAAAAACAATAATTTTAAAATTTTTAAGTATATATATTTTTTATAATTCACACTACTATAGTTTTGATCTCGTGGAGATCATCGACGGGCGTAGATATGTAACTGACGTAATTAAAATTAAAGAATTATACAATGGATTATTCACGTCACTCCGACGAATATTTTGAAATCATTTCATATTAAAAATAATTATTTTTACCAAAACTAAGCAATCTTATCAGGAGTTTTCACAAATCTGATAGTTTGTTTATAGCTATTAGAGTTGCTTTTAATAGATCTTCAGATTGATTTCTCGGCCAGCAAAAAAATATTCTTTCTTAAAATTATTCAAAACACCTGTAATGCAAAACGGCTACTACAGACTTTTTTTTTTTTTTTATTCAATGTTAGGCATGTTTAGTGTTAACCAATATAGATCAACGTCTCTGAATATCCGAAGATACCATGCTAACTAGGGAACTAGGGTTCGAAAGTATTATTCAATTTTCTTTCAGGAATTTATTAACGTTGATCTTAAAGTTTTGAGGATTAAAATTATCAGGAAAGACCCACGCCGGTAAGGCATTCCAGAGATGAGAAACTCTGTTAAAAAAATCGCGTTGAAAAGCGACAGTTCTACACCTTGTCACTTGAACCGTAAAAGGATGGGCTGCTATTGATGCTCTGGTGAAACGCGTGAAGTTTGCTGGTTCAGGCAAAATCGATTTGATCTCCGTAGACGCCCGTTCGGGCATTAGAAATCGGGCATTAGAACTACCAAAAAACAACTACCAAAAAACAACTACGCCAAATCGGGCATTAGAACTACCAAAATCTGTAGTTTAAGCGTCCGCAAAAATTGATAAAGAGCAGATAAGTTGGATTTTATTCCACCGGTTTTTGCGTTTTGATTTTCATATACATAATTATAAAAAAGTCACCCGAAAAACGAAATAAAATATTGAGTTATCGTTACGTTTTACGTTATTGTAACGTAGTTTAATTTTTAAAACGTTATGAACGTAATTATTACTAATAACGCTATTTCATTTCGTTATTCCGTTTTTGCGTTACGTTACGAGTAACGTTTTGCAACACTGCTTAGAAGAGCTTTTAACCATTCAGTAAGGTTTGTCTACAACTTGAGATCCCGTGATCACATCTCTACTTTTGTTCACCAACTCCTCGGGACCTCCTTTCTTGACCACATTAAAATTCGTCTTTTGTGTCATCTCTATAGAGTCATCAAGTTTCAGTCTCCTTCTTTTCTTCTAAGATGGTTCTCAGTTGGTCACTCTAGAAGGCAATCAAACTTTGTTCTTCCTCGGATCAGCTGTGTTCTCTGGGAAAAATCGTTTGTCGTCAGAGTCATTAGGCTTTATAATGATCTGCCTATGCCCTTGAAAAAGTTTAACCTTTCTCTAGCTGTTTTTAGAAAGAAACTGACTGATCTTCTTGGTCCTGTGTCAAGCTGCTAAACTGGTAAACTTCTTCTTTGTCTCTACTAAGCTCATAAGGTTGTTTTTTTTTCCTGGTACCCAACTTTATATTCTAGCGACCTCAAAGCTTCCTTCTCCTTCTTCCTTTCCCTTTCCTTTTTCCTTCTTTTCTTTTCTTTCCTTATCCCCTCCCTTATGTGTTTTGTTTCTCCCTTCTTTCCCTCTTTCTTTTTTCTTTTCTGTATTTTGGATATGTGACTTTCACACTTTTTAGTATAGAACTGTTTATACTGGCTTTCTTGTCTGTCTTGTGTTCTCAATTCTAATGATTTGAAAACAGATATCCTAGCTCTCTTTTTTAAATGGGCTTGCTGCAGCTCCCTGCTTTTGATAGTGGTGGTTTGCATAGCACTGGATCATATCTTTTGCTGCTGTACAATATGATGGGCCAATGGCCTTTTTGTAACCAGACCTAGTCTTATTAACTTTACTAGTGCTCTGCTTGTTCTACTTTAAATTGCTATTATAATTTTTGCTACCGTTTTAATATAAAAACAATTTTAGAAGAAATAACAAATTTTTTTTTTTTAAATATGATCAATTAATGTTTAATTATAATGCAATCAATATGTTGTTAAATGAATTGAAATAAATAAATAAATAAATAAATTATAGGCCACCCAATGTAGGGAAAATTACAAATAAAAAAAAAAAATAATTTCCATATATATTTTTTATAAAAAACTGAAAACATTTATTTTTTAATGCTAAAATTTATTTTACTTTTAATTTCAGCAAAAAATCACATCAAACATAAATATATATTTATAAAATAAGTTGATTTATTTTTATTTTAAATGTCATACCTAATTTTAGTGTTCACACCGTAAAAATAATACCTATTTGCTACGTACCTAATTTGATACGTAGCAAATCATCCTACCAAATATTTGGTACGTACTTTTTTGATAACTGTTTACATCGATCATAGTCGACCTAATAATTATAGTATGTACCTATTAGATCCTGGTGTAAACATAGTATTTAGCTGTCAACGGACGCACAACAACCGCACGTATGATGCATCCATTGTAATTGCCACTGCCATTGTTGCAGGCGCGTTCGTGTAACTGAAATAACAAAATTTTCTGAAATAATTGAAAAAATACATACAGTTCAAACAATGAACAAAGATGCAGTGTAGCACCAAAAGAGCAATATAAGCAGGACGTAACTAAAAAAATTTAGATTAATTAAGGCGAGTTGAGTGAAATAAGGTGTTGGTCAATTTGGCTTAAAAGGAAGCAGCAAGCGATGCTAAACAATACCAGAAATAGAAAAAGAATTCAGCGAATTCAAATCGAATTCAACGATTACAGATCTATTCCAAGGAAGAGTAGATTTCTAACTGGTTCGGGCGAGCAGACTGGTTCGGGCGAACAGACTGGTTCGGGCGAATTGACTCGAGTTGAAAAAATTTCGAAAAATTTCGAAATGTTGTTAAAACTTTAGTTTTGCTTGTTTTGATGAATAAGTCAAGTTGTTTAGCATTTCTTCGATATCGGTCTACGTCCGCCATTTCATCAGCATAGCCAAGGATTTGACTATATTTTTTAAGATGCAGTTTTGTGTCTGAATTCGGGCGAGTGCATCATTACATAAAATACCTAATGTTATAATCTCAAAATCATGAGAAACTGACCCTTCGATTAGCAGGTCAATGAAAGCTGCTTTTCATATAGCGAGTGCTTCGTTTTAGTCCCAGATTGCAATAATCAGATCATATATACGTGAAACAAGAGCTGGTGATCTATTTTACTACTGTGAGGACACCTAGCTAATTTTAGTTTGTTTTTTACGGTTTTCACTTTTTCTACTGTGGGGTAAGGGACAAAAACCTCCTCATTTGACGGCGGAAATTCTTGAATACGATGAACTTCATTCGTCTATAATCAGTTTGGAAGTTTCGAGTCTTCGTTTTTTTTTATTCTAAGTTAGGCATGTTTAGTGTTCAATTATAATAAATTATTAATTAACGTCTCTGAATATCCAAAGATACCATGCCAACTAGGGATTGGGATTAAGTTTGAATAAATTGAGTTTCTCTAAGAAATTTATGGACGCTAACTTTAAAATTTTGAGGATTAAAGCTATCAGGAAAACCCCATGAAGGTTACGCATTCGAAAGATGATAGACTCTGTTAAAAAATCACGTTGAAAAGCAACAGTTCTGCACCTTTTTATATGAACCGTAAAAGGATGGGCTACAACATTAGCTCTGGTGTTACGCGATAGGTTTGCTAGTATAGGTAAAATTGATTTCATCTCTGTAGAAGTTCGTTCATCCATAATGTATTTGTAGAAAATTGTCAGATCAGCAACATTTCGTCTGTGCTATAAAGAATCAAGCTCTTTAGTAAGAGTTGAGTTGCCAATCAATTTAACAGCTCTGCGCTAAACAGAATCAAGGCACTTCATATTACTATAATAAGCTCCACCCCAAATGCGAGAACAGTATTCCATGCAGGGACGTATAAATAATTTGTAAATTAATAGAAGCTGTTCGCTATTAAAAAACGTACGAAATCGTCCCAAAAAGCCAGATTCGAACAGCATTCTTAGCTAGGTTAAAAATATGAGAATTCAATTTCAGATTATTTTCAACTTCTACTCATAAAAGTCGAACAGATTCTTTCTCTACAAAATCTTTACAGTCGAACTTTAATGGAAACAGATTAGGTGTGGATAATATAGAAAAATGACAAGCCTATGTTTTGCTCGTAGTGAATTCAACACTATTAGCGATCCTCCAATCCAAAACAGTTTAAGGTCCTGGTTTAATGAATATATCAAATTTGATCTACAGTTCAGCGCTAATGGTGAATATAATTTAGGGTTTTCATGAGACGCACGAAGCGTGCTATCATCAGCAAAACTATCGATAGGACTAATTGTTGAATCCAACAAATCATTTATATAAATAAGAAACAGAGTTGGTGACAAAGCAGAACTCTTAGTTGAAAAGATATCTGATGAAACACTATCAACAATGACCCGAAATTTCCACTTGTAAATAAAGCTTTGTATCCAAGATATAAGTTGCTCATCCAAACCATAACATCTTAATTTGCATATTAAGCCAAACTTTATCAAATGCTTTGGATATCAAGCGACTTGTTCCACAAATGAGTGACAAAGGAAAGTAAATCTCCCGTTGCTCTTCCTTTTCAAAACCCGTATTGTCTTTCATTAAGTAGTTTGGAAGACCCTAAGAAGCTCATAATATTAAAATTTATGTATTTCTCAAAAATTTTAGAAACAACCGATAAAATTGAAATGGGAAATTTGTTGGATCAGTCCTTACTAGCCAGTGAACCAAGACGTAAATATGACATCACACGAACGTCATATATATATGTGATGTAGTTGTTAGTAGTATTTTATTTGCCCAATCGAAATTCGCATTGAACTGTCAATACGCATTTTTCAAATAAAATGAACCATAGAATTCGATTTGGATATCAAGTGTTTTCTGGAGGTTGGTAGTAATAGTTCAGAAAGTAAATAAAAAATATCAAAGTCAGCAAACTTATTTATTTAATTTTTTATCATTGGTATAATTTGATAGTTCTGCGTGTTTTTTTTTATTTATTTTTTATTAATAAATTCTAAAATCAAATTGTCAAAACTTCAAAATTTTGAAATTCTGGTGACTTTTAGAAATAAAAATTGATGGATAGCGAATTATGTGTTGAGTACGCGAACTAAAATTCAATTCTGACTATTCAAAACCAACTATTTTGTCAGATTTGGATTTGGATTTCTATACATGAAATTGTTAGTGTAACTTGGCAAATAAAATACGGCTGTTATGTAAATTTGACATAAAACTGACACTGGTCCTGTATCATTTATATGATGCTTTCATGACATCACACTGATCTTAAATTTGACTTTGATATGATGTCATAATTTGGAATATGACCTTATTATGATTTTGTTAAATTTCACTAAAGGTTTTTGCGTATAGTTAGTTATTGCTTCCTAGCAGGCTATAGAATAGTGGGTAAGTAATGACTATTGAGCAATGAATGACTGACGGGACAGTGTTTTTGTTATTAAATTTTTTTTTAAGCAAAAAAATACATCACAAAAAATTTATATTATTATGATATCAACCTTATATCATAACAACGTCATGAATATCTCCCAAGACATCACATTTATGTCATATTTACGTAAATAAGTGTGAAATAATGACATACATATGACTTATATATGACCTAGATTTTGCATAAGATGTGACTTAGCGTGATGTCATTTCGATGTCACAATGACGTAAATGTGTTTTCTGGGACCCGTTTTCGGAACTGGTTGTACGCTTGCTATTTTCCAAATTTCGGGAAAAACTGCTTTCTTATATGACAAATAAAAGATTTTAGTGAGGATTGGTGCTAACTCCCTAACAAAGGTTTTAAGAACAATTGGGGGAATACGATCTGGCCCAGATGCTTTGTTAGTATTAATTTATAAAAACATTTGCCGAAAGATGCTTTTACGAAAAATTATGCGCATCATGTTGTACGAAAACTCTAGGAATTTTCTTAGGCAAGAAATTGGGTTAGTGTTGTGTTAAGTATTTTTGTAGTATTTTCGCGTTCGTTGTGTGATTTCTGTTGTCGTTTTCCTATTGTCGTTTGTGCAGATATAATGAAGAAGAATTGATTTATTGAAGCGTTTGCCACTGTTTCTGTATATGTGTTATTATGGTTTTCCATATTATTCACTGTTTGTGCGCTTTTGTCACTTTTGAATTAAAATGCAATATTTAAAAATATACTTTTACTTTTTATTTTTTATTTTTTTATTTTATTAATAATAATATATAAACTTCCTTATAGTAACAATTTGAATTTTATTTTTTATTTTATAGAATATCGATTTCGACTTACGTCATCCTCAGTTCTTAAATTATTATTATTCAAGTAAATTATTATTCAGAATAATAATAATTTAAGAACTGAGGATGACGTAAGTCGAAATCGATATTCTATAAAACAAAAAATAAAATTCAAATTGTTACTATAAGGAAGTATTGTTACTATAAGGAAAAGATATTATTATTAATAAAATAAAAAAATTAAAAATAAACAGTAAAAAGTATATTTTTAAATATTGCATTTTAATGTTTCTGTATGTTAAATGGCATCTCTAAATGGATGTCATGCTTTTCTATATTTTGCGTTACTATATTCAGTGTTCCGTGTTTTTTAATCCGTTGACATTCCAGCGCACAGTCTTTCTTGCTTATTTATTGAATGTAGATGACGATTTGCGCCTGTGGTTAAAGATGACAGACATACGACCGCTGTTAATGTTGCTAAAAAAATCTGGCTTCAGTCCCATCAGTTTCGGTTTTCGAGATCTGTTTTCCTTTAAAAAAATTGTTTTTGATGTGTTAAGTAGATGGTGTAAGATTATTTAATTTTAGGATTGCACCAGTATATACGATTGTTTCTATTGAATTTATTTACTATAACTAGGGTCAATTGTTGCCCAGTGAACACAAGACATAAATATGACATCTCACGGACGTCATATATATGTGATGTAGTTACATAACACATAAAACATAAAACTGACACTCGTCATGACCATAACATGGTATCATTCATATGATGCTTTCATGACATCATACTGATCTCTAATATATTACCTATTTCTCCACCTATCTGCAAATTTTTTCAAAGAAAAACACTATCCGGAATTAAAGGATGATCAATGGATTAATGACTGTGTATTCTTAACTGATATAATGGAGAATCTGCTGTTCCCAACCTAGCATTACAAGAAAAAGATAAAGTTGTTACTGATCTTATTTAAACGATTCTGAGTTTTATCAAAAAAATTTAGCTTTTTTAACGCGATTTAACTACAAAAATGTTTATTTTCAAGACGAGGAAAGTGGTTTATCCTCGTCTTGAAAATAAACTCTCTAAAACTGATGATAGAAAACTGAGTGAATACAACAGTAAAATATGAAGGGGCTGACATTTCAAAGCTCTGAAATATCAAAACTTTGGTCTGCTTTAAGGATTTTTATATAATTTTCGGCAAAAGGCTTTTACTTGTTTTTAGTTATGGGCAGCGATGTTTATTCAACATAAAAAAATGTTTAATATACATCATTTAGAAGTTTATTACAGAACTAACACGAAACATTAATACGTTACCGGAAAATTATAACAGATCATAGATTAACATAGTTTATAGTGAAAAGATGATACACTCAACAAACTACTCAAAAACCTTTCCATTTAGCGTTCAGCAATTTCAACTTTTCAAATACAAATAATCCATTATCTAACAATTTCATGTTCAATTACATTTCATGTCATACAAATAAATAATTTAATTTTTTTTAAAATAAAAAGGGTCTGATTGAATTGATTTCAAAAAATTATAACAATAAACAAAATCAAAAATTTAAATTTTTTCCACGATTCCAAAAACTATAATAAAATCAAAAATTGCTACTTTCTTCAAAATTCCTAAAATATTCAAGAGAATACATATTTTAAAATCAAAAATTCCAAAAATATTCTAATAATTTAAACGTTTTTTCAAAATTCTAAAAATTTCGCAAAAATTATAACAAAATCAAAATTAGCAAAATGATATGCTAAGTTGATTCAATTAAAATCCATTTTTTTGTCATACAAATAATTAATTTTATTTGACAAATGTTTCTAATCGAAAATGTTTCCCAATTTATGTTTCTCAAAAAAATTGGGCAAAAAAATAAATGAAAATCATTCTTTTGACACACTTGACGTTATTTTTTTGACACACTTATAGTTCAATAATCAAGCTTCTGTTCTCACATACCAATCCCGACCGTCAACATTTCTCATTATTACTTAAAATGAAAGTTTTTAAGCCAAAAGTATGAATTTTTTTTTTGACACGCTTAATGGTTTTTTTATACACTGCCGATACAGTTATCGAACACATCCACCTTTCATCTCTTACAATTAAGTCGTCCTATTTTTAGAAGCAAAGCTTATTATTAACGATGGATTATCGATTCCTTATTATATATTGAATAAAAGTTCCACAGGAGAAATGGAATTATTAGAAACTCAGGCTCATATTCTTAAAATGCGCCACAAAACAACAACAATAGTAGTTTTGGAAACGACTGTCTCAATCAAAGTATCCCAATTTGAAAAAAGCTGCTTGCAGATTACTGTCCATATTCGGCACATCATTCACACTGTTGTAAATCACTTTTTCCAACAATGAAATTTATAACATCAAAGCAACGTTCACAACTTACAAATAACACCGTTCACAACTTACAAGCGTCGTACCGCGCTAACGAACTATGAACCCGATTTCAAACAAGCTACTAGGTGACCAATGCAGAATGCAATTGATAAAAAGGAGCGAAGCTATGTCCAATCCAAAAGATATGTCCGAAGATATGCTACAATCCAAAGAACTACAAAATCGCTACAGTTTAAAGTGTGGTAAATATTGCTGCATCTACCTCCGACATAGATTTAGTTTATATGCCGATATGCCTGACTACAACGATCGTATCGTGAATTTTGTCTATAAAAAGTACTTTAACAAAACGGCAAAGAAAAAAAGGTGAATGAACCAAATAAAAACTCGTCCAGGTTGAAAACATGATCAAACTTGTTCAATGTAGGTAAAAGTGTGTTATTAATTTTTTTTAAAATCAACTAATAACAAACTTTTATTTTCAGACTTTCAATATCACAGGAGTTAAAAAAAAAATAAAAAAAAAAAAATAAAAAAAAATATAAAAAAAAAAACAAAAAAACAAAAAAAAATTTAATAATTTGTTTAAGTATTGTGAAAAGATGATAATTTTCCCATTGAAAGTCTATGGGAACCGTTTTTCGGTGATTATTCCTCCGTGGTATGTCTAATTTTCAATATTTTTTTTTGTAAACCATCTATGGATAGATGTCGTCTTACATGCAAAATTTCATTTTGATATCTTTAATAGTTTGGGAGGAGTATGTCCTCAAACGAAAATCCGAATTGGGGAAGAATGGAGCTACGCTCGCTTCGCTCCAACAAACACACATGCCATCTACCAGCAATCAATAGCTGTCAGTGCCATGTTACAAAATCTAAATATATGTATGCATTCATAATTAAAGTATTTGCTTGAAGACGGTTAATGCAACTTGCAAGGAAACAAAAATTCCATAACAACTTTCATATTTTATTTTTTTGTTGGCTCTCGTAACGAGAATTTATTGAAATCCTGCTCCACGTGTAACGAAGTTTGGCCATCTCTGATATATAGTTTGAAAAAATCTGCGCACAGTTATTGCTTTCTATCTTATAGCATATGGAATAGTGGGTAAGTAATGAGTAATAAATGGCTAACGGGTAAGTGTTTTCGTCGCTTTTGTCCTATATTTACATCGCAATCACAGAAATTATTTTATATAAGTAACACTGTTTGCCGTTGGCACTGGGCGTAAGTTTTCAAATAACATATTGTCAATCTCTTGTTACTTTACGCAAATAACTTATTTAATAAGTTTAATAAAAAATTAAAGAAAACAAACTGTTTTTTTAATTTTACTGTTACTCTATATATATTTCAGCTTGATATGACTTAGTTAAATTTCACTAGAGGTGTATCCATTTTAAATATATATAGTTTGAAAAATTACCGCGTATAGTTAGTGCTTTCTACCTTAAAGCATATGGAAAGTGGGTAAGTAATGAGTAATGAATGACTAACGGGTAAGTGTTATCGGCACTTTTATACTATATTTACATCGCACTCACAGAAATTATTTATATTAAAATGATATCAATTTTATATCATAGCAACCTTACGAATATCACCACAGACATCACATTTATGTCATAGTATCATTATTGCTATGTCATGTTTTTACGTAAATAAGTGTGAAATAATGACATAAATATGACTGATATATGACCTAGATCTTACATAAGATGTGACTTAGCGTGATGTAACTTTGAATTGACGTAAATGTGTTTTCTGGGCACCTAAAGGCACTGATGCGTAACGTTCGGATGCGGTACGTAAAACATATAAGATTTTCTCTAAGACAAAATCCAAAATATACTTTCGAATTGAAAAATTCAAATTATTTCCTATCCATGACAGACACACATAAACAATATAATCCGTAAGCGTAATATAAACGGAAAACTTTAATGTAACTCAAATGTTTCGCTTTTGTGAATCGTACGCGTAATGTTTATGTAATCCTTTTTCTATACATATTTTAGCCGTTTTTCGTAAATCACTGCATTTACTTAAACTGAATTGTATTCCCGAATTTGCATGTTCCAATAGTAATATGCAGTTCACACGGAACTAAATTGAGCTACTACAAAATTGAATAAAGTGAAGGAAAAAATTGGTTCATCAGGATAACATATGTAGATTTTGTTATTTACGGTTTGTGGCCAAACGTTAAAAATAATAAAAAATTAAGTCGGTACATATTTGTTTGTGTCTAAATTTTCGATTTCGGTTATGTATTTTTTAAATGTCAAAAAATTGCTAGTTTTGGCTCTATTTTTGATGATTTATTGAATATTAGACCAACGGGCTACAATCAATGTCGCCCGCAATATCACTCGATTGGAAAGCGGCTCTACTCAGGAAAAAAATCAAAATGGCGTTCGAGTAAAGTTGTGCTTTTTTGTGTTGCTTAAATATTTTTAACTATTTCGGGATATTCCGGCATTTAATTTAAAAAAATAATTATATAAATTCTGTAAAACTCTGAGGTTGCGAACTGTAATCATTTCAGAAGTCTTGTGTTTAAATTGTGAATACTGTTAAAGCCTTACCACATCATAACCTCACTTTACCATCAATCTTGCATATATCTCTTTTTATATCTACTGATGGCTTAAGGAACATGGTTTAGATACGTAATAAGTGGAACTCTTATATACTTTTGCTGTACTTAACTTAAATAACATTAATATACTTAACTTTATAATATCTTAATAGTGCTATTTTTTTTTAGTGAAAAGTGTACGTTCGTTTGCGTGATCAAACAAACCATTTCGCTATATAATTTCAATTTTTTGATCAGCTATCGGCCAACTTCTACGTATCACCACTGCTGAACAGAAACTATATACCTGCATAAAATTTTCTTTTAATTCCATCTTTGTTTGCAGTAATTGGTCTCCGTATTCTACACGTGGTCATGGATTACTACTTCGATCATCACATCATCCAGATCTAATACATTAACATATAATTCAATATCTGAGCTTATCGAACCCGTAAACCGTTCATACTTCATCATTCATCTATAAATTTCATCATTCAACTAAAAATCAATTCTTACATTTCTTTATATATCTACTGATGGCTTAAGGAACAAGGTTTAGATACTCAATAAGTGGAACTCTTATATGCTTTTACTTTAATTAACTTAAATAACTTTAATATACTTAACTTTAAGATATCCTAATAGTGAGATTTTTTTTTTTAGTGAAAAGTGTTGGTTCGTTTGCGTTTCAAACAAACCATTTTGCTATTTAATTCCAATTTTTGGATCGGCTGTTGGCCAACTTCTACGTATTACCACTGCTGAACAGAAACTATATATTTACATCACATTCTCATTTAACTCTATTTTTGTTTACAGTAATTGGTCTCCGTATTCTACACGTGGTCATTGATTACTACTTCGAACATCTCATCATCCAGATCTAATACATTAACATACCATTTCAAGATAGTTACATCTCAAGATTGTCAAATCGCCATATTTCATCCAGCTCAATTTCACTAACTCTTACAGTACCTGAGCTTATTGAACCCGTACAACTATTCATGCTTCATCATTCATCTATAAATTTCTCATCTAATTATAGTACAATCGAAACAGTTCACCTGTCATCTATAAAATAAATTAACAGCATTCATCAATAACTCTTCGTTTAACCATTGTCAATACCGCCATTTTATTCAACTCACTAAGCTTCACTACAACTCATATATCATCAAAATTCATCAAGTTTAATTAACACTCAGTTCAACTTGCACATAATTTATCAACCACCTGTACTATTTAATATATAGAGATATTATCATAAAGATTGTTTCAACACATCACTCATCATCCAGCATTACGTCATTAATCGTAAGTTCCACACTTTTATTCATCGTGATTGCTGCTCTCGCACGACTCTTTACGTTCCCTACTTTCCCTACTTATGTCTCTTGATTCTCTATCTCGAGTGGCCAGCGACAACTCTTATCTATTCAAAGCACTCAACAAAAACCGAAGTTCTCTTAATGTAGGCCACTTTACCACCCAAAGCCTTAAGCCTTGCGCATCGTCCTCCAAGCTTGACGAGATTAGATCAATTCTCTCTGGTTCTCTCCTTGATTTGGTTGGTGTCTCAGAGACTTGGCTCAAATCATACGTCACTAACTCCGCTGTTGAAGTAGCAGGTTATCGTATCCATCGTCACGATCGTCCCTCAAAAAGGGGTGGTGGGGTTGCACTTTACGTGAACAAAAAGCTCAAATCTAAAAAATTTTTCACCTTTAACGATTCTGATGCAGAAGCAGTTTTTGTTCAGGTTAGCCTTGGGGGTTGAATGTTTTGGTTGTTGTTGCCTACCTTTGCAAAGGCAACTTCGCTCTAATTGAAGACATAATTTCTCCCTATTCCAACCAATTTCCATATATCATCCTCCTTGGAGACTTCAACACCAATATCCTAAATCCCTCAACTCTATCCAAAACAACTGATGTCTGTTCTCGTCTTAGCCTCCACATCGTACACAATAATTCCCCAACCCACCAAGCCAACAACTCCTCAGGTTCTTGCATTGACTTTCTCCTGATCAATAATCCTTCTCTTCCTTTACTTAGCGACCAGTTTTGGGTTCCTGGCATCTCCGCACATGCATTCATATTCACCTCCCTTAACCTCAACAAAGTCTATAATCCAACTCCTGTCCTCTATCACGACAATAAGAACATTAACATGGATCTTCTTAACGATGATATCCTCCATGTTGACTTCTCTCCTTTTTACTTCTCAACGGACTCCGAACTCAAACTTCAATTTCTAAATAACACTATTCGTACCCTACACGAAAAACATGCTCCTCTCCGCTCCTTCCTATCACCACCTCCTAACACTATCACCTTAACACCTGAGATGCTTAATACCCGTAATCTTCGAGACTTGTCTTTTAAAGCATATAAGGTTTACCCAACTTCTGATAACTGGAAAATGTTTTGCACTCACCGCAGCCGCTTTAGATCTCTGGTTCGCAAAGCCAAACTTGATCTTGGCTCTAAAATATTCTCCAAATTATTCTCCTCCACAGAATTGTGGTCTAAGCTTTCAACCATAGGTTCTGTTACTTCCTCATTGGAATTTCCTTCACTTAGCCTTCCTGAACTTAACTCCCTTAGCCAGTCCTTTGTGTCATCCAGCTCCTACCCTCCCCTCAATCGGAATGACTCTTCTCTTCCCGAACACCCTAATTCCTTCTCTTTTTGCTCAGCGCTCCCCTCTGAAATTGAACTTGCTTTCTATTCCATCTCCTCCAATGCTGTTGGATCCGATGGCATTCCTCTCAAATTCCTAAAAATTATTTTCCCATCCTTTCTCTATCATATTCTCCATCTCATTAACCATATTATTATGACCTCTTCTTTTCCACATTCATGGAAATTTTCCACCGTCCGACCCTTACCCAAGAAGGGCAGTAAAGATTTTCGACCAATTAGTGTTCTACCTGTGCTCTCCAAAATATTTGAGAAAATCATCAAAAACCAGATCACTGATCATACTTCAACTAACAATCTTCTTTCTGATAAACAATCTGGTTTTCGTAACCACTATAGCACCACTCACACTCTAATTGACATAGCTGACCTTCTCCGCAGAAATAAGAATAAGAAATTTATATCTATACTCCTTTTACTCGATTTTAGTAAGGCCTTCGACTCTATTGATCACTCAATTCTCATATTTAAACTTAAATCTTATTTCCGTTTCTCCTCCGGTGCGTGCAACCTCATCTTTTCATACCTTACGGGTCGTTCTCAATCTGTGGTTTCTGGAAATTCATCATCCATTCCTATTTCCATTTTAAAAGGTGTCCCTTAAGGTTCAATACTTGGACCTCTCTTGTTCTCCATCTACATTAACGACATTACTTCAGTAATCAGTCATTCTCTTCTCCACCTCTTTGCTGACGACGTTCAAATTATCCATGCTCTTCCCATTCCTGAGCTCCATCGTTGTTTTAGTGAGATGAACAACGACCTCGATAAGATCTCTGAATGGGCTGAACGCAACAAGCTCGTACTAAACCCACTCAAATCCCAAGCCATACTCTTCAACTGTCCTCCGTCTTTCCATAATCATGGTTTTAGCATTCTTCTTAATGGCATCCCCATCACCTTTGTACCTCAAGTTAAAAGTCTCGGGCTTATAATCGACTAAGATCTCTCATGGAAGGCTCACACCAACTTTGTTATAGGTCGAGCTACCGCTGTAATGAGGAGGCTTTATAGTCTAAACCACTTTCTCCCTTTGCATATAAGGAGACTCCTCATTCATGCTCTAGTTATGCGTATCTGCAACTACGCCATCGAAGTCTATTCAGGTTGTACATTGGATAACCTGTCTCGACTCACTAAATCCTTTAACTGGGCCGTCCGCTTTGTTTACAATCTCAAACCCCGCCAGCATGTTTCTAACTTTACGCACGACCTCCTGGGTACCTCCTTTTCTAACCACATCTCCACCCGTCTTCTACTTCTATTCTTCCAAATCCTCAAATTTAACTGCCCCTCCTATCTATCTCAATGGTTTCTTTTTTGTCCTTCCCTTCGAGTTCACAAAATTATCCTACCACTCATTTCGTGTAACTCCTGGACACTTTCCTACTCAATCCGAACCTCCAAGCTCTATAATAATCTTCCTGCTCCTCTTAAAAAGTTCAACATCCCCCCCTCCACTTTTAAAACTAAAGTCTTTGACTTCCTCAACAAACTTTAACCTCGGCTACTCCATTTCTCCAGCATCCCCTTTCACTTGCCATCCCAATTCTCCATCTCCATCTTACTTGACCTCTTTCCTTCGTTTACGAGTCGTATCCCTCACCCCACTTCAACCTTACATCCCTTCCTCTACCCCCTTCCGATCCTCAACCCCCTAATTTTGTCTATTATTATTATTATTATCATTTTCTTTTGAAATTGAAATCTGAAATCTCTCTTTATGTAAGTCTGAAATGTTTTGTAAATCTCAAATTCTTTTAAACCTGAAATACTATATATGTATATACATTTTGTTACTTATAATTAAACTAATTTAAATTTTTTATATTTTTATTTTTACATATACCAATTTGTTATTATTATTTAAGAATATAACTGTAATTTTTCTGGGCAAGAATTGGGCCTAGGCCTATACCCTGATTCTATAAAAAATAAGATAATTTGTAAACATGAAAACTGGTAAACTTTGCAAATTTGCGATCGATTTTTTTTATTTTAAATTTTTTTACTACTAAAATATTATCAAAAATTTGTAAACTAGTAAGCTAGTTTTGCTTTAGACAAGTTTATTATCTTACTTTTTATAGAATCAGGGCACTGGGCACTGTTTGCCATCGCACTATGAATAAATAAATAAATGTTTCGTTTTTGCTTCGCTTTTAGCGCGCCGTTTCTTTTGCTAAAAGGGTTTTTAAAAAATATTTCATTGAATGAAAGTAGACAAAACTCTGTAATCGTATGTGCGTATGTGTGTGTCAATTTTCGAATATTTTTCAATCTTTGAGTGTGTTTTTTTTCTATATCGGAGAAGATCGGAGAGATATTTTAAACGTCAAAAAAATTATCTGTGTTTTTTTGCATTCTCGGATATATCTGATATATTTGTTCTGTGTTTTTTTTCATTCTCGGATATATCTCAGATCATATATTTTCTCTCTGAAAACTTTTACAGATATTACAGATATTTTTTTTTACCGACTGGAAATCATCGTTTAAAGTAAAAATTAAAAAAATTGTGGGTAAAGTTTCGATTAAAAACAAATTAAAATAAATTTTTTAATAAAATTTAAATTTATATAATAAATTTTTTTCTAATGTTTTTTAGCGGAAAAAACTCAGAGAATATATTTTATATCTGACAGTTAATTATCGGAGGAAAAAATTATACGATATATCTGATACAGATTTTATTTTATCGCTCCGATTTCTCCGATATAGAAAAAAAACACACCCTTTATTTCTGTGGAAACGCACCATGTAAGATGTGGCTGCGTACAATTTAAAAATGTCAAACAACAAATTGCATCTATCTTCATTTCATTAATACGGCATATTATTTTGTATTGTCATCCTGAACAAAATAGGGAATTGTAATAAAATTATTATTTTGTGGTTATTTGTATATTAAAAATAATTGAAAATGCCTGCAGAAATATTAGAAGAACAAGGGCTAGAAAAAAATCCAAATTTGGAATTAGCACAACTGAAATTTTTATTAACATTATCGGAAAATAAAAACAATGCAGCGTTGAAAGAAAAGCTAATGACTGCAATTACACAAAATTTCATGGCTCCATGGTATGAGGAGGTATGTAAAGAATTTGGTTGGAACATGGATAAAACCTTATATGATAAAATGAAAGCAACAAATACAGCAAAATTAGAAGAACTTGATGCTGCTATAGAGGATGCTGAAAAAAATTTAGGTGAAATGGAAGTGCGTGAAGCAAATTTAAAAAAATCTGAATATTTAAGTAAAATTGGTGATAAAGAGGCTGCAGTTTCAGCTTTTCGTAAAACATATGAGAAAACTGTATCATTGGGACATCGTTTAGATATCGTTTTTCATAACATCAGAATTGGATTATTTTATTTGGATCATGATTTGATTACACGAAATATCGAAAAAGCAAAAACATTGATTGAGGAAGGTGGTGATTGGGATCGTCGTAATCGTTTAAAAGTTTATCAAGGTATTTACTGTATTGCTATTCGTGATTTTAAAGCAGCAGCCAATTTCTTTCTGGATACGATCAGCACATTTACGTCATACGAATTAATGGACTATCAAACTTTTGTAAGATTTACAGTTTATATTTCAATGATCAGTCTTCCAAGAAATGAATTACGGGATAAAATTGTTAAAGGTGCTGAAGTTCAAGAAGTTCTACATTCTCTTCCGGATGTAAAATCATATTTGTTTTCACTATACAATTGTCATTACTCAGAGTTTTTTGTGAGTTTAGCCGAAGTAGAGGTTATATTACAAAAAGATTATTTAATGCATCCACATTATCGTTTTTATGTAAGAGAAATGAGAATTCTTGCATACACTCAACTCCTTGAATCGTATCGTTCGTTAACATTACAATATATGGCTGAAGCGTTCGGAGTTAAAATTGAATATATCGATGCTGAGCTATCTCGTTTTATTGCAGCAGGTCGTCTACACTGTAAAATTGATCGTGTTGGAGGAATTGTGGAAACCAACCGTCCGGATAGTAAAAATTGGCAATATCAAGCTACAATTAAGCAAGGGGATCTACTGCTTAATCGCATTCAGAAATTGAGTCGTGTTATCAATATTTAAATTATTGTAATTTTTTTTCAACATTAAATAAACGTTTTTAAAACAAAACTGCACGTCTTAAAAATTTTTCTTTTAACATTTTATTAATGGAAACGTTATATCGATTTAAACTGTGTAGGTCAAGGACTAAATACAACCTTCATCTAAAAGTCTTGTTACACTATTGATTGTAGGTAGATAAGAAAGAAAATGATCAAACGAATTTTTTTAAGTGAAATTTAATATTTAAAATACTTAGTTCGTGAGATAAATATATATTTTGCATAAAATAAAATCTGTGCATAACACAAAACCAACAAAAATTTGTTTTCAACATAACACATGAACAGATAAAAACGAAAGCTTAACCGACTAATTTTTTCTTTAAATTACTAAAAATTTGCCTTAAATAATGGAATAATATTCGATAAATTAATATAAACTAGTTTTCTTCATTATTCGTAGAAACTCATCTTTACTGACTTCCCCATCACCATCACGATCTGCTTCATCAATCATTTCATGCAACTCTTCATCCGTTAAATTTTCACCCAATTCTTTGGCAACACGTTTTAAATTTTTAAACGAAATTTTTCCTGTATCATCATCATCGAATAAACGAAAGGCTTTTAAAATTTCTTCTTTTGTGTCTTTTTCTGTCATTTTCACTGTCATCAATTGAAGAAAATCTTCGAACGATAATTTTCCTGTAGAATCTTTATCAACTTCGGCTATCATTTTTTTTATTTCTTCCTTTTTCGGTTCGAAACCTAACGCACGGATTGCTACTTTTAATTCTTTCACATCGATAACACCAGTACCTTCGGTATCAAATAAATCAAAAGCTTCCTTAATATCCGCTTTTTGTTCATCAGATAACTCAAATTTTGGACCAGATTTTTTTCGGGTTGAAACTATTGCGGATTTTTTTGATCCTACTGCCGTTGACACTGAAGAAGGCTTTAGAGAAATTTGAATAATTTCAGAAAATATAATCTTGATAATCGTAGAAATTATTTTAAAGTACCTGTTTAATTGAATCCATCTTTTTAAAGAAATGTTTTGTATTAAATGGTGGTAAAGCAAAAAAATTGTTTGTTTGGAATAAACAAAATAATCGTAAGTTAACAGCTGTCAAACAATTAACTGTTTTATTTGTAACATGCGCATACTACAATAGATCATTTTTTAAAACTTCTATAATGTTGATTTTGACAGTAAATTTATTAAGGTTGAATTCCAATTGGATTTGTGGATTGACAGTGGCACTTGGAAGGAGCACTTTGACTCTTTCACGTCTCTTTCTGACATTTATTGGCTAGGGTAGGATGAGGTAAAGAGCTACCGTTATTCCTTTTCATCTTCGAAATCGCCGTTCGTTTTCGATTGTGTTTCTCGATTTGAACTTGCCGGTGTTCTCTTTGTTGGCAAATTAGCTAAAATCTCCAGGGTAGGATATTTTTTGACTTATTTTGATTACACGGATGTCCAGAGCTTCCTTCCAAGAATTATCATTTAAATTTTTTTTTTGCGACAGTAAATCTGGTAAATGATGACAGCGACGATCACGTTGGATTACACCAAAAGGTAGCTAATATCCACATGCCCAATTCAGTCGAATCAAGCGAGCCAATACCCGAACGTCTCTCGAACCGACAATCAACCCTTATAGCTTTTTGCCACAAACAAAATGCTAAAGAAGCCGCCAATCACGAAACGTTTCTCTGAAGAACAAACTACAAAGGTCTGCGCCCTTCCCAAATCCGTTGACCTAACTGCCCTGATCAGAGGTGGTATACCTAAGGAGCTAGCTCTGAAGGCATCAAAAGCAGCGAGAGAACCAAACCTTCAGCGATTTCGCCAAGAATATTAAGATGTACATCGTTGTTAGAACCAGCTACCCTTCGGATGAGATCAGCGAGATCAACCCGGTAATGGATTTGGTAGTAGAGCAAGAATTTGTACCTATAAAACCCCATAATAGAAATATTACACATCCTATGGATTCACACAATTGTACTGTCTAGAAATTTAATGAAAAAATCCCCAAAATAATGTTAAAACATGTCCCAAAAAATAGTAAGTTGAGAATTTAACGTAAGTAAAGGGAGTGATGATGAACTCCCAACTTCAAAATATCATCGCATTGGTGGCAAAGTAGATAGAGTGAGTTACATTCTATTCCACACCCTTAAAAGTAAATATTCCAAAGAATTCACATGATGAGATTCTTTTCTAAAATATTAATAATTAAACAAAATTATTCATAAGTAAAATTTCCAAGAATATTAGTAATCGAAACTGTTTATAAAATAGTTGATATTTATAAATCATTTCGAAAACAAAACCCAAACATGATACAACTTGAACACTTGTACAAACAACACCTGTTATTCGTTTATGAAATAAACTGATAGACAAAATAATAAAATAATTTCCAAGAGAACTAAAATAATAAAATTTAAATTAAACATTGTAAACTAATATTTTGTTAAACAAAATATTAGTATTAAAACTCGAACAGAGAAACTTAGATTTTAGATTTACTTTTGATTTGGAACTAGCAAGTTCCAATTTCTTATATGTTGAACATAAGTTTAATATAACTAGTGTATATTATAAAATATCACTTATAGTGTGAATCTCTTACAATAAGTTATTGTAATAGAAAAATAGTATTGTTAATTAAATTAATAATAATAAAATCATTTGCAAATCAATTTGCAAATAAAATAAAGTTTTTTAAAAAATCAAAATTAAAAAATAAAAACAAAATTCGTGTCTGCCAAAGGATTTGTCCTCACTCTGGCACTGATGAGGTTAAGAGCTCGAATCCCAACCGAAACACGTGACAGAGAAAAACAGAGTTTTTTCTAAAATATTTCTAACCATACCTTTGAATTGGAAAAATACAAATTACTTCCTTAGTTACTTGAGTTTAATTGCTCACCAAAATCCCAAATAACTCATTTATAAGGTTGCTACCAAAAACGTCATGTTGGTGCCTAACTGTGCCGATAATACATCGGTGAAGTGGACGCCACATGCGGTACCGATACTTTGATCTTTAAAGTTCATAAATTACCTTCCCGACTGCGCCAAGAAAACAACAGGGAGGATTTTAAGATGACTCGGTACCCAAAACATATTAGACCGAGATCGTGGATCATCTTGTAGCAAACTGTTGAGAACGGTATCGATCGCGATGTTGGTGTTCATGCCAGACCCAGCATCATAGAAACAACTCAAAAGTTGCAAATTAGGCGGAAGGCTAAACTGGATGTTCGAAGTTTACAATTTCCGTCTGACATCTGCGTGTTTCCAGGATATGAGAAGGAAATACCACCTTATAAGGTAAACAAGATCCGAGAACACTCTCTACTCTCCACTTTATGAATCCTAGGAAGATCGAATAACCAACCAACAATACTGCTACAGCGAAACTCTAGAAAAACTATTGCAACCCCCTTTCCGGACTCTGCATACATCAGTTTCGAAGAGAAAAACATACAATACTTTGATTCATTGGATCCTGAAACTAGAAAAGTTTGTAAACCGTTGTAAAGCTTTAAACAGAATATTGTCCACAAAACAACGATTTGAATCGAATCGAATCGTTCAAACTGGCATGTATGCCTTAAGCAAAACCCTTTCAACTCGTGCCAGCATGCCTATTAAACCTGGCAATCTACGGAACATGCATCATCATTTATGAACATACAAGGGGCTTTGATAATGTTCATTTTCAGACTATTACTGAAACGGCCAATAAGATAAATTTGAACATGCACATTTTATCGTGGATCAACATATTACAGAGTCGGAAAATTACAGCTACACTGAGAAATGTATCGGTAATTGTCAGGGTTTTTAGAAGATTTCCCCAGGAGTACTCTCACTGTTGTTTTGGTTGATAGATGCTGCTGATCTTTTAAATAAGATGAACAATTCATAATTGTGAATGCAGAAATGCTGGCTATGCCGATGATATAGAAGTCATGAAGAGAGGTAAACATGACTATATTGTGGATGAACTATTTCAGGCAGCTTTGACCCTTGTGATGAATTGGTGCAACAAGATGGAGTTGTCTGTCAATCCGCAAAAATCAGTGCCGTTCAATAACAGAAGGTGCTTCATTTTCAATCCTACTGTTTTTAACGGCGAACGGAAACAGGTAGTCAAGGAGATTAAGTACTTAGGTGTGATCATGGACCGCAAAGTATGTTTGAACTCACACCTCAAATATGTCTCGACTTTTTTCGTTTGCAGAAACTTGTTTTCCTAGCAAATTTAACGAATAAGCCTCAAAATAATACTTTGGTTGCATCAAAGTATAATAAAACCTACACTGTCATATGCAGCTTTGGTCTGGTAGCCGAAAACAAACCAAATTTCTGTTCAGACAGTACTTACCAAAATAAGGGGACTTCTGTGCCTCTGTGCCACAGGTGCTTTTGAAACAGCTCGTCGAAATGCTTAAGCCTGACCGACATACTCTTGGAACTGCAGAACGAAGTGGAGACGTACCACATTTAGGAATGTATGCCAAATACTACTGATCTAGATAGAGCCGGGATCGGGAGAAGTTATTGAAGATTTAAACTTAGAGGTGTTCGGAAGACCACCCGCCATTTTGTCCAATTTTGTAATGAATCCAGGTCTTCTATTTTCAAGTGAAAATGGATCATTTGTCAAAGTTTCATCAAGATCCTATGCAGGAATGTGACGAAAACAACCACCCACCCACACCAAAATTTTTATTGGCTATTTAGATAGAGGATGGCCCAAAACAAAAAACAAAACAAAATTTGGAGTATATAAGATTTTTTTTTCTCGATAGATTGCATTACTTCACACATTTTAAAATTGTGGTAAAGTAAAAATAAACATTTTCAGAAAAGCAAAACCAACGATAATTTGCAGGCTGATTCTGACATACCCTCACAGATGTAAATATAGCAAAGACTTTTCTCTTAGCTAAGACTACAACCTCTTAAATGCGATTCTGTATGCAGTCACAACTGTGAGATGTCAAAAAATAACCTCTTAACGTAAGACCATGTTTGATGGTCCTACGTTAAGAGGTGTGACCATCAAACATGGTCATCTTAAGAATCATAATTTAAAGTTTCATATTTTTTTATTTGAATTCTTGCATGAAAAATTATATTAATAAATGATAAAATATTAATTATAAATTTTTATGTAATTATTATAAAATTCATAATAATTATCTATATTTTATTTTAGTTTGAATCAAAATTATAAAACTAATTATATATTGTAATAAACTTCGTCCAGAATGGGTTAATTTAATTTAATCATAAACTTTGGCAAAGATGAATTAAAAGTTAACTCCCTTTAACTAATACAAGCTGCATAAATTAATGTAAATTAAATTTGTTTACATTAATGAATTAAAAGGAGGAGTGGCCTATTGTTTCTAGAAACAACTACAGTGAGTACCAGAATATTCTGCTTATTTGTTTTTGAATATAAATAAGCGAACAAAATATCAGATAGTCAGTTTTAATTTTGTAATTAAAAGTGTTTGTAAATATTCGCAAGTATAAGGAATAATCGGTGGTACTTGAGCCTGGGTACTAATAGTAAAAGAATTTGAACTTAGTGGAATAGTAAATACAGATTTTACGATTCCGAATATTATTGATTCAAATTGTGGAAAAGCGGTGAAGTTTATCGTGCATAAATTGGAGACCCTGGAATTTATTGCAATTAAAATCGGAAGTTGCTGTAACTGGTTGATAAATAAAGTTCGAGATTTTGTTAACCAAAGATCCGTCTTTTTACTGTCGTATTTGCTCAATAATCAAAAAGAACCAACGAAGAGTCGTGACAATATATTGATATTGATTTTAAATAAAACGGCGATTGAAAATTTCATATTTGCAATATCAAACTTTGACGTCTTATGAAAATTTTACAAATTTTATATAAACTTTAAGGAAAAACAATCATTCTTTTCTCACAAATTAATTGCAAAATAATTAATCTTTATATATATAATTCTACTGTACGTGTGTATGACTGTGAACTCCTTCTAAACGGCTGAACCGATTTGAATGAATTTTTTTTTGTGCGTTTGGGTGGCGCACCGAATGGTTTAGATTCATAAATCAGCCCGGCAGAGGCGCTGCAGTCGGTATTGTCACTGAACTCCTCCTAAAGGGCTGGACCGATTTGAATGAATTTTTTTGTGTGCGTTTGGGTGGCGCCCCGAATGGTTTAAATTTATAAATCAGCCCGGCAGAGGCGCTGCAGTCGGTATTGTCACTGAACTCCTCCTAAACGGCTGGACCGATTTTAATGAATTTTTTTGTATGTGTTTGGGTGACACCCTGGATGATTGGGATTCACAAATCAACCAGGCAGATGGCGCTGCTAATTATATTAATCATGCGTGGCTTCGTGAACGAGCTATTTTAGCCGCAATAAATATCGATGTTGACGCTATTAACTTCAAAATACAACAGTCATTACTCGGCAATGAGATATTGTTCAAATCGATCGACACTGTTACCGATCCTGACGAAGCAGTAAACTATCCTGTTGAACTTTTTAATTCGCTGGATTTACCAGGAATGCCACCACATAACTTGCGATTAAAAATTGGCTCACCAATAATTTTGCTTCGGAATTTAAATCCACCTAAGCTATGCAACGGTACAAGATTAGTCATAAAAAAACTTTGGGCAATGTTCTTGAAGCTACAATTTTGAACGGCTAATTTGAAGGGTAGCGAAAATCCGAAATTCTACGTCCACGTCGTGCTACCTGGGTAACGCTAACAGAATTAGATTGGAGTAGAAGGAGGGGCAGAGTAAATACTGATTATACTCAATGATTCTTCACCATGGCGAGGCATTGGCGCCATAAAACCAATGCAACTCAAGCGTCTGTTCTCCATGTTAGGGGCGGCTTGGAGCGGGCGTCTGTCTTGGATCAAGCGGCTCGCTATATAAATGTGTAGAAAGCGTCTGTTCTCCATGTTAGGGGCGGTTTTCAGCGGGCGTCTGTCTTGGATCAAGCGGCTCGCTATATAAACGTGTAAAAAGGTTGTTTCTGGTGACCTTAAGATGCAGAACGAACCCATTCACGAAAATTTGGGTTGGGCGAAGGGCTAACACCCCATTTCCGTAAAAAATTATTGTCATGAATTCTGTACACAGGCCTCGGAATATCTCGGATTCATTATTGGAACGACCTCGGAAACTGTACCCGGACTACGATTTAAAAATGGGAACCTGGAACGTGCTAAGCCTCAGAAGACCAGGAGATCTCCTAAAACTCACTCAACAAGTCGAGAGCTACACACTGGATATAGTGGCATTACAAGAACTAAGATGGCCAGGCAGTGGAATCCATGAAACAGCGAAAAGATACACTCTGTATTATTGCGGTCATCAAAACGGAGGAGAATTTGGAGTTGGCTTTCTTATACACCGTCACGTGAATCAGCATGTTATCGACTTCTGCCCAATTAATATGCGGTTATGCACACTGAGAATCCGCACGCAAAAATTCAATGTAACGATCGTCAATGTTCATGCACCTACTGAAGATAAAGCAGATGATATTAAAGACCTGTTCTTCCTAGAACTCGAGGAAGTCATCAATAACAGCCCGCGGCACGATATAAAAATCGTGGTAGGTGACTTTAATGTTCAAATCGGTAGGATTGCAGAATTTAAAACACATATTGGCCCTAACAGCTTGCATCATACCAGCAACAATAACGGTTTTCGCGCAGCCGAGCTGGCTATGATGTATGATCTAGTAATTTCCAGCACTTTCTTCCCTCACAAAAGAATTCACAAGGCAACTTGGAAATCAAATGACGGAAGAACGGAAAATCAAATCGATCACGTCATGATCTCTAAGAGACACTCTACAAGTATAACTGACGTTCGATCATACAGAGGTGCTGATATGGACACCGATCATATGCTTGTCATCTTTAAGTACAAGTGCAAATTATCATCTACATTTAACAGACAAGCAAAAAAGACCGTGCGCTGGAATGTCGAAGCATTTAAACATCCGGAAACGCTGAATAGATATCAGGAAATAATAACACAAAACATAGAAGAGCATGACATCTCTTCTGAGATGCCATTAAACATACAAGAAGAATGGCAAACGCTTCAATCAACCATTAGAGCCGCAGCACAAACTACAATCGGAAAACGACCACCGAAATCACACAAAGAATGGTTTGACGACGAGTGCCACCAATCCGTTGAACATAAACAAAAACTGCGAGAAAAATGGTTAACAAGGAACAACCGAAGCTCCCAAGCTGATTATCTATGCGCCAGGAAAGCCTCAGCAAAACTTCTACGTAAAAAGAAACGCGAACACATGAAGAGCTGCATCGAAAACATCAACCAACAAGCGGCCAACGGAAATTCAAAAGAGTGCTTTGCCAATGCACGGAATCTGACAAAAGATTTCCACTCAAGATCTACAGCCATCAAAAATGAAAATAATGAACTCACAACAAGTGAACGTGATGTGCTGGCAGTGTGGCGATCCCACTTTCAAGACCTACTGAATAGGACGAATGAAGTCCATCCTATTCGAGCAATTGCTCCATCAACTGAGGAGATTTTTGTCCCTTACCCAGCAATAGAAGAAGTGGAAGCTGCCATCAAAAAACTGAAAAATGGCAAATCACCAGGTTTCGATGGAATTCCCGCAGAACTTCTGAAAAATGGAGGAGCAGCTCTGGTCTCACGTATATACGAGCTGATTCTTGCAATCTGGGACCAAGAAGAACTACCTGCTGAATGGAAAACAGCTCTCATTGTTCCGCTACATAAGAAAGGTGACCGTCTAAAGTGTGCAAATTATCGTGGCATCGCACTGTTGAATACTGCATACAAAATACTAGCTAATGTCGTACTCGCTCGACTCATCCCGTTCGCCGAATCTATCATCAATGACTATCAGTGTGGTTTTCGTCCCAACCGCTCAACCACAGATCAATGTTTTACATTAAGGATGATTCTGGAAAAATGTTGGGAGTACAACATCAGCATTCACCAGCTCTACGTTGATTTCAGGCAAGCATATGATAGTATCATCCGCGACAACCTCTGGTCCGCACTCATATGCCTTGGTATCCCAGAGAAACTTGTTTCTCTGTGCAAACTCACAACATCGGGATCAAATTGTAGAATAGTAATCGAAGGGTCAGTTTCTGATCCTTTCGATATAACATCATGGTGTTCGACAAGGTGATGCACTCGCGCCCGTACTATTTAATTTAGCGCTGGAGTACGCGATAAGAAAAAGCCGAATTGAGACACAAAACTGCATATATAACAAATCTAGTCAAGTTCTTGGCTACGCAGATGATATTGTGCTTCTCTGACGTAGAACAACCGATATTAAGGATAGTCTCTCTCAGCTTGAAAGAAATGCTAAACGGCTTGGATTATGCATCAACACCGGCAAAACTAAAGTGTTAACAACATCTAAGAACATACCTCCTGGAAATCTGGATACTGGCGACTATGAAGTGGAACGCGTGGAAAACTTCAAATACCTCGGGTCTGTAATTTCATATTTGCAATATCAAACTTTGACGTCTTATGAAAATTTTACAAATTTTATATAAACTTTAAGGAAAAACAATCATTCTTTTCTCACAAATTAATTGCAAAATAATTAATCTTTATATATATAATTCTACTGTACGTGTGTATGACTGTGAACTCCTTCTAAACGGCTGAACCGATTTGAATGAATTTTTTTTTGTGCGTTTGGGTGGCGCACCGAATGGTTTAGATTCATAAATCAGCCCGGCAGAGGCGCTGCAGTCGGTATTGTCACTGAACTCCTCCTAAAGGGCTGGACCGATTTGAATGAATTTTTTTGTGTGCGTTTGGGTGGCGCCCCGAATGGTTTAAATTTATAAATCAGCCCGGCAGAGGCGCTGCAGTCGGTATTGTCACTGAACTCCTCCTAAACGGCTGGACCGATTTTAATGAATTTTTTTGTATGTGTTTGGGTGACACCCTGGATGATTGGGATTCACAAATCAACCAGGCAGATGGCGCTGCTAATTATATTAATCATGCGTGGCTTCGTGAACGAGCTATTTTAGCCGCAATAAATATCGATGTTGACGCTATTAACTTCAAAATACAACAGTCATTACTCGGCAATGAGATATTGTTCAAATCGATCGACACTGTTACCGATCCTGACGAAGCAGTAAACTATCCTGTTGAACTTTTTAATTCGCTGGATTTACCAGGAATGCCACCACATAACTTGCGATTAAAAATTGGCTCACCAATAATTTTGCTTCGGAATTTAAATCCACCTAAGCTATGCAACGGTACAAGATTAGTCATAAAAAAACTTTGGGCAATGTTCTTGAAGCTACAATTTTGAACGGCTAATTTGAAGGGTAGCGAAAATCCGAAATTCTACGTCCACGTCGTGCTACCTGGGTAACGCTAACAGAATTAGATTGGTGTAGAAGGAGGGGCAGAGTAAATACTGATTATACTCAATGATTCTTCACCATGGCGAGGCATTGGCGCCATAAAACCAATGCAACTCAAGCGTCTGTTCTCCATGTTAGGGGCGGCTTGGAGCGGGCGTCTGTCTTGGATCAAGCGGCTCGCTATATAAATGTGTAGAAAGCGTCTGTTCTCCATGTTAGGGGCGGTTTTCAGCGGGCGTCTGTCTTGGATCAAGCGGCTCGCTATATAAACGTGTAAAAAGGTTGTTTCTGGTGACCTTAAGATGCAGAACGAACCCATTCACGAAAATTTGGGTTGGGCGAAGGGCTAACACCCCATTTCCGTAAAAAATTATTGTCATGAATTCTGTACACAGGCCTCGGAATATCTCGGATTCATTATTGGAACGACCTCGGAAACTGTACCCGGACTACGATTTAAAAATGGGAACCTGGAACGTGCTAAGCCTCAGAAGACCAGGAGATCTCCTAAAACTCACTCAACAAGTCGAGAGCTACACACTGGATATAGTGGCATTACAAGAACTAAGATGGCCAGGCAGTGGAATCCATGAAACAGCGAAAAGATACACTCTGTATTATTGCGGTCATCAAAACGGAGGAGAATTTGGAGTTGGCTTTCTTATACACCGTCACGTGAATCAGCATGTTATCGACTTCTGCCCAATTAATATGCGGTTATGCACACTGAGAATCCGCACGCAAAAATTCAATGTAACGATCGTCAATGTTCATGCACCTACTGAAGATAAAGCAGATGATATTAAAGACCTGTTCTTCCTAGAACTCGAGGAAGTCATCAATAACAGCCCGCGGCACGATATAAAAATCGTGGTAGGTGACTTTAATGTTCAAATCGGTAGGATTGCAGAATTTAAAACACATATTGGCCCTAACAGCTTGCATCATACCAGCAACAATAACGGTTTTCGCGCAGCCGAGCTGGCTATGATGTATGATCTAGTAATTTCCAGCACTTTCTTCCCTCACAAAAGAATTCACAAGGCAACTTGGAAATCAAATGACGGAAGAACGGAAAATCAAATCGATCACGTCATGATCTCTAAGAGACACTCTACAAGTATAACTGACGTTCGATCATACAGAGGTGCTGATATGGACACCGATCATATGCTTGTCATCTTTAAGTACAAGTGCAAATTATCATCTACATTTAACAGACAAGCAAAAAAGACCGTGCGCTGGAATGTCGAAGCATTTAAACATCCGGAAACGCTGAATAGATATCAGGAAATAATAACACAAAACATAGAAGAGCATGACATCTCTTCTGAGATGCCATTAAACATACAAGAAGAATGGCAAACGCTTCAATCAACCATTAGAGCCGCAGCACAAACTACAATCGGAAAACGACCACCGAAATCACACAAAGAATGGTTTGACGACGAGTGCCACCAATCCGTTGAACATAAACAAAAACTGCGAGAAAAATGGTTAACAAGGAACAACCGAAGCTCCCAAGCTGATTATCTATGCGCCAGGAAAGCCTCAGCAAAACTTCTACGTAAAAAGAAACGCGAACACATGAAGAGCTGCATCGAAAACATCAACCAACAAGCGGCCAACGGAAATTCAAAAGAGTGCTTTGCCAATGCACGGAATCTGACAAAAGATTTCCACTCAAGATCTACAGCCATCAAAAATGAAAATAATGAACTCACAACAAGTGAACGTGATGTGCTGGCAGTGTGGCGATCCCACTTTCAAGACCTACTGAATAGGACGAATGAAGTCCATCCTATTCGAGCAATTGCTCCATCAACTGAGGAGATTTTTGTCCCTTACCCAGCAATAGAAGAAGTGGAAGCTGCCATCAAAAAACTGAAAAATGGCAAATCACCAGGTTTCGATGGAATTCCCGCAGAACTTCTGAAAAATGGAGGAGCAGCTCTGGTCTCACGTATATACGAGCTGATTCTTGCAATCTGGGACCAAGAAGAACTACCTGCTGAATGGAAAACAGCTCTCATTGTTCCGCTACATAAGAAAGGTGACCGTCTAAAGTGTGCAAATTATCGTGGCATCGCACTGTTGAATACTGCATACAAAATACTAGCTAATGTCGTACTCGCTCGACTCATCCCGTTCGCCGAATCTATCATCAATGACTATCAGTGTGGTTTTCGTCCCAACCGCTCAACCACAGATCAATGTTTTACATTAAGGATGATTCTGGAAAAATGTTGGGAGTACAACATCAGCATTCACCAGCTCTACGTTGATTTCAGGCAAGCATATGATAGTATCATCCGCGACAACCTCTGGTCCGCACTCATATGCCTTGGTATCCCAGAGAAACTTGTTTCTCTGTGCAAACTCACAACATCGGGATCAAATTGTAGAATAGTAATCGAAGGGTCAGTTTCTGATCCTTTCGATATAACATCATGGTGTTCGACAAGGTGATGCACTCGCGCCCGTACTATTTAATTTAGCGCTGGAGTACGCGATAAGAAAAAGCCGAATTGAGACACAAAACTGCATATATAACAAATCTAGTCAAGTTCTTGGCTACGCAGATGATATTGTGCTTCTCTGACGTAGAACAACCGATATTAAGGATAGTCTCTCTCAGCTTGAAAGAAATGCTAAACGGCTTGGATTATGCATCAACACCGGCAAAACTAAAGTGTTAACAACATCTAAGAACATACCTCCTGGAAATCTGGATACTGGCGACTATGAAGTGGAACGCGTGGAAAACTTCAAATACCTCGGGTCTGTAATAACATCGTCAAATGACATGCAGGCAGATATCAAAGCCCGTGTCTCTGCTGCATACAGAGTTTTCTACGCATACTCAAAACTTCTGCGATCAAAACATCTTTCGCGGTCGTGAAAACTCACACTTTACAAAGCATTAATTCGACCTGTGCTTACATTTGGAAGTGAAAGCTGGACACTGACTTCCTCCGATTGTAGAATTTTATCAACATTCGAGAGGAAGGTCATACGAACAATTTATGGTCCATGCAAAGTTGCTGAAAATCAGTATAGAATCCGAATGAATCATGAAATCAGACAGCTTCTTGGAGGCTGCGATGTAATCGGATTCATTAAATCCAACCGGATTAGATGGTTTGGTCATGTAGAAAGGGCTCCATTGGATAGAATGATAAAAAAAGCGTCCCAACAACAACCAGCTGGTGTTCGTCGAAGAGGAAGACCTAGACAACGCTGGCGTGATGACATCATCCAAGACCTTCGTGATATAGGATGTCGAAACTGGGGTCAACTGGTCATGGAACGAGATGATTGGAAGCTGGTGGCACAGACGGCAAAATCCCTCCATGGGATGTAAACGCCAGAGAGAGAGAAATTTGAAGGTGGAGTTGTTCTTCTGCCACGAATCCAAATGATCCCTTCAGACTCACCCAATTCCATTTAGACGTCTGCAATTTCCAATTCGCTTGGAGTTTGCCATGACTATTAATAATTCACAAGGTCAAACAATGACGACTTGTGGGTTGGATCTAGAAAATCCGGTCTTTTCACATGGCCAATTATATGTGGCGTGTTCTCGCGTTGGAAAACCCTTAAAATTTATTCATTTATACTCCTCAGGAATTGACTAAAAATATTGTTCATCAACTTGCATTATGATAAAATTAAACAAACAATATTGATTATAACGAATTATTTTTACAAAAATTGATGTTATTTCAAAATAAAGAATAATGAAATTTTTATATTATTTGTCTTTCATTTCATACTTTGTTTAATATCCTAATCGCTTGAAATATCATGCAGGACAACGTCTGTTGGAATGATGTCTCTGATAAGTATAAGTTCAATCCCGACCCGACAATAATTACTTATTGTCGGAAATATTACTTACAACAATTACTTTAAGCCTAATCACTCACTGGACTACAAAAAATTAATATTCCCATAATGTTGTCTATATATGGCAATATATTGACCGTGTGTCAGATATTAGTTTCGCATTGATTTGCAACAATCAATAATGACTATAATGACTCAGAATGTTGACTAAATAGAAATATTTCTCATCCTATGAATTCACACGTAGTACTGCCTAGAAGTTTAATACAAAACTCCAAAATAAAATTTTAATTCTTTTTGCATCATTATCTTCTATTTATAATAATTAATGTGTATATGTTTAAAATTTGTAAATGTGTTTGAATTCACCTTCATCGAATGTATTGTCACTATTCTAACTGCCCTTGCTGACCATTGAATGACATCACGATTACAATTTTTTTGTAACTTTTTTAATAACCTACCAGGAAAGAAAGCGTATATTAAACGGCATGAACACAGTGAACATTTTTGAATCTATATTTGTTCCGTATAATGTTCAATATAGAATCTTATTTGATCGCGTATTTTTATATATCCTTTGTTTTATATATAATACTAATTTTTTATATTTTGCTGATCAACTAGAGTGCTGATCCTTTTACATTCATATTTAAAAAAAAATAGAAAATCATTTCTCATTACTATACTCTTTGAAATTATTGCTATTACGTCAACAAAATGTATACACACAAACTTTATTTATAGGTTTAGCAAAGCACGCCGGGTTCCGCTAGTTTATGATATAATTTTATATTAATTGTATATAAATTATTATAAAATAAAACACATTTTTGATTTTAAGATTGATATTCAATAAAATGGCCATTGAAGGGTTAGATAAAAAAATTCAATTTGATTTTTATGTATTTGGAGTTCCGTTTTTATACGGAACACTACTGGTGAGACTACGAAGTGTTTTTGTATTAAATCGGTTATCTCATAAACTTTAAATCCTATGGACCTGAAATTTCCACCACCCGGGTCGGTGCTATCTCTGATCGAAATTGTGCAAGATCGCAGAATTGATTTAAAAAAAATTTAAAAATTGAATTCAAAGTCTAAAAACCAAAGGGGGGACCAAGGTAAAATTGAAAGTTTGATCTTTTATAACTTTTGACCTCCTCATTTTCGCAAATTTTTTTTTTCATAATTAGGATGCAGAGGACCTAATCTTTCTATTTATCTGAAAAAAAAACGCAAATCTATTTGGGGGGATAAACTAGGATAATGCCAAATATTTTTAAAATCTTAAGAAAAAGTTAAATTAACACAGGAATTTTTTCGCAATTATTCAGTCAGTTATTGAGAAATTTTCCTCAATTTGCAGAAACCTCATAATTTGTTTTAAATCCAGATGCAACATCACCAGATACATATTGTAACGACTCTTCGTTGGTTCTTTTAGATTATTGAGCAAATATGACAGTAAAAAGACGGATCTTTGGTTAACAAAATCTCAAACTTTATTTGTCAACAAATTACAGCAGCTTCCGATTTTAATTACAATGAAATCTAGGGTCTCCAATTTGTGTACGATAGATTTCACCGCTTTCCACAATTTGAATCAATGAGAGTCGGAATCGTAAAATCTGTATTTACTATTCCACTAGGTTCAAATTCTTTCACTATTAGTACCCAGGCTCAAGTACCACCGATTATTCCTTATACTTGCGAATATTTATAAACACTTTTAATTGCAAAATTAAAACTGACTATCTGATATTTTGTTCGCTTATTTATATCGAAAAATAAATAAATCGAAACTTCTATAATCCACTAGAAATCAATATTACGTAGTCTGAATAGGCCACACCTATTTTCATTCATACTTGCATTTGTATTAGCGAACTCAAAATTAATTTATGCAAAATGTATTTGTTAAAGGGAGTTAACTTTTAATTCATCTTTGCCATAGAATGTAGAAAACATTTAGGCGGAACGTATTGGTTATTTATGATTAAATTAAATTAACCCATTCTGGACGAAGTTTATTACAATATTCTTAATTTGGATATTTTTATTTAATTTTTATATTTTATAGAAATGAAACTCAAATGCATAATTGATTGATTTCCAATTGAGTTCAATACGGAAATAAAAGTTTATAGATTTGATTGGATAAATTGCAAAAACTGGAGTAGCATCCCCGAAAGCTTTAACGGTTTAGATGGTTACATTGTCAATTTTTTCTTCCACATAAGCGTGGGAGTCGTTATTTTAAGAAATAAATTTACAAAGGATAGGTTTGATAAAAATTTTTTTTTAACCAGCCGATCTCAAAACAATTTTGAATTATATAACGTACTTTTTCAGCCAATGGGTATTTTATTAATAATTTGTTCAACTTTAAATTGCAATATTTCGGCACAGGGCCATAATCAATTTCATAAAGGACAGTTTGAGAAATAAAATGACTGATAAACCTAGCTCGGCATGCTTTCTGTTAAAAGGGATGAACTTCAAACTCTGCATTAAATATTTGTCATCCAAGATGCAGCACCAAAAATCACGTTATTTAATTTAAACTTAATATTAATTTTTATATATTTCAATTTAATCTTTAAACATTTTATTGTAGATTTTAATGTTTGTTAATAAAATTCTGCAAACGTTTGTTTTTATTTTATTTGTAATAATTGTACAATGTTTTTTAGTATTACCACGTCAGCGATTTTATAAAAATAGATTGTATTTTTTGGCTACTAAAAAAGGTTCGCTACCCCTGTTCTAGAGCATTTGATAAAATGTGGCATAGAATTCTCATAGCTAAATTAAAATCTTATGGAGTAGATCATCTTACTATCTCATGAATTCCAAGTTTTCTTACGTACGGGTTTCCAATTTCATGTTAATTTAGATGGTATTCCATCCAATATTTTCACAATTATTGCTCGTGTTCCCCAAGGTTTTGTACTCCCATCAACCTTGTTTCTTCTATACATTAATGATTTATTAATGACTGATTAATGACTGATTACAGCACATTGCATCACATGTATCTCCTAAATCGATCTCTTCTCATATTGGCGATCGTAATCTTGTTGCATTTAATCCAACCAAAACCAAACTATGTTATCTTTGACGAATAGATAAAAGTGTGACATAAAAACATTCCTATAAAGATAAACCATGAGAATTGCATGAGGTTTAATCAGTTAGACTTCTTGGAGTCGATATTGAAAATAATCTTAAATGGAATAAACATGTGTTCAACCTCGCTCAATCCGCAATGCAAAAATTTGGATTCTTGAGTCGATGTAAAAAGTTTTTCGATCCCGATCAAATTTTGCTTATGTATAAGTCCTTTATTCTGTTCATCTAATCAATACGGTTGATTGGCAATACCGAACTAACGGATCAGCTTGATTCACTCCAGCAATTGTCAATCTACTATACTTATAGCTTAACTTAAGCCGATTCTCCTTTAAGGAGATTCGAAATATCATACCATCGTATGCGCAGTACAATCGACGAACTAGAACTTCAGAGTTATGCCATCCATTTGCTGTCCAAATACCTCGTTGTAGAACAATGTCGTTCCAGGACGATTATTTTAATAGAGTGGCCAAATTGTGGAACTCAATGCCAGCCTGCGTATTTCCGATAAATTTGCCCCTCAGGCATTTAAAGAAAATGTCAATCGTCGTTTAAAACAATTAGTGTAGTTATCCCCATTTCCTGATGGTTCCTTCCATTTTTCCCATCTCCTTCCTTTCTAGTTGACATGGTATAATCGGCTATTCAAAGATGACAATTGACCAATTGAAAACTTTAAATAAAACACCGAACAATTTAAATTGAAGATCGTTATTATAAACAATATTTAACAATAAATTTTCTTATGTCTAACTATATTGTCAAAACATTTACAAAATTGTGTTTATAAAATTTTTTATTTTAAAAACTTAATAAATGAAAATGAAGTAGCAAAAATTGTTATAATTTTTTTTAAAAATAAACAACATAAAACAACTATGATTAGAGTTCATAAGTACAACGATATGCATTACATATCAGGGACGAAAAACTCTACGCAGAGCATTAAAGCATTGAATAGCATCGCGACAAACATAAAACAATGAATAAGACATATTAAAAAAAATAATTTAAAATACAAGTGCAACAAACTTGCCAAAAAAATCACACATAATTTTTAACTCAATTATAAATATTGTTAAACTTAACAGTTAAAATTCTTCAATCCCACGTGATAAATCGGACAACATTGCGCTAAATAACTGTGAACGGGATCCAGTACATGAATTTGTTTTTTCTGTTGCTACAAAATTCATAAGCTGTGATAGTTGATTTAATATATTTGATGGCAAATTATATTTAAATAATCTAACACATTGTTCATTTAATAAATCAATTGAGTATAAATCGTTATCAATTAGATTTAATATAAATTTACCTAAAACAAACCAACTAGTGTTCGAACAATTTCTTAAAAATTCTATTAAACGTTCATTAAAAAAATTATTAAATAAATAATTATCGTTAACTATATTATTATTTACAGATTGTTGGTGTTGGTTTTGTTGTTTTTCAGCCTCATTAGTACTAGTATCACAAATAATACTGCTATCATTAGTTTTAAAATTTACAAATATTTTAAAATTATCTATCTTAAATATTTCTATTATTTTATGAATCAATTGATTATCTAAATAATTTGGACAGTTACAAATCAATAAAATAATAAACTCGATCAATAAGTAGCCATTCAGTCTGCATATCGATATTGGCAATTGTTGTTCAATTAAGCAATTTTTTAGATTCTCTATTACGATTAATAGTTCGTCATATGAAAGTTGATCAGGTTTCAATGATGCTTTATGCAAGACGACTTGAAACGAAAAGAAAGCATTTGATGGAATTGTTTTATTTAAATCTACAATTAAATTTACATCCTGAGGTTTTTGTACTGTCGCATTTGATTTAAGATTTCGTAACAGTTTCTCTGCATCAGCTTTTAAATTTTGCGTAAAAAGTTCTGAAATTAAACAAAAATTAAAAATTATTTGTGAATGTTTCATGTTGATGACTATTCTACGAGGATAGTTTAATAAGTTCGGTAAGTCCGTTCACAGTTGTTTTTTTTTAACGGCGTTCATGCTCCATGTAGGAGCGTTGCCAGGCTAATCAGCTTTGAATATTCACCACGGTCATTCGCAACAGCGACATAATTACCATGACAGCCGATTTTTTTAAGGTCGTTTATTACATCAGTCTCCCATTGTAGTCGTGGTCCACCTTGCGGTCGCCAACTCCCTGGGGTACTAACGTACATTTTTCTAATCATTCCAGACTGTGAATCGACTCGTAGAACATGCCCAAACCAAGCAATCCTATTAGAACGGATATAACCTATTATATCAGGACCCTCAAGAAGGTCTCTGATCTTAAAGTTATACCGGGTTCTATACTCTCCATCGTCTGTCTTAAGTGGACCAAAAATGTAGCGTAGGATCTTACGCTCAAATACAGATAAATGCGATTCGTCATTTTGTGTAAGGGTCCACGTTTGTGACCCATACATCACAACCGGTCTAATCAATGTCTTGTATAACTTGAGCTTGGTGTTAGTTGATACATACGGTGATCCAAGGAGAGGTTTAATTGAGTAGAAAGTTCGATTACCTTCAGCGATTCGAGCTTTTGTATTCGAGCTTTTGTACTGGCAATTCTCAAACTATTTGATAATGCAAACTCAGTCATTCGCTTACCATTATCATTCGAATTCAAATGCAGACTGTTGGGGCCCACCACATTTCCATAAGAGATATCTCTTTCTACTTGCCCATTAAAGTCACCAAGGACCATAATGAAGTCGCGTGTTGGTGTTTGTTTCATAACCTCTTCCAGTGCTATGTAGCAAGTATCCTTCTCGTCGACGGTCTTAGCTTCAGTGGGTGCATGCACGGCAATAAGAGAATTGTAATTTGTACCACGTACACGTAGGTAGCAAATCCTCTCACTGACCGGGATGAATTTCATCACGGCTTCTTGTATGCGTGCACCAACAAGAAACCCAGTTCCGAATTCTCTTCGAAAAGGATGACCACTACACTATAGAGAGTGACTATCCAAATCTTGTTTTCCTATTATTGGCTGTCTAATTTCTTCCAGAGCTATGATACCCATCCCATACTTCTCAGCCTTTGTTCCTAGACTTATAAGAGCATCAGGAGCGCTCAGGCTGCGCACGTTCCACGTTCCGATTCGGTAGTCCGGTCCTTTTTCACGTCCAGTTAAAATTCTGTTTTTTTCATGGGTCTGTTAGACTTTTCCGGGGTTGGGGTGTTAACCTTAGGCCCAACCCAAATTGTCGTGAATGGATCCGTTCTGCATCTTAAGGTTACTAGAAACAACCTTTTTACACGTTTATATAGCGAGCCGCTTGATCCAAGACAGACGCCCGCTTCAAGCCGTCCCTAACAGACGCTTGAGTCGCATTGGTTTTAAGGGGCCAAATCGCCGTGATGTACCATCATTGGCTAAGCAGTTTTTATTCTGCTTGTCTCCGATACACCAATCTAATTCTGTCAGCATTAACCAGGCAGCACGGCGTGGAGAATTTCGGATTTCGCTTCCCACAGTTGTTACAGACAATTAATTTAGTTTAGTCAAATCGCGTCTATAATCTCAATTCTCAACCCATGCTAATACACTAATGGTATCTGTCAAATAATTTGTACAAACCCTCTTGTTCTTCAAAATAACTTTTTTTCAAATTTGTAAAACGCAAATAATCGCTTGGAGCCCAATCTTTGGATTGGGAGGTGGACACAGAATTTGATTGTCATTTGAAAGCTTGATTTGAAACTGTTATTTTTCCTAATTCAATTTATATCAAAAGGTCTACGTATGCTAAGTGCAGATAGACGAGCTTAAAATTCTTTTGAAAAATCCAATAACCCTTGAACAGTGTACTTCGCAGAAGTTCACTATCTATAGATGTCTTAATTCCAACACATGACTTTGACGTCCTGAAAAAATTAAACATTCTCTCACTACTTGAGGGACTGTTATGTTTTCTTCAGGAAAAAATCTCAGAATGTTGAAACGTTTCCTACTCTAACCCTCACTATGTGTTTATTCAAATGATTAATGCCTGTCACTAGTTAGATTTAACAGAAATCTTCTTAGAAATATCTTAGAGACCGTGAAACCTTCTGTATTGCTTCATTAGGAGTTGTAAGATCGGCGGCGAAATTGTTTGACTTGCAAACCTATCTTTCTCTTCGCTATACTAATTGCTTGTTGTGGTCCTATAAGCCTTCCTGAAGAACTTTTTACCAATTTGTTAGTTTTTACGTTCCCTTAGATGTTTTACCTAAACGTGATGTTTTGTAGAGTTCTTAGGGCAGATTGGATATTAGTAAACATTTTAATGACTTGCCATACCACATATGGTCATTATTGGCATCGATACTGCTTTTATGGTGACCACGTAATAATCGCAACCCCGAAGTAAGAGAATTTCGTTTCTCCACTAGACCGCAGCACGATTATCAGCATGTGACAATTGATCGTTCTTCACACACCCATTGCTAGTTGAATGGTCCAGAGAATTCTGTATTTTCCTCCAGAGTTACTTCTTGTTGTCAACTTTCAAACTGCGCTGGGAAGACTATATGGTATGTTTATGAAAGACGAGCAGCAGAGTGCTGCTAGTATTAGAGCCGAGGGATATTAGAGCATGCGCCGCCGGCGCCTCTAATAATAAAAAATTAACTGCAACACTTTTTACGAAAGACCGTATTGAGTGGGATAAAGATACCTTCCAGACATACAAATCAACAGAAACGGAAGGAATATTCCCAGCTCTTTTACATAGGAGGCAGAAGTGGCTGTTACCGCAACTAATGGGAATTATCGGAAGCTGACATTTAGGCATATTTCAGAAAGTGATATTCATTCCAAAAGGAGGAAAGAAAGATGTTACCCAACCGAAGTCTCATCGACCCACAGTTTAGCATAATTTATGTTAAAAACGATGAAAACAATGATCGAACACTATATACGAACTAGTACTTTGGTAAGATCGCCTTTGCAAGTTAATCAACATGTTTACAGAACGGGTAGTTCAACGGAAACTACGGTGTTCAAGTTGACTAGTGAATTAGGGTAGGCGGAGGACAACAAGGAAGTTAGGTGTCTGTGCTCTGTGAGAAAAATGTTGACAACACCACAAGTCACAACTAACTTGATGTAAGAGACGTCTAGGGAAGCGGAAACGAAGGCTGGTGACTGTAAACCAAATCAGCCTTGGCACTACAAGAGGTTGTTCACATGGCGGGTTTTATTACCTCTCGTGTATGCATTTTATTAGCTCTCATGTTTCGTAGATTTTGCAAACCTTTGGTGGCACCAAACTCAATTTGAGTACAACTGCGGTGGTCCCATTCACCAAGAACAGAAATCTCAACATGAAATTCACCCTCATATGCTCTGTAATTAAATTTGCACTGGAGACAAAATATCTGGGAGTAGTTTTAGATAGTAAGTTTCTGCAGATAAACCACATTAAAGGGGTGTTGAGCAAAGGCATAAAAGATCTGATGGTATGCAAAAACCTTGCGGGTAAAACATGAGTGTGCAGCACAGCCATCCTAAGGTGGATGTATACCATAACAGTGAGGCCAGTAATCACATACAGAGCAGTTGCATAGAGCAGAAGAGCGCAGTTCAACTCAGGAACAACGGAGTTAGAAAAAGTGGACAGGGGCAATCTACGGGGCAATGATAACATTTCTAGCCGCGTTAATGGAGATTGTGCTAGAACCAGTTCCACACCACTTGCAGATTAGGAGCATATCCAGTGAAACTATCCTAAAATTTAGCATAGAGGGTATGGGAAAGATCATGGAAACTTGACGGAAAGAATCCCTTGTTTGAGTTTCTTAAAGATGGATGGAACAGTGAGTCCACTACGTATAATCTAAATAATGTAATCAAATGGTACGTGGAAAATTAAAAAATTGAGGTAGGGGTTAACGCATAAGCATTTGAACCGAAAATACTTTGGACCAATAAGCAACTAACCAGCGCCTTGGTCTTAAAACGGTGATTCGACTGTCTTCTTACATAAGATCCTCGGTTAAAATGACAATTCTGTGAGTGAATTCGTTTCAGTCTGTCGTTACGAGAATTATCTTCAAATCACTTTCGAACTTGTTTGAATAGACGAATTCGCTTCATTATAATTTTATAAAAAGGCCTACCTAGACTCTCCCTAATTATTTATCATTTGTCTTTCGATATTGTAAGTAGTATTATTTTTCTTAAAAATATTTTGATCACATCATAATGTTCAATATTTTCCATTTGTTTTAATTTTTAAAACAAGCAACTTTTTTGGGTTAAATTAACAATAACAACAAGAAGCAGTTGTAATACAAATTACTGTTATGATTCGAAAATGTTGTGTTTTATATAATTCACTACCACCATTTATTCCCAGAGCTTTTAATTTTATTTTATTTGAGTGTTCTTTGCACTTTTCAATATTTTATTTACATGATAACATTCTTTTATTTCGTTCTAACTCCTGAGAGTGAAATTTTTATTTCACTCCTTTGGAGACGATTACATTTTTCTTTTTTTTCTTTCCATAAGCCGAAGAGGAAAATTAGTACTTTTTCGCCTTAATTTTTATATTATTTTTATTAATTTGTATTTCTTATTAAAAATTATTTTAATTTTTATTTTTAAAAACTCATGGGAATACAATTAATTGGAGTGATACACTCCCACTTGTCATGTTAGGCATTCGGACTTCGGTCAACTGACCTAGGATCTTGTCTACGGACATTGAAATTGAAACCTGAAAATTTCTGGAGAATTGTTCGTTCATTCCCATTCTCGAATCATCTGATATGGTTGACCATTTAAAATAATGAATGCAATTCTTAATACCGAAAGATATCTGGAAGGATCCTCAAAGGAACATTTACATTCCGAAAGATCTCAAGGAATGCGACTACGTTTTCATCAGGGTGGATAAACTTAAAACAGGTTTATTATCACCTTATAAAATAACAAGGCGTTTCCGGAAGAGCATTCATAATTGAAATAAAAGGAAAGAACATTTACATTTCAATAGATAGACTAATGCAAGCTTACACTAACGAAATTTAAACAACTAACCTTTCTTTAAAAAATAAATTTCGTTGCAGCATTTCATTTTTTTTCGGTCTCTATATTGTAGTTTTTCTTAAAGGAAGAAGGAAAGGAAGGTAGGCCCTTAGGTTCTCTCATTTAAATTACGTTCATATTATCTAACAATGTGTGTGTGTGTGTGTGTATGTGTATGTGTATGTGTGTGTGTGTGTGTGTGTGTGTGTGTGTGTGTGTGTGTGTGTGTGTGTGTGTGTGTGTGTGTGTGTGTGTGTGTGTGTGTGTGTGTGTGTGTGTGTGTGTGTGTGTGTGTGTGTGTGTGTGTGTGTGTGTGTGTGTGTGTGTGTGTGTGTGTGTGTGTGTGTGTGTGTGTGTGTGTGTGTGTGTGTGTGTGTGTGTGTGTGTGTGTGTGTGACAATTGTTGATTAGAGTGGATACAAATGAGGTTGTACAACTGATGCTTTTCTTTTTGTTTTAATAATGTGAGTAATATAATTAAAAATTAGGATATATGGAGGGCTCAGAATACAAGTGAACCAAGTCCATTTTGTGTTTTTTTGTGCTACCGAGATTTAAAGTTAAAGCGTTATAACAAAATTACCTATTAACATTTTTTTAATTATAAATTAAATTTGTTTAACCATATGTGGTCCAGCATATGCTGAACAAATGACAAACTGCTTGAACAAAATGCCTGAACTTATGCCTGAACAAAAAATGAACCTTTCACTTGTATTCTAAGCCCTCCATATATTTATGGTATTATCGTTCAGTATAACTTGAATCGTACCGTTAGCAATTAATTGAATTTTTAGTATTGTAACGCGAATAAAGTTAAACTTAAATTATTGAAGTTTTAAACTCAGTATAAACTTTAATTGCATATTTGAACAAAACATTCAAACCAATAATTTGTTTTTGGTCCAACAACAACATGCGTTGTGAGGTGTTGATAGTTATATAATGGCTCGATTTTTCGAGCAAGCAAGTGCTAACTGCTACCATCAAGGAATAACCCATAATTGCCATAACATGCCAATGACAGGGAACTAGGATAAGCGTCATTGTCACAATCGTAAATACAAAATTAAAGAAAAAATTAAAAATCAACATAAGAATCCTTCATGTGTCGATAGGATAAAATAGGATGGGATTAGATAGAATTGGATAGGATTGGATAAGATTACATAGGATTAGATAGGATTAGATTGGATTGGATAGGGTTGGATAGGATTGGATAGAATTGTATAGGAGTGGATTGGATAGGATTGGATAGGATTGGATAGGATTGGATAGGACTGGATAGGATTGGATAGGATTGGATAGGATAGGCTGAGATAGGATTGGATAGGATTGGATAGGATTGGATAGGATTGGATAGGATTTGATAGGATTGGATAGGATTGGATAGGTATGGATAGGATTGGATAGAACTGAATAGGATTGTATAGGATTGGATAGGATTGGATAGGATTGGATAGGATTGGATAGGATTGGATAGGATAGGATTGGACAGAATTGGATAGAATTGGATAGAATTAGATAGGATTGGATAGAAGTGGATAGAATTGGATAGGATTGAATAGAATTGGATTGGATAGGTTTAGGTAGGATTGAATTTTTGAGGTTGATGCATTCAACTTAGATGTTAGTATCAGCTTTCAAAATTAAACCAGAGAAAATGTTTTGTTTATCGGATTTTTTTATCTCCTAGGTGACGTTGTATTCAAGTTTATTGTTTTGGGATCTATCTGGTTTTTGTGAAAAATTGGTATCGGCAAGATATAGCATTTTCTGTCCGGAATTTTGAATTTCTACATTTTCTGACACAACATTTGGATATAGAAATCTCGAGAATGCCCTATGTTAATTTTGTTAATTTTTTCTTTTCTTATAAAATTTACTCATTTTTGAGTAATATTTCCGGAGAGAGAGGGTTGGGCATATAAAAATTTGCGTTTTTTCCTAAATTTGATTTGCCTGCACTTAAAGATAAATGCAAATATATTAACAATAAAATTCGTCATCATATACAATGTGGAAATACATCTTTACTTGTTGTGTGAATATGTGTCTCGAACGCCTAGATTCTGAATCGACAAAATTATCAATCTTCTACTTGAAGTTAATAGTTATATTTGTTCAGGAAACAGTGTACCCTAAAACTGAAGCATAAGCCCAATAATAGTTAAAACCAAGTATAATCCGAGTATTATTCACCATTTGGACCACGTTACAATTTTGACGATTTGTCTTTCTTAAATTTCTGTTTTTACAATAGCCTTGTATCGGTCCCCAAATAAACGTAGCTTCAAATTTGTTGATTGATTATTGTGTACGAAATTAGAGTTTCGTATCCTAACTATAAGGCTATCATTACCGGTGACTGCATCGCTTACAACAAATCGTGATGAGAATTCTCCAAAACGGACGAGGACGAGAATAGTAAAATACTTTGAAAACAGTTATGACACGACACGACGCAATATTAGGTTTGTCATATGCATAAAGAAATCCCAATCAAACTGAAATTTAAATTAATCAAAAAAATCTATAAAAACTGCTATCCTAGGATAAATACGAGTTTATAGTTTTGATTGTTTTTGTACATAAGGAATTTAATAAAAATTAAACTTACCTAATGTAGAACAATGACTTAATTTCCATTCAGAAGTTTTACCCAAACATTTTTGTATTGTATAGTTTATATAGGCAATCTTTAAGACCTCCAACGTTTCCTTTGGTAACAGAGCTGTAAACGCATCAGTTACTCTTTGTTTTATCATATTCGGAACATTATCATTCCATTTTGTATCTAATTCATCTAATGAACTTCTAAAAACTTTGTACATATCTTCTTTAATTAAAATTAATTTATTTACAGTAATTAAATTTATACGATTGACTGTTTTTTCTTTAATTGGAATTAAATATTCTATTTGATAATCTTTTATAACAGCTGATGTTGTACGTTCTATTATAAAATCGATTGTCTTTTTTACCGATAAGGGTTGTGATTGTAAAAATTCATCTAATAACTTTTTTTGTAAATTTGTATTATTATCTTTAATAATTCCTACATTTGCTAATTTCGTTGTGATATGACGATATTTGCCGGTACGTGATACGGTTTTTGATAATTTCGATGGCATTATTGATACCCGAAAATCAGCTAAAAACGGACAAGCCATATTGAGTATAGATTCCAAATTTGGATTCATCGAATTTTTTACAATTTGTAAATTGATGTGTTCAATATTATTTCGTTTAATTTTTTTTGATTTACAATCAAATTGTTTACAGTTGATTAAACATAATACACCATTGTCCTTTATTTCAAACGTTACTATTTCGACTGGAAACAATGTCTGAAAAATATTGTTCAATGAGCTAGGAACAATGATTTCAGTTAATTTCCAACCATTTTCAATGTTTTCATTGTTGAGATTATTTAAATGGTTTTTTCGATAAAAATAAAAATCCCCTATTGATGGATGATCGAATAGCCAACCCAAACATGTACGGATGATAAATGTTGATGTTGGACGATAGTTTCTGGTGATATCATTTAGAGAAATATGTATTTCATACAATATATTTAAGATTTCTTTGTAATATTTTAATTGAAGTGATACATGATCCAACATTGTTAAGTATTGTACAATCCATGGAATTGTTATTAAGATCTGTCGATCTTTTATTGATTTAATTAGTGTTGACCGTAAATCAAAAGGTGGTAATGTCTGAAATTAAAAATATATATATTAGTTAATTAACTTGGTCGTTTTAATGATTAAAATATAGTAGTCGGAGTCAGCAAGTCTAATCAAGCCTAATATTTTGAACAAGAAACTATGGGACGTACTATAAATGACTTGGAAACCAAAAGAAGCTGTTTTCTTGGTGTTTGTGGTACTTAGAAATTATTTATGTTAAAAATATAAAGATTTGCAAAAAACCTAGGTAAGTTGTTTAAGGTTAGATAGGTTAGGTTATATGTTTTTCTTTTTGGAGCACCCTTTTTGAGGAAGTGTTCTAACTAAATCCAACTTCATTCAGAAATTACATATAAATTCTATTTGAAATAAACGAAAAGCTTTTTTAACAAATAAATTATTAAACAAAAATTATTATACATTTCCTGCAGTGACCGATAACAAACGACCGATTCCAAATGAACGACCGATACAAAATGAACGACTGATATAAAAAGGATTACCGATATAAAACAAAACTGGTTCGTTTTTGTAAAAATAATTACTTATAAAATAGAGAACGAAGTGTTTAGTATTTTTCAGATTATGATTGCTACGAACAAAAAGGTCGAAGGTTCCGTGTATATATTATTCTACGAGAATAGTTATCCAAAACACAATTTTAGAAATAAGCCAAAAACGGTGCTTTCAAAAATTACAAAAAAAATGTTTTGTACTACAAAAAAAATCACCTTTCATATGATCACCCCAATTGACATTATCAAAAATAATTTTTTTTCAAAATTTCTACTTTGATCCTCCAATGAACATTTGAAATTATAACAATCAAAAAAAATTTAGTTTCGATTTAGCAAAATCCCTACACCAGTAAACTTTTTGAAATATTTTGTTTTTTAATGTTCGCAGAAATTTACAAAAAAAAATTTTACATTTTCGAAAATAAGTCGAAAACTGTGCTTTCGAAAATTACAAAAAAACTGTTTTGCTCTACAAAAAAAATTACCTTTCATATGATACTTGACAAGATCAAAAATAATTTTTTTTCGAAATTTCTACTCTCAATCCCCTTCAATGAACATTCTTCAATTATAACAACCAAAAGAAAAAAATGTTTTTTTATGCAAAATTCCTACAACCGTGAATTTTTTAATTTTTTTTCTTTTGTAATGTTCGAAGTTAAGGGGGGGGGGGCTTACAGGAAAAAACACTCGTTTTTGGCAATAACTCAAAAATTCATTGAAACATTGAAATATTGTCGAAAATTCATTGAAATATTTTCATCTTTTTCGATTTTTCTAAACCAAACTCGATTCCTTAAAAAATCTTTTGTTTTACTATCTCCTTATCTATGTCCATAAAATATAGATAAAAAACAAATATTTGAAAAAAAAACACATTTAATAACTGAAGAAAATTTCAAGTTGATAGCACGTGTTATTGATAGTTTGTGAGTAAATCGATTATGTACAAATTCGGACGGAAACCGAAGTCTCACCAATAGGGTTTTTACTTTTTCAAAGTACGGAGCCCTAAAAACAGTTTAGGTGCTGTTGTTTGTAGATTGTTTTGATTATTGTTCATTTTTGTTGGTAGTACGGATGCTAGAATATAAAATTAATTGAATTTGTTTTATCAGTATTTGTTGTAGAATAAAAATTTAGTGTTCGTACATGTCTGAACTAAACTTAACTTGAAATTCGTTATTATAGTGAACAATTTTATTTTTATGCCGTTTTCCTTAAATCTATGTGAGGATTTTTTTCTTGAATGTCAATAACAGAATGCTAAGTTAGACTGTAGCGCTCGTTAAACGGTGGTCGCAACAGGTTGTTAATTAAAATCGTATAAGTTCTGATGGTAAAAAATAAACGCTCTATCCAGAATGTTTTGAATAACCTTTCGCAACGTTTTAGGTGCTATGGTCTCGATTTTATGGGGTTGGTGGCTTTTTAACGATTCTTAAATTATTAACAGACCATTTTATTCGCATTTTTGACTTAAATATTTACGTTTTTTTGTGACTGATTGAACGATGTTTTAAATCGGTCAGTAAAAATGAACTGTTCATGGGTTTGGCTTCTGTTGCCCATCACTAGTATTGACTGAAATAAAATTTTTTACATAAAATACGTCCGTTTTATAAATTATTCCGTATAACACCATTCCTCACACTATGAATATAGTTGTGCTCTCCGATCTCATGAAGCTAAGGTAATAGAGTAAAATATTATCTACGATAATTTATGAAATATTCATTTTCTCAATCCCATGCGATTTTTGTACTAGAAGTTAAAACATTTTTAATAGTTTACACTTTTTGGCGTAATTTGTTGAACAACATGTTTTTTGCTCCGGCACCTATTGATATTTATAAATTTCAATGTGTTTAATATTAACGTAGTTTTCGTAAGGTTTAACGCATGAAGGGGGATCAGTTTTTGTTGATTAATTTTTTTTTTAATTTTTGATATACGTATGTCACAACTCTGCGTACTCCAGTACCTGCTATTGGCTATTGCTATATGAGGTAACGTAAGATATTACACACCACTGGCAATATCAGTGAGATGTTACTAGCCAAAATTATATCTTATGGGTGCTGGCGGATGAACACTATTGTCAACGGTAGTACCCTAAATCTTAGATATGGCATATTCCTTTAGATTTAGGAAGCTATTTTTCACTGAATATAGTTAATCGATCAGCACCCGTAAGATATATTACTACTTAATCTGATCACATAGCAGAGGTATGTGATCAGATTAACTCATATGATATATATCAATAGCAGGGGCTAGATAATGCGGGGTTGTCACACCCGTAAATCAAGCATTAAAAAAAATTAAAATCAACAAAAGACTACGCAGATGTGAGAGTTGGAAAGAATAAGAAAATGGAAATAGGCTAATTGTTTTAAAAGGCAAAGGACATCTTCTTAAAATGTTTCATGTGAACATACATACATACATATGTGACTGATAACAATATGGAATTGGACAAAGAACCTAATTCTATACCTTAAAACTCTCGATCACAACAACTGTGTCATCGCAATATTAAACGCGGTATTTCAATTTCGTTTTTAAATTTCTTTTAAAACTAATTTAAATTTCAAATTTTATTCCAATGTCGATTTTTTTAAATGTATTATTCATCGTAATCAAAAAGATTAATTTTATGCAACGATTACGCTACCTACTTCCTAATAAATGTTCAATAGTTTAAATAAATGTTATCTATAAATTGAGTAATATGTTGCGATAATGTGACACACTTTAAATTCTCATGCTCTTGAAACATATAGATAATTAACATCTATCGATCTGTGTATTAAAATATTTGACGGTTGAATTTTAAATATATAGAAATAACTACGTTGTTTTACATGATTTTTTAATAACAGACCATAAGCTAAAATTAAATTTAATTTGTTTGTTTCAATGATATTGAAGATAAGGCAAACTGCATGTAAATTCTGTTAGTAAAAGTAACGAATATATTTAATTACAATCAATATTAATAGAAATTTTTTAAGTTTTTATAATAGGTAACTCATACTATAAATAGGTTCAATGCTCTATTTCATTGTTAAAAAGTAAAACCGATTCATTACATTTTTATAAAATTATATTTAAATAGTTACAGTTACCATATTTCTTAATGTTATTTGTGTTTCATCCACAGATATATTTGAACAATTATCATATTTAAATGGAATTGATACAATGAAACCAATAAATTTTGCAAGAACTCTCATTGTTGATATTGTTGCAGGCCGGAGCTGAAATAAATAAAAAAAATTAATTAAGTAACTAAATACATATTTGAAAAGTTTGGAAGATTGTGTTTTGCTCTCATAATAGAATGTAACTTTCAATCACCGTTTATCCCATAAGAACTGCTAGATTTGGGGTGATATCGACGTCCGATGCCTGAATTAATATGTTTGACAAAATACATTTCGGAAAAACATGTTAATTAAATGTAGCAAGGGTGACAAACTTAGTGGTTTTCCTACACAAATTGAAAACAAATTAACAATAACCAGTCAGTGTACCATCATCGTCTTTTCCGAAAACACATTCAGACAAAGTTTACACGTACGCTCATTGCATCAAGCAGTTTCTCAAAAATTTGACAAAATTTAGCAACCGATTCAGGAAATTTGGCAGAGCAACTAACCTCAACTGTTTGACAAGGATTCAAGTAACCTACCGTTGCAGAAAATAATAATCAAAAATACACAACTATTCAAAAAACATAGATGAGAAAAATGGGGATACATATAGAACAGCGAAGACTTAAAACTTGGTGATAAAAACTTTGATAGGTTTTCAATGTATCGGTAAGATATAATATAGGCCAATGAATTCAAGAAACTCTTTGCCCACAACGACAACAGGAAAACGATAAACACTTATAAAGTCTAGGACTATAGGGATGGGGTCCGTTTTACTGTCAAATCTGCCAAATCATCGTAAACAAGTCACTAATTAACAGGTTTTCAGAAGAACACAGAACCCCAACTGCGCTCCAAACTATCGCAGATGTGTTACAACGAGAAATGAATCAAAAGAAACCAAATTATCGTAGAATTCTGATCGCCCTGCCTTGTAGATTATAAAGTCGTCAATCACAGACAAACCATCATTCTCCATGAGCATTCCATCTGGAAAACAAAGGAAAAATACTTTCAAAAAATTTCACGAATTTTTCAATTCAGAATAGAAGTATTTGAAATTAGTTGAACTAATTTAACCTTCGCATAAACATAATGTGTGGTTGCTTCAACTACACTGTTCTGTGCCTGTGTAGCTGTTTAATCAATTTCTGGGTTCGATTCGCCATATTCGCTAAAGCGACGAGGTTGAAATAACCGCATTAAAAAATGGAGCATGTTTTTTTCAGTGCGATGTTATAACAGAGCTTGAATTGAAGTTTTCCATGCATTTTACTTCATATTCGCCGGTATCTAGGTCACCGGAAGATATGTTGTTTAAATTTTAGTTTATGTGTTAATAAATAAGCAAAGTCGTTTACCATTTCTTTCAAGCTGTGTGATGTAAGGCTAAATCCAATTTCTCTTCCGTTTTAATGTCCACGGTAATTCGCTGTTTAATGGATTATCTAGTACATAATTATATAGAGTCCCTATCCAACAAAAACAACCGCTCAAAACCGCTTCAGAATGGAGAACAGACGCCTATGTTTTGCTGGTTTAAAGACGCCAACGATCCGTCGTGATACGTAGTATTATTGTGTATAAGCAGTATTTACTCTGCACCTCTTTACTACACCATACCTATTTCTGTTAACGATCCCTAGGTAATACGACTTGGGACTAGACTTTTTCCTACCCTACTCACTACCTTGTTCAAAGTCGGTTGATTTAAATTCGTGCAAACTAACGAATAACGAAAACATAGCAAATATTAGAAAGAATGTCTTGTGATGAGTTATATATCTCTATACTAACACATTTAATCAAAATTGATCTTGTCAAACGCAGTACAGTACCAAGCAATTGATTCAAGTGTTAACAAATTTCTTTTTTGTTGCGTTCAAAATACAGATTTACGTGCAAAATAATAGGAATTTGCGGGAGATTATACTTATTTAAAAACTTTAACGCAGAAGTTCACGTGGAATATGCACCGGCATGGTGCAAGTCAAGCGAGGCCGAGCCGGCGACCCCAAAGTCGAAAATCCATGTATCGAAGGTAATGGTCCAACTTGGTGGGACCAGCAAGATGTGGGTATTATGAGCTGTTAAAAGCAGGCGAAACAACTACGGAGGAGCGTTACTAAAGTCAACGGATGCGTTTGAAGCAAGCCATGGGCGAAAAACAGCCTGAATGGTACAATTCCCACGATAAGTTGATTTTTCAACATTACAAATATAGGCCATATGTTGCTTTTGTTGTCAAAAACTACCTGAAAGGGCATCAATCGGAAGTTCTAACCAGTGTCCAGCTTTCACTTCCGAAAGTAAATACAGGTCGAATTAATGCTTTGTAAAGTGTGATTTTATATGGCCGCGAAAGATGTTTTGATCGCAGAAGTTTTGAGTATGATGCGTAGAAAACTCTGTATGCGTCAGACAAATATCATCTGCGTATAGCCAAGAATTTTACTAATTTGTTAAAGTTGCAGTTTTGTGTTTGATTCGGTTTTTTCTGATCAACTCAAGCGTCAAATTAAATAGCAGGGGCGCGAGTGCATAACCTTGTCGAACATCTGATGTTATATCGAAAGGATCAGAAACTGACCCTTTGATTACTATTCTACAATTTGATCCCGATGTTGTGAGTTTACACAGAGAAAGAAGTTTCTCTGGGATACCAAGGCATATGAGTACGAACCGAAGGTAGTTGCGAATGATACTATCATATGCTTGCTTGAAATGCCTGTGTTGTACTCCCAACATTTTTCCAGAATCATCCTTAAGGTATAACATTGATCTGTGGTTGAACGGTTGGGACGAAAATCACACTGATAGTCACCGATGATAGATTCCGCGAACGGGATGAGTCGAGCAAGTACAACATTGGCTAGCATTTTATATGCAGTGTTCAGCAGTGAGATGCCACGATAATTTGAACACTTTACACGGTCACCTTTCTTATGCAGTGGAACAATGAGAGATTGGAACAACGGAACAATGAGATTTAGCAGGTAGTTCTTCTTGGTCCCAGATTGCAAGAATCATATCATATATACGTGAGACAAAAGCAATGTGATGTTAATCCTAAATTAACTGGTTTCAAGTCTGAGTTCTATTTTTATCTTCATTTTCGTAAGTAAGTAGGATACCTCATAATTTTGTATATCTCAACATAAATTCGATGGATTTTACCGCTGGTACTTGGCGAAACATGATGACTAATTGTAAATAAAATTCCTTGTTGTAGTATTTTTCAATTGCGAAATACTACAACAAGGAATTTTATTTACAATTATATCTCAATATGTTTACAAACCTATTTCATAGTCAATTATGTCTATTGCAACGGTGAAAATGTTTCTATATACTTCCATGTTAGTTACAGCTAGTTCTGCTACATATGCGTGTTTCTTTGTACGTAGTATTCTAGATTCTTGAATATGATACTGCAAGAAAAACTATACCGGATCGGTTTGTTCTTTGTCACGAAGTATAATGTTTTTGGTTTACCGATTTGATTTATTTAAATTCGTTCAAGCTTTTCCAAACTTTAGTGAACCTAAGTAGATAGAGAGTAAAGTGCCATTTTTTTTTAGCAAAAATGGAGAAAAAATTGCGCGGAAAAACTATTCGTGAAATAGCAGAACCATAAAAAAAATTACTGTTTCATCAAGATTAGTGAGAAGATTTAAAAAGCCTTTCTTACGCGTAAATAAACCAGTCTAGGAACCAGAGTTTCCTCCACTTGTCAAAGAAAATTTTGGAAAATAAAACTGACTTAAGGGGATTAGATGCAGTTTGTTTACTATATGAACAAAATTGACAGCACAATTATTGATGTTTGCTCTATTATTAAATTTCGACATGACACAAAGCATTAATTGAATGGCCATAACTAAAGAACAACACAAAATTAGAATCCTCAAAGATGCGATTGCCCAGACAACTTTGATGGAAGAGTGAGGTGTCAAAGAAATAACAATAAAGATGATGACATCAGTATAATTTTAACATAAGAAATCATCACACATGAGTTTTACAATGATCTAATCATAGATTTGTATGACGAATTAATTTAAATCGCAAAGAACTAAATACATATAATTAATATATTAAAAGTAAAGCCATTAAAAAAGAGGTACTGCAGTCATTGGAGTTGAAGTATTTTTGATTAGTGATTGGAATGCATAATATCACCCTCAGTATGCCATTCTTCAACTCCCTTTCATATTTTAAAGTACTTGAACCAAGTCTGTGTGTGTTGAAATCAATATTGATTAAGCGATCCATACTTTAAAAGTAACTTATTCAATCCACCACTCTATCATTTCAACAATTGTACCCAAAAAACACTGTGGCGTCCCAATGTTAGCACAATGCGTTCACGCGTGTCATGGCATGTTGTCAATTGGATGTCCAAGTGCATCCGGACATGGCAATCATAGTGCCATTATGGCGTGACGGCACGGTGTGGTACAAAATGTACGGATTCACTCTTTATTTTGTGGCCATTATGACATTATATGCGAAATGCGTAACGTGTTTCACTTAGTTTTTTATTATTACATAGATCATCTTGACAGCAGCAAATTTCATGGTAAAACTATAGTTTTTTTTCTTCGTATTCATTGCCAGAAATTAAAATATTCATATGCTATCTAAATTATAAAATTATAATCTAAAATATTTACAACAACATGTCATAATCCAATAAACATATGTTAATGTCATATGTCGTAAATACCTCGCAGAAAGTGAATTTATAAAATCACCTTTCAAAATCTTACGCACTAACACCAGAGTAAATAGCAAGAATTTAAATATCGTTTTTAAAATATATGTGAATGAACTTTAATGAAGATCAAAGTTGAACTATAGACTGAAAAATTGCAGAATGTTATATTCAAATACTTACAATATGGAAAAGGCAATGACCATGAATTCAATAAATATAGTGAAAGCGAGTAGTGTTAGGATAGTTATTCTTTTAAATAATATACAGTCATGATAATATAAAAATACATATTTATAGTTCCTAATGATATCAAACCAGTTATTATGAATAATATTAAATTTAAAAGTATAAGTGGCTTATAGATTTTAGAATTACAAGAGATGATGTAGTTAAAATTTAAATTGGATCCTTTTTTGTGTTTTTGATGGTCACACATACGAAAGAAGGGTGACAACCTCAGTCTCCCGAGTGGATAAATTCTATTATTTCATGCACACACAACAAAAAGGCGCTTTATTTAAATTAAATCGGGTTCTATACTATCCTTCGTCTTCTAAGCAAAAAAAATGTGGCGTATATTTTTATGCTCAAATCCAATAAATGCGATTCGTTCAATCCCATATATCACCCTCGGATTAGTCAATGCCGTTTACAATTGCATTTTGAGGTTAGTTGGGGTTATTTAAGAACAGGTTCGAATAGATAGCCTGCGTCGATTCTAGCTTCTATCTATCAATATACTGTTATTTTGTGTATTGATTCTAAATATTTAAAGAATTGATTCATTTAGCTTTTTAACACTTCAATTAGTCGACTATCAAAAGCATTATAATCAGAATAAACTACAAGCAATCTTCCTCCAACAAAGAATCAAATTACATAACAAAATTGAACAATATCATTGTTCATAACAACAAATAAAAACAATAAAAAGTTCGATTTCTTGGAACAAAAGTTACAACCCTAAATTTATAGCAATGTCAATGTAATAATATATCAATATGCAAACGATGTAACATAAATTCGAAAAGAGAAATTCTATAGTGCAATGTTTTAAGAAAGTGATTGCAATCTTAAATAAACAGGTCACATCCCATTGCAAAATAAAGAACAATTGTATAAGGAACGCGATATATTGTAAAACAAAAAAGTAATAAAAAAGTGAATTTTTAAGACAAAATTTAAGTGTGCACTATTTTTCCAAACAACTGTTCCTGAGTTTCTGAAACTAAAAAAGGAATATTCTAGTTAAATAACAAACTGATGTTAAGAATAGTAACATCGTTGCATACTTTGTACATTTTGGTATTTAAACTTTCGCGAATCGAATTTAAATTTTTCTTTCTTTGACGTTTTGTACAGTACATAATTTGTCATTGGTCAATTGCCATTTGTCACACTGGAGCAGCCAATAAACCACCTCGGTCTGAGAAAATTGTCTGCCTGCTTGAGCACAAAAAAAAGCCGGTAGAGTTGTATGTTGAACTCTGGTCTTCCCTGAAATCTATTAATCAAAGAGCACGATCAAAGTGCACAAGTGATATCTCAGCCTGATCTGATAATGTCTTTATACGTGATAAAGCCAAAAATCATTTACAAATGGTTAGACGGCTCTTAAACATCATAAATTTTCTCTTTGTAGTGTAATTTTTTGTTTGTCTGCAGCACAAATTTCCGGGAAACTTAATTCATGTTCTACATCAAACGAATTGTACTAAAAAGCCACAAATATCTAGATAATTTTGAAACCACCTATGAGTGCTCTCTGAGGCCATGTCAAAATCATGTCACACATGCAAATTATAGTGCAAAATTTTACAAATATCTCGACGGTTTCAAATTCATTTAGACTAGACTAGACTTTATTCCATATTAACGGGCTTAATTAAATATAACAAATGCTTAGACGTTTACGGATCCATCCAATACAACTTCGAAGAAAATTGACGAGACGAATTATATTTCACATTAATAAATACAAAAAATTGGAATTTTTTTACAGTAATTCAAAAACTGTGCACCACAATGGCCTCACAAGGTAGCTCAGCAAAACAAACGACAATAAGTTTATTTATTTTTTAACCCGGTCATCTTGTATTAGGGTTAGTTTTATACACATCTCAAATTTCAGGTCTGTAGGATTTATAGTTTACGAGATATTCGATATAATGGAAAAACACGTTTTACTTACTACTTTAATAGGGTTCGGTATAAAAAACGGAACCCTTAAAATGGTTGTTCACTACAGCTTTCATTGATGGCAGGATATTGATGATACTTTATTTTCATACATGATATTTGATACATGATCTGAAACTGCACGAAAAAGATTGATTACCGTTCTGGCAATATTAAACAGTGGGGAGGCGGATCACTAATAGTTAAAATTTCCAAAGGAATAAGTAAGTTTTTGTTCTGTTGTAAGTTTTCAAAGAAGCAAGCAATAAATCCTGAGCGATTTCGAGTCAAGGTTATGAGACGTGCATTTCTAGAGACTTGATCATGTAAGAGGCTGACGATTTCGGATGTTAGACGTGAATAGTGTTGCTGCCACAGATTTATTAGATATCTGCAACATAGTCATCGGTTAAATATACAAAACGATTTGTCCAACTGAGAAACCGATGATAAATGTTTCAATGTCCGGATAAATCTTTCAATTTACAAAATCTTACCTAGCCCGAGAGAAATCATTTCGAACTTTTGTATTACGACTATAAGACCGGAGGATCTAGATAAGAATGGATCTGGTGCTGCGTTGTAATTTGATCTGTTCGGCAGCGAAGATCGCTGGTAGAGAAAACCGTATCCGCCACAGAAGTGAGCCCTAACATAATGTTAAAACACTCTATACTTTTTTTTATTATTGGGCACTGGTACCAGATTAAGGCTGAGAATTTACTGAAATTCAAAAAACAATTTTTTTCTTGCTTTAAATTTGATTTAGTTTGAGTTGACAAAATAATGCGCAACCTTCAAACAAAACGCAAAGGTTCTATAAAATAGAAAATTTACAGGCTCTTACAATCGACAATTATCGAGAGTTGAGGATCGAGCCTCGGTTTGCTCGAAAAAGCCTAAAATAGCCGGGTGCTCGATAATCGACATTGAATATTCTATTTCTCCAAACATAACTTGACATCTTTTTTGGATACATTCTTTAATTGGATTTCAATTGGCAACTTAAAATTTAAGCTTTTTTGCCTTTTCAAGGTGGTTTCTGTTTTTAATAATGTCACATTAAATAACGGAAACTACTCTCACCTTTCCAAACGTTCTTCAAGAGACCAGTGAAACCCTAGTTTTAAATTTTGTTTTTAGAATGGTATACGTTCTTGTGGTAAGAAAAAGAATCCAAGCGGATTATTCCAATAACAAGGATTAGTTCATAACTAAGATTGAGGTTGCTACCGTTGAATGAATAGATTTAATCTGCCAGCATCCCTAAGATATCTTTTTGGATAGTGATATCTCACGGTTATTACCAGTGGTATGTGATGCCTCACCTTAACTTATATGTCAATATAGGGACTGAAGTACGCGGGATAGTCACATCCATAGATCAAAAATTAAAAAAATTTACAAAATAACAAAAACTGGTTCCTTCATGTGGAATATTTTTTTCTAATAATAAGTTGGCTGGAATTCTGGAATCGAAAGGATATAATTGAAAATAAAATTGCATTACGCGTTGCAAAAATTATAACATAAGTCTGAGGTACATGATTTAATTGATATTACTGTAACGTTTCTTGGCCGAGATACTAAATCCAATTTTTGCGAACAAGTGTACGATCTGCCCTTGTATCCAACGTGACAAAACAACTCTTGCCATCTATTTCTACCTTGACACTTAAGCCTTCTCCGTTTTCAGTCACTCTTGAAGTTGGGATGCATGTAACTTCTTTTTCAATTCTTTGTTCCACAATTTGTTTCTTACATTGCTTCCGTTGAATAGGAAAAGAAGATCTGTCATGTGTTTTGTCTCAGAAGTGCTGTGCGATATGTTCCGTTTTATCACATATCCTCCTGCTATTTCTGCACTCTGCATGGTCTTCTTCTTCTCTTGAACTTTTGCGAATAGGAACCAGTGATCTTTCTTGTTCCTGTTTATTGCTCCAGCACTCCTGTATAATATGACCCACCATGTCACATACCTTGTCGGATACCGCTTCTTCCCTTGTATGGTACCTCGTTGTGGTTGTTGTTATATTGATTGTACTTTTTGGTTTTCGTCGAGAACTTTCTGCTGCAGCAATTTAACTTCTTTCTGTACATTCTCGACCTGTTTTTCTACAATTTTCTCTACTTCGACTTGTAGACTTGTTGTTATTTATAGAATATTTTCGTCGATATGAGCCCGATTTTCTACCATTTGTTGATCGACGTTTGCGGACTGTTGATTAATGTTTTCAGACTTTTGTTTCATTTCTTCTCGACTTGCACGATGTTTGCAGACTGTTGTTTCATTTCAGTGCTGATAACCTCTATGTTTTCTTTTACTTCTTCTTTCATTTCGTTCTTTATTTGGTTCATAATGAAACTCATATTCTGCATCAAAGCCACTAACTGTGCAAAGTCGTTGTTTGTTGGCACGACTTGCCTCGTTGCTTCTACGGCACCTTCTTTATCCTCACAACTCTTTTCCTTTGGAACACTATCTGCTCCTTTTTGTCCAAAACGATGTTTATCAGGAACCAAACCAGCTGCTTCCATAGCTTTTATTAATTGTTCTTTCTACTCATTTTTGGCTCCCGTTGTTGATGAAAGATTCCATTTCTCCAACTCTCTTCAGATCTTGAACTTTTAATCCATTCAAATCCGTCTTATTTTCCAATCCCACTTCTGACATCATCTGTAACGATTCTTGGCCGAGATACTAATATTTGCTTCGATCAGTCAGGAAATTAAAACATAATGGATTTTCTAAACGTTATAATTTTTATTCTTATAAAATATTTCTGCTACTAGTATTCCCTTAATATTTTTTGTATTAACAATAATTCCTCAATTATAATATATATTGCACTTATGATAATCTATTACACTTAAAACAATCTCTTACAATTATTTTAACGAACTTTTGTCACCTTTAATTGAACGGCTGAGTAGAAAAAGGATAATATTCCAAAAAATGGAATATTATTCTTTATACGCTCATTAAACGAATTCGACATTCAACTACAAAATAGCTATCTCAGTTTATTTTTCGTATTTTTGGAATATTATCCTTTTTCTACTCAGCCGTTCAATTATTATTAAATCACTTTTATCGCTTTTATATTTTAAAACTACACTCTCAACTGACAATTTTATATTAATCCTATCCTCTACCACAACCTCTTATATATGTGACGTTCACTGCACAAAGCGACTAACTCCACTTTTTGGAAAATTTTAAATTTAAATGTCAAAGTACTTGCTATAGTCATAACTTTCTATGTTAAAAACAACTTTCCTGAATAATTAAGATAAACACCATTAAAAGTCAAAATTTGTCTGACCATTAAAAAATGACTATTAAAAACCTGACATTAAAAACTAATAATATCTATTACACTAATTAAATTACTACTATAATAGCTAATTGATATACTTAATAACCAAAATTAAATAAATTATGTTTATAATAACATTCCTGAATGATAAAGATTAACACTACCAAATATCGAAATTTATTTGACCTTTGAAAAAAATTCAATTTCTCAAAATTTTGTTTTATGGAGTTAATCGTTTTGTGCAGTGAACGGCTCATATACCACAAAAAAGCAATCTCAATATTTCTACCAAATTCTAGAACACAACCTTTTTTTCTTCCTTTATCAACAACACGATCTTCAAATGTTGACATATAGTTGTGAGATGTATTCTTTTCAATTTGTTTTTTTACCTATTCTCTAATAGAGTAAGTTTACTTTCTTATAGGATAAACAAAAACTTCCTGTTACGTGTTTACTTTGATTACGTTATATTTTATTTTGTTGATTTAGGTATTTAATGGTATGCGGTATCTCACGGTAACTTGTATTTCAATAGCAGGGACTTGCGAACGCGTTGTTGTTGCACCCGTAGATCAAAACAAAATTTACAAATCAACAAAAACTGATCTTTTTTTGCAGGTGATCGTATTGTGACGATTAGAGAACACGATAGAATATAACACAATAGAAAATGTTTCGAGCAAATACTCTTTAAAGGAAAAAGAAACTATTTTCTCTAAAGATTATTTTATCAAAAGATTTTCTCGAGATTTGTGTAGCTCAATATCCCTCCCTCAATCCTTAGCATAAGTAAACCCAGCTTGTCGATTATTAAGTGTGATTTAATTTTGCCCGCTTTAAAGTTTGCTACTTTTAATAATCTTAATAATAGCTCACATTTCGCTCAAGCTAAACTGATTATAAAAAAATAGCGAGAATTTAACAACAAACAAAAGCAAAATAAATAAATTATTCAAAATCACTCACCATCTCCTCGAAGTTTTCCTCTTGAAACAAATCTTTATTGAGATTCATTAACTCCGATATCAACATAACTTTTACTTGTTCCATAAACGTATTTGAGAACAGAGCAGCCAAAATAAAATCTCTGAAAAATCCTTGCATACCCGGAAACAAATATTCGGTACTAAAATTACTTGGTGCAACTAATCTTTGTCGTAACTTCGATAATTTATTTGGATCAGTATTAGGTAATTCCATTTGTAATTCTGGAATTGTGTCATCATAGTTACATGTAAGTAATAATTGTGCAACAAATAATTTGGACAAATGTGCCATATTGATTGGATGTTCAAATACTGTTATTAGTTCATTTACACTATGGCCAATGTTTATATTATAATTCGATGTCGATTTTGGATTTAAAAATTCGTATTCCCATTTCCTTAGAGTTGTATAAAATAAATCTCGTTGAGTTTTAAAACAACGAAATTCTTTTTCCGATGGATAGTTATAACGAGTATCATTTTCTTCTTGATAAAATACACTACTACTTGTATTGTTATCCATTATTCTAGTGTCGTTTAAATTTATTTTATGCGTATAAATATCTTTAAGAAAATTATACAAATTTACGTTATATTCACAAATCCGTTCATTTTCAATTAATACTTTCAACGTTGTCGTATCAAGTAGTGCCAATAACAATTTTTGTTTATCAAGAACTCCAAAACTAAAGTATATACAATTGTTTACCGATTTCAGTATAGAATTATACGAATTTATATTCGACGTTTCATTTAAAACAAGACCATCGGTGCCGGTTGTTGCAAAATTCTCCTTATCCAAATTTTGATAATCAATATTTATTAAATTTAATAAAAATGAAAGTTCTGCCAACACATTTGTCATTAAATTTAAGTCAATTATTATTGAATAAATTTTTATTAAATTTTGTAGTAAATGTTTATTATTGATTTTATTCAAATCAATTAAATTTAAACAGTTATTTGATAGTTTTTCTTTTCTAATTAAACTGGGGGATATTTTAATTGTTTGTTCTAATTCGTTTTGTAATTGTTTTAATGGCATTACTTTACTGTGTTGTTGTTGCAATGATTCGTTAAATAATAAAAAATCATTTTTTATTAAATTTTTTTCCTCCAATAAATTTTTACGATCTGTCACTCTTAAAATTTCATTCATTTCATGTTCTTCGGATTGTAAAGTCAACAAGTTGTTATCCGATTTAAATGATGAGGTTATAAATTCGTTTTGTATCGATTGATTTGATGCTTTTAATATTGGTGAATTGACAGCAGTTGGAACCACCCGTCGTTTTGGCTTAAGAATTGTAATGGGTTTATTCGATTGAATGGTACTACTATGACTATTATCAGTGTTCTCAAGAGAAGTACGTGATGGTGTTTGATTTGAATTGTTACAACTAAATGAGGATGCTGTTGAGTGATTTACAGATTTACTTTTATTTTGAATACTACTACGTTTTGATTTGTTACTACGTGTATTTGGTACAATATAATCAGCAAGACAAAATGAATTATTGTTACTTCGTGTGTTATCCGATTGAATATGTGAATATAAACTTTCATTACAATTGGATCCACTTTTGTTGATTGGTGTACTCGTATTGTATGCATCGTAGGAACGTACAGGCGTACTACAGCGATCAGTATTCCAACAGCTATTATTGCTTGGGCTTTTTATTGAAAATGATTCATTTAAGCCTGATTTACAACGTTCTTTCGACCGCTTCGTTGAATATGGACTGAGAATACTTTTCTCTATCTTTATCGTGCTCTGGTTATTGGTGTTTCGTGTCACCCCTATTGAATTTTTATCGTTATTTTCATAGTTTGAGAATAAATCCCGAGATACATTTTTACACACTGAATTATTACTAAGATTATTTGAAATATTACTCCTACATTCATTAACGTTGGTAGTTGTTACTTTACTCGGTGTATTACATGCAGATGAATTGTTTTTCGTAAATCTGAAAGTTTTTTTATATAAAATAAAATTATTATTATTATTATTTAATATTTATATTTCATGTATATAATAAATTACATAATATTGAAAAGTAAGAAAATAAAATAATTGTTTATAATAAAATAGAAAGTAAAGCAGCCGTAGTAGTGTTAAAGGTAAGAAATTAAAAAACAAAACAAAAAAGAAAAAAATTTATTTGTATTTTTGTTTTATTTCTCGATTATGCACTAAGATTAAGCAATTTGAAGTGGAAATTACATATCAATTTGCTATTCTGTAACAATATTTTTGTAACAAAAAATATGGATAGGTAATTACATTTAATTTTGGTAAGTAATATGAATTTGATCTGCTACTTTATTTTAAATTTGGGCGGTATATGGTGGTTTTAAATGGAAATTTATTAAATATGGAGAGAAGAAACAAAAACAAAATTTAGTGACTTAGTAGTTTAGTTAATGCATGGAATGCTTGCATGAATACTTTAATGTAAGTATAACTAAAGTAGGTCAATCTCACAAAATGTGAATCTCCAAAGATTTATTTCTTTTTGATTTTGTTTGATAGTGATTGCTGTCAATAACCGAAATATGATCTTTAGTCCAATAACTTTATACATAATAGTATGCGTCAAATCTGGTACTTCTGATTTTTTGCAGACTTGTTTATGATGTTGGCCTTATGAATAATCCAAGTTTGTGACCACGAGCGCCGAACGCAACTTTGACAAAAATCGGAAAAACCACGAAAAAATCGTAATTTGGCGATTATAACCCTAAAGGACTAGTTTTTGAAAAATTTTCTTAGGACGTTTTTAAAGTAGACTAAATTTGCTACAATATGAAACTAGAATTGTCTCTGAAAACTCAATAGTTTCCTAGATTAAGCCTCAAAAATTGAAAAAACCGCGAAAAAATCCTTATTTTTTCAAATGTTGGCGATTATAACCCTAAAGGACTAGTTTTTGAAAAAATATTCCTATGAAGTTTTTAAAGTAGACTAGGATGGTTTCCGAGATTAAGCCTTTCAAAGTTTATCATTTTTTTGGAACTTTGCAATTTTTGGCAATTCTGTCGTTCTGAATGAATGTTCGAAAGGCTAAAATATTGCAAAAAATTGCGAAGTTAAAAAAATGATAAACTTTGAAAGGCTTAATCTCGGAAACTATTGGGTTTTCAGAGACAATTCTGGTATCATATTATAGCAAATTTAGTCTACTTTAGAAACGTCTTAAGAAAATTTTTCCAAAAACTAGTCCTTTAGGATTATAATCGCCAAAATTTGAAAAAATTACGTTTTTTTCGCGGTTTTTTCGATTTTTGACAAAGTGGCGTTCGGCGCTCGAGGTCACAAACTTGGATTATTCATAAGGCCAACATCATAAACAAAAAAGATTGTTTTGTGGATTCAATTCAACAATAATTTATTAATTTAAATTACTGATTTCATTTAATCATAAACAAGTCTGCAAAAAATCAGAACTACCGGATTTGACGCATACTACCCCATACTTTCAGGCGACAAAGTTACTTTTTTTTTTTATAAGAAGTGTTGTGTAGTAGGAATTACAAAATGTGTCACAACAACACATAGATACCTTTTAAGACGTAGGTCCCACAACAACATGCGTCTTGAGGTATAGGTGGACGCTTTTTTTAAATCTTTGTGGATTGAAGGCACTCGAGACTATTGATTCGGGCAAAGCATTCCATGTGTACGATGTACGCACAAAGAAATCCCTTTGCTGGGGACTACTTGAATTAAAAACTGGTTTAAATAATATTGTAGAACGGTGAAATTAAAACGTTTTTATTAAATTTTTATTTTTTATTGTTCCATTCGGTCCGAAACAGAACAATCTGTCTTTGCAATTTAGGATGTATTAGATTGAGATTTGAGAGTTGTTTTTGCCTAGATTTATTAATTATACTTATTTTAGCGCCTGTCTTAGGTCAAGCAAACACTTCTGGCAAATTATATAATTAATTTTGTAGGCTAGTCTTGGTACAAAAACGATCGCCGAATTTGTACTCATATTAAGATATATAAATAGGAATATGTAACATATTAGGAGTTTGAAGATAAGGCATCATCAAAACCTTACAAACCAAGAAGATAAGTACATACTAGAGATAGTGGGATGAGAATGTAAAAGAAGACCATCAAGTGGAATCTCCTAAACAACTAAAGGATACACTCTCTACTATTGGTGTTTTCAAAATGAAGGATAAGTTCGATTTGACTTTATCATACATCTTCGCGTGAACAAGCATGTCAATGAATTCTGGTCAATCAATATGTAGACATGAACTGTAAAACACAGTAATCAACAATCGTTCTACTTCGAGTTCGGATAACAGACCCAAACCTTGCAACAGACTCAAACCAATAATAAACTAACTTGCTTGCAGTAGATCTGAATATGCGATTTATTTATTTATTTTGAGCAATTTTTCCCCTTAGGCATGCGTCCGTCTGGAATCTAACAACTCGTTATATAAATGTTTAGAAAGGATTTTCTGAAAACCTCAAGATCAGAACGTGATCCATTCATTAGCATTTGCACTGGGTGAAGGAGTAACTCATTTCCGTAAAAAAGAATTTGTTATAAACTTCGTACACTAGTGTCTGCTAATCTCGAACTGATCACAACAAAGTCCTCAAAAAATGTACCCGGACAACGATTTAGAAATAGGAACATAGATCAGGTTAGGTCTTAAAAACAAGACGAACTCTAAAAACTCATAAGCCAAGCCGATTTTTTTACACACTGGATAAAGTAAGATTACAAGAACTACTTTGACTAGGACGTGGAATTCATTGAAAGGGATTGTCATCAAAACGGAACAGAATTTAGAGTTGCTTTCTCATAGCTCATCCCGTTAACAACATGTCCTCGAATCTGTTTAATTAATTTCCGAAAACATTAACAACATCTCGAGGCACGATATCAAAAGTTTGGATTCGCGACTTTAATGCTCAACTTGGCAATAGGATGGAATTATTCACAATACATATCCGCCAAAACAGCTTGAATCGTACCGGCAATATTAACGCTACTGACTGTCGAAACTAAGGTAGCAATAATGTATAACTTAGTTATTTCTAGTGCTTTTTTTCCTCACAATAAAATCCACAAAGCGACTTGGTAATCAAATAATGGAAGAACCGAAAATCAACAAATCGATCACATTACGATCTCTATACAACTATAACTGACGTTCGATTATATCGCACCCTCAATGCAATGCTACCATAAGTCAAAAAGCTTGAAATTTTAATTTTGTTGCCTAATCTATATATAAATAAAAATAAATACGTAAGCAATATTTTTGCGGTACAATTTTAAAATATTTGCTCCATCAAAAGTGTGGCAATATGTATATCGTAGGAAAGGTCTTGAGTAGTAGATGTGCCGAAAAATACATTTTTTTGAATTTTGACGATTTTTTCAGAATAAATGGCAAAAATATTATAATTGTGTTTTTTGAGTTTTTTGTTTGGTTATTTTTTTTTCTTCTAAAAGTTGTTTGTTTCACAATTCAAAATCAATTATATCACATAATCAAACTCTGAAATAATGTATTGGAGCTATTTTGTTGGAGGTCTTTATACAATTTCTATTTACAATGACCGAGTTTCGGCCACTGGGCGATTCCTAGTTTAATACTAATATGGGTTACTATGTAGTGTAAGACTAACATACCTCATATTCTAATTTTAAGATTTAATTTTAATTTTGTAAGACTAACATATCTCATATTCTAATTAATTAATGCAAAAGTAAGACAACTCAAATTTAATTAATTAAAACATCAAAAACTGGTATTTGGGATAGTAATTTTTATTGGTATCAAACACAAAGCAAACAAAATAATATTGGAGTGTTTAACCACTGTGTTACATTGGTATACTAAGAATGAGTTTCTTTTGCATATTCTTAAATTAAATTGCAAATTCTTAAATTGCGATTATCTCAAAACTACAAATTTTTAAGTGTGTTACTATTGCACTGAGATTTGAGGGTGCGATATACATTATACAGAGCAGATATGAACATCAAAAACTGAGCAAAATCACAGCATCGGCGTAAAAAACAAACTCACGTTTTTGAAAATAAGTCGACAGCTGTGCTTATGAAAATTACAAAAAAAAATTGTTTTGGACTAGAAAAAATCCGTTCACTTGTCAAGGTTAAAAATACTTTTTTTTCAAAATTTCTACTCCCAACCCTCTCCAAATAATATTTCAAATTATGAGTTGACCACTATAGTTTCCATTCAATCTTTACGAGAATTTTTTTAATTGAAAAATTTCATATTTTTGAAAATAAGTCGAAAACTGATGTTCTTAAATTTTGTTTTTATATGAACCCCACTACTCAAGGTCAAAAATAATTTTTTTCAAAATTTCTACTCTCAACCCACTCCAAATAACATTTTAATTGATAAGCCGACCTCTATAGTTGGTGTTCAATCTTTAGTACATTTCCCGAAACCATGAATTTTTTCAATTTTTGTCTTTTGTAATGTTCGAAGTTAAGGGGCGGCGGACAGGAAAACAAACTCACGTTTTTGAAAAAAAGTCGAAAACTGTGCTTTCGAAAATTATAAAAACAATTGTTTGTCAAAATACCTTTCATATGACACCGTAGTACGGTGTCATATGAAAGGTATTTTGACAAACAATTGTATTTTCAACATTTCCAATTATCACCCTCCAAATAACATTTTAATTGATAAGCCGACCACTATAGTTTGTGTTCAATCTTTACAACAGTTCCTATAACCGTGAATTTTTCAATATTTACACCACAATTTTAAATTGTGTGAAGTAATGCAATCTATCGAGAAAAAAAAATCTTACACACACCAAAATTTGTTTTTTCTTTTGTTTCGGACGATCCTCTATCGGTAGTAAACAAAGTGGTGTCGGGTCCCCCGAGCACCTGTTTTTTTAAAGCTCAATAACATCTGTGCCTGATAATCGAATGGGATGAAACTTGGTACATAAACATTTAGTACGGTTCACAACAGTTTTGCATCCCAACTTCCGGTAAATTTTTTTCCAATTTGTTGAAGTTTTTTCAGTGTCTTTATGCACATTACAGCCTACAATAATGAAGCGATTATGATGAAACTTATGAAAAAGGTTTCAATTAGTGTGAGAAGATTATTATCATCTTTTGTAACACATTGATCAAAGTGGCGGAGGTCCACCATACAACTGCTGATTTTTCACACTTTGTTTTTAAAGTTTGTTGGGAGCATACAGACTTCATTCATTAATCAATTTTAATGACACTTTGAAAAAATATGGAAACTTAAATGACAAGATTAGTTTTTGAGCAATATTGGGATAAGTGTTGGAAGCCTCCCGAATACCTGTTTATTGTGCCATTGTTTTTTCATTGTTTGTTGGAAGCATACAACATTCGTTCGTGAATGAATTTTGATGACACTTTGAAAAAAGATGTAAATATGTATGGCAAGGAGCTGATTAGTTTTTGAGCGTTATTGAACAAAGTGGTAAGGGGTGGAGCAATTGCATTTTTAAAGCTTTATAACATCTGTACCTGATATTCGAATTGGATGAAATTTGGTACATACGCATTTAGTACGGTTCATAACAGTTATACATCCAAACTTCCCGTTTGTCATTGCCTTTAAATTTTTTTTTACTTATTCTCATACTACAGAATTTACGTTTGTTGGGAAAGTACAGCTTTCTATAATATTGATATAATTAGAACTACGCGATATCTGTAACAGTGGCTAACCATTAATTAAAGTTTTTTAAGGATATTAACTCACTATATATCCAGAACATTTTGATTCCAGAGCTGTGGTGAAGTTAGCCTTTGCATCAGTGTCACAATATATTTTTTTTGTAATGTTCGAAGTTAAGGGAGGGAGGGGAACAGGAAAACAAACTTACGTTTTTGGTAATAACTTGAAAACTAAGCAGTCGATAATTTATTGATTGTTTTTTGGAAATATTTTAATCTTTTTCGATTTTTCTATCTCGATCAATCTCGATTCCTTAAAAAATCTTTTGTTTTACTGTCTTTTTTTTTTATTCAAAGTTAAGCATGTTTAGTGTTAATTATAACGGATTACAAATTAACGTCTCTTAATATCCAAAGATACCATGCTAACTAGAGTTTGAGAAAGTAAATCAAGTTTCGCTGAAAAATTGTTGGTTTTAAAATTTTGGGGATTAAAATTGTCATGGAATTGCCACGCAGGTAAGGCATTCCAGAGATGAGAAACTCGGATGAAAATATCACGTTGGAAAGCGATAGTTCAACACCTTGTTATTTGAACCGTAAGAGGATGAGCTGCTACGGCTAGTGTTTCGCACAGGGTTTGCAGACTCAGATAAAATCGATTTAATTGTACTTGTAGTACTTGTAAAAAATCGTCAGATCGGCGACATTTCGTCTATGTTGCAAAGAATCAAGTTCGTTTGTAAGATTTGAATTCCCGATCAACTTAATAGCTCTTCGCTGTACAAATCAAGACATTTCAAACTTTTTAAGTATGCTCCACCCCAAATGTGAGAACAATATTCCATGAAAGGACGTATAAAAAACTTGCATATACTAAAAGAAGCTGTTCACGCCCGAAAAAAACAATTTTTGAACAGCATCTTTAGCTAGATTAAAAATATGAGAATTTCACTTCAAATTATTTTCAATTTCAACTCCTAAAAGTCTATAGATTCCTTTTCTACAAGATCAATTGAATCAAACTGTATAATGGAAACGGATTGGGTGTTGATAACCTAGTAAAATGATAAACTTGTGTTTACTCGTGTTAAATTCAACACTATTAAAAATACCCTTCAAAAATTGTTTTCAGATCATTGTTTAAAGACTGTATCAAATTTAATCTAGTATCATTAAGCACCGTCGGTGTATGTGCAATAGATATTTCATGAGATGCATGGAGCGTGCTATCATCAGCAAAACTATGGATTGGGTGAATTGTTGATTCCAAGAAGTCATTAATATAGATGAGAGAAAGAGTTGGGGAAAGAGTGGCATCCTGAGGAACTCCAGCATTAGTAGAAAATGCATCCGATGAGACACCTTCAATATTAACCTGAAATTTTCGATCAGTAATAAAAAAAAATATCCTTGTCTATGTCTATAAAATACAGATAAATACAAATAATCGAATGTTTTTAGTAGGTGTGGACATATACATTTTATAACTGTAGAAAATTTCAAGTTGATAGCACTTATAGTTTGTGAGAAATTTGATTATGTAGAAATTTGGACTGACACGGAAGTCTCACCAATAGGACACCGTTTTTACTTTTTCAAAGTACGGAGCCCTGAAAACCATTTGATAAAGTGTGGCATAAAAATCTCATAGCTAAATTAAAATCTTATGGCATAGACCATCTTACCGACTCATGGATTCATAGTTTTCTTACAGGTCGCCAGTTTCATGTTAATTTAGATGGTATCACATCCAATATTTTCACAACCAATGCTGGGGTTCTCCAAGGGTCTGCACTCTCGTTTCTTTTATACGTTAATGACTTACTTATTTCCACAGTGCACCCAATCCATAGTTTTGCTGATGACAGCACATTGCATGCATCACATGCATCAAGTAAATTTCGATCTCATACTGCAGTTACCACTGATAGAGAGCTGCTAATTAATTCTATCAACAAAGATCTGGATCGTATAATGGAATGGGGTGATCGTAATCTTGTTTCATTTATTCCACCCAAAACCAAACTATGCCGTCTTTTATGAATAGACCGACATAAAAATTTCCCTATTAAAATAAACCATGAGCAATTACGTGAGGTTCAATCAGTTAGACTAGAATCTTCAAGTCCTTGTTCATGTATGGAGTACTGCTGTCATGTTAAGGGAGGTGCTTGTCAGTCAACAATAAAATGTCTAGACTCTGTACAGAGAAAAGCAATACGGTTGATTGGTAATACCAAACTAACGGACAATCTTGATTCACTCCAGCACAGAAGAAATGTGGCTGAATTGCCAATCTACTATAAATATAGCTTTAGCAAATTCTCCTCTAAGGAAATTCAAAATATCCTTCCATCGTGTGCGCAGTATAATCGACAAACAAGAGCTGCCGAGTTTTCCCTCCATTTGTTGTACAAATACCTCGTTGTAGAACTGTGTCCTTCCAGAGCGACTATTTTAATAGAGTGGCCAAATTGTGGAACTCAATGCCTCCCTCTGTATTTCGCGATGAATTTTACCCTCAGGCATTTAATGAAAATAACCATCGTCATTTAAAACAATTAGTATAGTTATCCCTATACCCCCATTCCTTCCATTTTCTTCATCTCCTTTCTTTATAGTTGACATGGTATCTTCGGATATTCAAAGAGTCTGAATAATGAATATTTCATATTTAGTGTGCTAAACATGTCTAACTAATTAATAATAATAAAAAAATTGCAAATCTTGTTAATTTTGTCAAAATTTTTATTCAACTGTTTTCGAAGTTAAGGGTGTGGACAACCACATTTTCGATAGTATGTAAAACCTAAGGAAAAAAATTGAGATCTTCCTTTAAATGTCTTAAAGGTTTGATCTTCTTTTAAATGTCATTACATTTTATGACTTTCCATGACCAAAAGAAAATTTTCCTGATTTCGGGAATTTCATACTTGGTGGACACAATATGTTTAAGGTGTTTTGCTTTTTAAGGGATTTTAGCTTTTCGAAATAACCTCAACCGAATTAATTTTTTATATGTATCATCTCGGCAGGATATTAAGATTCGATAGTTTCGCACACCGCACTTCAACAGCATTGTTGGTCTTCATTTGCTACATTCTCTTCCACAATGTTATTTCTATCGGCGTCAATATTTTAACTCCCATCAGTAATTTGTTCATTTTGCAAATTACTGTCAACTTCTACTCGGTAATCATGTTCACCATCTACAGAGATAAGATTGGGTACATCAACTACTGTCTGAAACTGAGATGAATTAGAAGGTCTCTGATTTCAAAATTATATCGAGTTATATACTCTCCATCGTCTGTCTTAAGTGAACCAAAGAAATGACAAAGAACTTTCTTCTTCATCTAGCCCAATCAAGAACTATATTAATTATTTAACTCATTCTCCATGATGTAAAAATACTTAAACAAATCTCAAGCGGTAAAAAAGAAATTCACTGTCGACCTGAAAGCCATCATTAAGATAGGAGCCACGTTTTTAATGCAATAGCACAAAATATGAATTACTTATTAAAATAATCACTTGAATTCCATGACGTGGTTTATAAAATGTCTGAATTTGCGTTCTGAAAATTTAATCTTATAAAATTCTTTTCTTTTTTTTCACTGTAAGAAGTATTGTGATGAAAATAATAATCATCATTACTCGATATAACATTTTCATTAAAATTAATTGGACACCTACATAACTAATGTGATTTGTTGAATTGTATATAGTAAAAATTTCTAATAATAATCAATTCTCAAAAATTGTTATATTTGATATTTCAACAAATAAAAATAAATAAACTTTTTCCAATTATTAATTTTATAAATTTTTAAATATAATGACAATTTATCATCGTCTTAAATTTTTTTCTTAAGGTATATAATATATATATTTTTCTTTTTGTTAAAAGAAAAAAAAACATAAATGTTGTAACATAAAACTAGAAATAGAAATTAATTTTTCTTATAAATTTTCGATTTTTTTTTCGTTAGAAAAGCAAAAGTTAAATTTGCAAAGAAAATGAAATAATGTTACTTTATGGATTTTTTTTTAAACTTATTTAACTTTTATATTAATATTTCCATCTTAAACCATGAAATTAAATTTACGACCGAAAAAATTTAATTAATTATTTTTCAATTCATAATAATTTGAATTATGTAAAACTAAGTAGTATAAGTAAAGTTAATTGATATAATTTATTACTTTGGAGTATTATTAATTTGACTATTACGAGGCCATTATTTAACAATTTTTGCATCAAAATTTTCTGTTTGTTATATAGTATTCATTGGGGACATTTGAAATATAATCAATCATATTAACGATTTGTTTAGAAAGCTGATACAGTTAACTTAATATGCCTTTTTTTGTCCTCGAAATTAAAAAAAAAGATGCTGCAAATTGCACAACCAGAAAGCTTGAAATATCAAATAAATATCAACATTTACTTATATTCAAGCAGACATCAAACCTCCATTTAGAATTAATTTTACATAATATTAAATTATTTGTTTGAAAGTTTTCAATGATAATAAATATTTTGTGTTGAAGGATATCCTTTCTTCATGCTTGGCAAAGCTGTTATTGTTCCAAAATTCACAATATACTATTCGTCGTATTGATATTATTTCGTTTTATAAAGGAGTTTACAGTTTACCGTATATTCAATTCTTTGTTTGTCGGCCGGCATCCTATCATAAGACAGACTACTCTTTAGTTGAAAGTAATTAAGTAAGATTTTATTTTGACAAAACGCATCTCACGCTCCCTCCCTTTCATATGGGTATTAACGCTCAGTTATGGCTGCATCAACTGTTTGTTGTATTTATTTGAAAAAAATACTAAAACTAGAATATAGACAAATCTAGAAATTCCTATTACCAATTCATTTGTAAACCCGAATTATCTTCCTCATGTAACGCATGTGCTAAAACTGAAAAATAAATAGAAAATTCGCTTGTCCACTACTCGTAGTTTCGGTGAACCTATATCAAGAACAAAATTTGCTAAATTTGCTAAATTACTAAACCATACCGACAGTTTTTGAAAGATGTTTACTAATTTGTTTTCTGTGATGCAGCAAATACAAAAAACAATGCTAACAGTCGCATTCGCAGTACACAAACCTCTGACAAATTCAAATCATATGCCAAAACTAGCGCTAAATATTACATTAATAAAACGTTGATCAATCCAATTTTACTTCTTGTAGTGAAAGAAGTTAAATTTGGCAAATGTTTTGCCACATCCAAAGAACGGCGCAAAATTCAACAAAATTGGTTTTGAAATTTTTTGAATCTCCATAGAGCGCTGACAAATCTAAATCATGTTTCATATTCAACGGCCAACACAAAATACTACAAATGCATAAAACTTTATAAATATCTGATGGTGCCGAAACTATTCTAATAATGATCCCAAATTAGTGTTTTGGACCAGAGATCTGGATTCAGTTGGTTTTGTCAAATATCTCAAACCGACCAAATTTCGTATTTCTTTGTCAACTGACCCCAATGGCGAATCTGACTCGTGTTCCACTTCTAACGGATATCACCAAGTTTTACAAAAGATTTCGAATCAATAATAATATGATATCTCCACATTCTGCTCTCCGGAACCGCGAAGGTGAATCCGCCGAACTGTTTGCAGATCGTAACCTACTCACTCAACTAGTCGATAAACCAACTCGCATTCCTAATATTAGCAGTCACACTCCTCATTCTAGATCCATTTCTTTCTACTCACCCTGATAAATACATAATAATGGTCGATTCGCCTATTGGCTCATCTGATCACTGCCTGGTAAGGGTAGAATTCAAAACAAATCCTTCTGCAATAGACAATACTCCACCTCCACGAATTTAATGGCATTATAGGAATGCGAACTGCGGTGCTATTAACAACCTTTTGTCCCATCTCAACTGGGCTTGATTATCTGCTGATAAAAACGTAAATGCAATTACGCTGCGAATAACACCAGCCATCCGATCAGCTATGGAACGTCATTCCAACATCTATTCAGAAACCGAAGTCCGCAAACAACTCATGGTTTAATGAAGCCTGCCTGTCAGCAATTGAGTCCAAACATAGAACTCACGTGCTCAATTCCAACAAACAGCTACTGCTAACAATCGTGAACTTCTGACAGGTGCCCGTAGAAGTGCTAAAAATGCCATAAACAATGCCAAACGATTAGACAACCTGAAACTCGTGACAAAATTAGACAAATCCTGAACGGCAATAACAATCCCAAATCTTTCTGGTCATTTGCTGGCGTGGTCCAAAGAAATTTGATGGGTAAAAAAACATCACAAGTTCCTCCTCTCAAATCACGCAATATAATTCAATCCACATGTAAACAAAAAGCTGATCTTTTAGCTTCTCACTTTGCAATCGCCTTACAACTGTAAGCTTCTAATCAGCTGCCGCCTTCCCACTCAATAGGCAAATACTCTATGAAAAAGGTCTATTTCCGCAGTCGAGTTGTATCAAAGATCCTTAAAGAACTAAATGTGAATAAATCAGCCGGTCCACGAGTACTTAGAAACTGCCATCAATCTTTAGCTAAACAGTTACTTAGAGTATTCCACCTTTCTATGATAACTTGCACTATTCCATAGTCATGGTCCACACAATTTCAAAAAAAGGAAATAAAACCGATCTTTCCAACAATAGGCCGATTGCTATAGTCCCCATACTCTCTAAGTAATGGAATCAATAACAAATTTTCGTCTAATGAACTTCTTGGAGGATTGCAATTTACTGTCAGATCGCAAATATGGATTTCGAAGAGGCAGGTCTGCTAGTGATTTAATGGTGTATTTGACTGACTTATTGAACCGTAATATTGTTAATAAAGGTGGAACGCAAATAGTCGCTTTAGATATTTCTAAAGCCTTTGACCGTGTTTGGCATAAGTCATTGTTTGTTAAACTAACGGCACTGGACATTGTTAGCTCCATGGATTAAGAGCTTTCTGAAGAACCGCATAATACAGGTAGTTGTCGATGGCTCAACCTCTAACTCCCATATTTTTGACGCTGGTGTTCCCCAAGGATCCGTTCTTTCCCCCACCCTATTCATGATTTTCATAAACGATATTTCACTATCCACTCTTATTCCAGTCTATTGGTACGCGGAAGATAGTACCTTGTCCTCTGGGTACAATTTCCACAGTCATGCTTCAAAACGAGATGAAATGATGTCTTCTTTCTTTGTCACAGGACATCAATATCATCTCTATATGGGGGAAGCTAACCGGGTCGAATTCAATACATATAAATTTCAAGCTTGTCTTTACACACATAACTGCGACAGACCGGACCTTTCAGCCTGCATTGATGATTCCCCATTTAACAACTCTCTATCGACTCACATGCTTGGTCTAGAAGTAGATTCCAAACTTTCTTGGGAAGACCATATTTATCCAATAAATGTTTAGGTTGTCTAAGAACAAGTAAATTCTACTTTGCTCTTTCTAAATTGCTGATTATATAAAGCTTTTATAAGACCCCATCTGGAATATAATTCCCATGTATGGGCAGGGGTAGCAAAAACTCATTTAGTCGCATTAGATAGAAATCAAAAACGAGCATGCAAGTTAATTGATGATACTAATATAACAAACTCTTTGGATTCCCTCGATCATAGACGCAATATAGGAGCCCTCTGTGTATTTTATAAATACTATTATGTTAAGTATTCAGCTAAGATAAAAGAGGTAATGCCTCTACGACGTCAGGTCTCGCGCACTACATACTTGTCTAGCAATAAACTCCCATGAGCACTCGCTTGAACTATTCTTTGGCCGAACTGAGCAATATTTCTCGTCTTTTTCTCGTCCACGAACGACCTCTTTATGGAATTCTCTAAAATTCGCTGTTTTTTCGTCTAGTTACAACCTTCAAAAATTTAAGCTTAACATAAAGTATCTCTCTCACATTAAAAGTAAATACACCAACCCTTTACACATTTCCCTCCCTTTCCTCTGCTATCCCCTTGCATATTGTGCTCCTTCACTTTCCACTCCTCTTCTTCAAAATGTTGTGCCTGAATTAAATATCAAATTTTTTACTGTTCATTATGGATACATGTTATCTAAACAAAAACAATATAAAATATAAAAATATTTCAAATGGGTTTAAACAATTTTTCAAAGCAGAATAATGTAAGCAATAAGCACGTCCACTTCACAAAGTGAAGATCAATCCGACTCGTGTTAGACATATAATGGATTACGTCAAATTTGGATTAGTTATTACGTCTCGATTTAACGAAATTATTGAATCGAGAAGTCAGTAGATAGAAAAAATCATACTAAGTCTATCATGTCTATCAATTCATCCTAACAGCACTCTAGTTAATTAATTCGTTTCCAAGTATAATAAACTGTGCTTAATATAACAAGTGTCTAGATAACTCCAGATATATCCAGATATGTTTTTACGGAAAGAAAAACTTCAGACAAAGTAAAAAATCGCATTTTGTTCCACAGCAAAATTTGGACTAAAAGTTTAACACAGCACAAAATGACCATCTGTTTTGCGGCCAGACGTCCATCACAACCAACGAAAACTACTACAGCGATATCATAAATTATTGTTTCTAAATTTAGGTTTCGTGAATTTTAATATTAGCAAGGCCGACCGGAAGTGTGTCAAAAAGATCATTAAGAAAAATTTTGCACACTTATGTTTAAAAAAGATTTATTTTAAGCACTAATGAGTAATGGATAATAATTTTGAATGTGGAGAAATGAGCATGCATGGGCCGGCATTTGTATGTGAGACAAGGATCTTGATTATTGTATTATGTGTGAGGTATGATGTAAGTGTGTCAAATAAAAGTCGTAAGTGTGCCCAAAACAGAGCTGCGCAGTCGGTGCCAAAATTAAGCGACGCCGACTCCGACCCCGACTTTTTTAAATCAGAATCCGACTCTGACTCCGACTTTGACTCGGACTCTGACTACGACTTCTATATATAAAATATAAAATATTTTTATTTCATTTCGAAACTATGAATGCGAAACTATGAATTCCACAAAATGTGATAAAGCACCTGGTATCGACGATATAACATCCAAAATGATTGTACAACCCGACTAGCAATTTGTTCAGGTATACCCTATTATGATCCGGGCCGGATCAGGGTATAATAAGGTAAATCCTTATAGGGCATTTGCATCCGGCCCCCATCAGAAATCATACTTGATTTCACTACTAGGGCGTGCCGTATTTGTCCTGATCCGGCCCGGATTTCTAAAACCTATCTCATCCCTAGTAGTAAATGCCGGACCAGGGCCGGATCAGAATCATATCTGATTTCCAATTAAGGTTTGCCTTATTTGTCCTGATCTGAGCCCTATTTCATTTTAATAAATTTCACTAGAGTATTATCCATTTTAGATATACATAGTTTGCGAAATTTCACATATACTTTAGTTATCGCTTCTCTGCGTTATGTTATGAATACATATAGGTAAGTATAAAGTTAGAATATTTTTATAAACATTTTTGGCTAATGTATGTAGTAGTAAATTTCCTAATTTTTCTAATGTATGTTAAAGAAAATTCGCTATTTTATCTCCGGTCCGGTCCTCCGGATCCGGTCCTGGTCCGTAGTAGGGCTGCCTGATCCGGTTTGGATAGTCTGAGGCGTTACACTACTGATCAGCAACTGTTTAGTGTGCCTGATACGTTCCCTATCAGTAGTAGGGAAAGCCGTATCCGGTGCAGATCTGAGCCCTTACATAATGCTAGTCGGGAAGACAGCAAATTTTTTTCTTCAAGATTGTTTGAACTTGTTTAAATGATCTCAAATGGGCCAAAGACTTTCTCAAACGGAATACTGTAATGGCGGCTCCATTATCAATGGGGATCCTTAATAAACTGGGGATCATTATTCAAAGTGACAGTACAGAAGCCTGAATGCTGCGCACGAATAGAGAACGAAGTACGAATTTAAAGTTGACTCCGGCGTAAAACAAAGTTATGCTATTTCCGCTATATACTTTTCAATCTGGTCATATATGAATGTGTGAGATTAAAAGAAAAAACCGATTAAAAACAATGTCTTGGCATTAAACTCAGTACATATGACAGTGTACGCTGATGATATTGTCATCCTTGGTCGAAGTGAAATTTTAATAAATGAGACTTCAAGTCGCTTGAGAAAATTGATAGACAAACTGGCCTGCAATCAGACTTTATTAAGAGAGACTGAGAAAAAGTTTTGATGTGGAGTGAAAAAAGAATCGATGGCGTATTTATTTGGAATCAAATCTTGACTAAAACAACAGCATAGTTACAAATTTTGCAACTAGAATCGCTGCAGGTAATCGAACTAGCAATACTCGATTAAACCTCTTTTTGAATTACCGTATTTTTTAAAAACCTACTTACACCAAACTCAAGATATACAAGACATTGATTAGACAAGTGATGATGTGTGGGTCACAAACGTAGAGCTGGTTTAGAGTCTGGAATTAATAAAATAATTATCGTCAGTTCCCTAGAGAGTAAACGACCGCTATGTCGAACATAACTACAATCGGATGCTACCGTGTAATAGTTTTTATACTGCTGTTACTACTGCCGAATTACGGTGGTTTTTATTCGAAGCTGGTTAGTTCGGCAACAATCCTACATGGAGCAGAAACAAACGAAAAATTTGTGATATTTTTCCAAAGAATTGATATATTAAAATATTTTAATAAGCCAATTTTAAAATATTTTTATTCTCTTCCATTTATTAATATCAGCTTTGTTTGCATGTTTTTTTCCATAATAATAGTATGTATGTATAGTAGAATTTTTTTACCAGCGAATACAAAAATTGGTGGTTGTGCGCATATTCATATGCGCATGTGCGAATATTTAGTGTCTCAGATTAAAATATTAAAAAAACTGTTGGGGTCCCATTGAAATGGAAAAAAACGCATACAATTAACAAATTACTATTGAAATTCAACCAATTATAATAGAAAACCAAAAACTAGTAAAAATATTAATGATTTTGTAGGTAGTATAACAAAATTTTGATAATTAAAAATAATTACAATAAAAATAACGACGCCTATGTAAACAAATGTCACAACAAACAAATGGTACGAACTAGGAGTTGAAGTTTAACTAATATAATTGTTTTTAAAACAAATATATCCCAAAATAATACATCTCTGATTTACTTTTTGTCTCATCTTTTATCTCTTGCTGTGTGTTATCTGTCAAAAATTCATTGGTAAAAAAATTCTACTATATTATTGTATTGTTTGTTTTCTAACCTATAGCCTAATGAACTTAACCTATTGTCTAATGAAAATTTTTCTGTAAAAAAATTGGTATGATTCCAATTGGTGAAATTGTTTTGATTGTATTAAAATTATTTTCAAATTATAATCACAATAGCTTTGATACGTTTTGTTTAAAAATCAATTTTAGTTAAATTCTCTTATTTCTTCCTGGTTAAGAAAACGCCGAGGCCAAACTTGGGCCAAGCCCGCACCATAGCTTTTGGGGTTTGGGCCAGGCTTGACATATTCCAACGGCCCAGACCTGGGCCAAGGTTGGACTGATATCCGGAGCCAAGTCTGGCAAATTCCTTTAAATGTGTGGAAAAAGGTTGTGGAAAGAGTAACATATATGAAAATAAAGATAAACATAATATGGCCTGCACATGTTATCAATGCATTACACTGGTTAATAACGCGTAATATAGTAAACTGAACATTGGTTCAGTCTAGGCATTCACAACTGGCCCAGACTGAAACCAAAACTAACTAGCCAACGCTTGGCTCGCAAATACTGGCCCGAGATTGGTCCGTTGTTTAATATTGGCAGTTCCTACCCGGGTTTTAGTTGAATTTGGTTAATTGTATGGGATGGGGTTTTTTTATCATTAGGGTTTTTTTAAATCAGGAATTTGATTTATCAATTAAATTAAAACAATAAAGATTTATTGTTTTAATTGAAGAAACCGTTTCTATTTTATATAGTACATAATTCTTTGCCAGAGAATAAAGTAATGTAATCAGTTCGTGTTTAATGTATTTCATTCTTTCGCAAATTAAAAATTCTCGCTCGTGTCTCGCTCGAATTTTAAACTTTTGCTTAAGAATAAACTAACAGATTAAATACTGATTGGTTAAACTACTATTAAATTTAAATGAAACTATTCCAAAATAATTTTTATTATTCTGTTGTTTTTTATTTGCGTACATATATCTATAGAAACAAAAATAAAATATGCAGAAGCAAATATAAGCAAATAAAACAAGGAATCGGAGTCGACAAATTTTTTGATTATTTTTCCGACTCCGACTCCAGTTACTAGAAAAGAAAACTGCTAGACTCCGACTCCGCAGCCCTGGCCAAAACAATGATTTTTATACAATTTGTTTCCTAATTATTTTGACAAACATATACAGTGAGAAACATTTGATATATTTTACACTGCTTGTCGTTGGCACTTGGCGTAAATATTCAAATAACATTATGTATAGTGTATACCACTCGTTACGTTACGCAAAATAACTTTAGAATTTAATTAATAAAAAAACACAAAGTTAATTTTTGGATACTCAACATATATTTCGGTTTGTTAGACCTCATTCCTGAAGATGGTCTAACAAACCGAAATATATATCGAGTATCCAAAAATTAGCTTTATTTTAAATTAATTAACTTCTAAAGTTGTTCTGCGTAAAGTAACAAGTGGTATACATAATGTTCTATGTAAGAAACATTTAACACAAAAAGGTAATTATCTAAATGACATGTAATGTAATTGAACATGGCCATGAAATATGGTAGAATCCCGCTTTAGCTACGCCAAACTAATAGCAACAGTTCATATTGTATATCATATTGTATTGTATTCTATTTAAAATATAATATTGTTGCGGATTAAATAATGTTTTTTCACAAAATTGTAGTTATTGAAAAGAAGAATTTCCACTGAAGGGGGCCTTTTTTATCTCAAGTGTAAAATTTTCTTCTTTAAATAGTAAATTGTCGCAACCATGATAAAAAACAATATGTATTTTGCAGATTATATTTCCGTTTTCTAATTTTTTTAAAATTTATATTTAATATCCCTTATATTTGCCATCACAAAAAAATAGCATTTCCTACGCGAGATGAAAACGTTTTTCGTTCGTCAACTTGCTAGCTCGTCTTGTGGACAAATATTTGCTTCCGAAAAACGATGTTTTCATCTGTTATAGCAAAAAACACCATTTTCCTCTTCAAAAATTGTGAGCCATACATAATAATTAAAACAAAAATTTTATTTTCTTACCCTTAACAAAAACCCCTTGAAATTCCTTCGAACTTTTAAAGATAAATAATTAACAATAAATCTCCTTGAATGAGTATTTTAATTTCTACAGCAAAATGTACAATATTTTAAAAAAATATAAAATAAACTAAAAACGAAGTGTTTTCAACATATTATTTCTTTTTACATGAATTGAAATAAAAAATGCAAAAAATAACGAAAGACAAAGAAATAAAAAAAATTAAATTTATAAAAAAACAAGGAAAAAATTGAAAATATTATTATTACTTACTCTTCTGTTTGATTTCTTATAAAATTTAAAAAATATACAGCAAACTCTTCTAAAGAACATTGATCCTTGAACTTCTGCAATATAAAAAACATTGAAAAAATAAGAATTAAATTAAATCATATCGCGCGGTCTTTGTTGATTATAACATTTTCTTCTATTTTTCTGGCCTATAATATGCAACAGGAACAGATAGAGAGGGAGATGAGATATTAGATTAATTAAACATGGTTCCTTTTTTTTATTACAAGTACGTTAATTTCATTTGTTAATGGAAAATTTTGAAAAGTTTATAGTTAATTCATTTAAAGGAAATTAAATGTGGTAGAGAGAAAGTAATTAAAGGAATTAAGCAAAGGGTGATTCAAAATATAATTACGTTTAAAGCTTGAAAAAATCAACCTTCGCTTTTATATGTTCAATTTCAATTTATCGTGTTGGGGCTTTTGTGCATCGTTTTAAATGAAATTTAATCATCACATTAAAAAATCGTACAAATTTATTTATTATTTTAAAAATACAAATCGCAATGGGGTTTAGTCGAAAAAACTGTTCAAAAGACGATTTTTTTGATATTCAGTAAATAAGAAATACAATTTTTATGCGGTGGTGTAACAATTAGAGACTTAAGCCGCAATTAGACTATTGCAGAACTCTGCATAATTTTTGCAATGATAGTGTGTAAAATATTCATTGCAGAAAAGTTTGTCAATGAACTCATTGCAAAACATTGTAATGACTCATTGCAATGTTTTGCAATGAGTTCATATTGCCAAACTTTTCTGCAATGAATATTTTACACGCTACCATTGCACGACTATTACAGAAATATTGCAGAGTTCTGCAATAGTCTAATTGCGGCTTTATAACAGAATTTCAAAGAATTTTATACAAAATCGTATAAGTGTAAGAACAATGATTGTTAGTAGTAGGATAGTATAAATTTAAAATAGATAGATTATAGTGATGGAAATGACTAGTTGCATTTCGACAATACATCATTTCGATGGTTTTCTAAACCTACCTCCTAAAATAAAATTATGAATTATTGTAACGTATTATTTACCCACCAAATTGGCTTACTTCTCAATTCTTTAACCGCATTTCCTTAATCTGCTTTTGACTCAATCAGTAAATAATATATAATAACACCAGGTTTAATTAGGCATTCGATATGACTTATTTATTTATTCTAAAAGCAAGAAATAAGAAAATCTGACTAGTCAGTGGATTAATGCCCATTGAAGTATAGTCAGATTTTCGAAATAGGGAAATATTTAATATAATAAAAACATATAAACAATTAGCGATATATACACAAACATAAGTAACACATATATAACAAAACCAAGAAAAAAAGCAATAAATTATTATACAAATATAAAACTAGTCAAAAAATGATTCAACTATATTCTTAAAATATTCTCTCACATTGTATTTGAACTTGACTAAGGTTTATGATTTCTTAATGTCATCGGGGATTGTATTGTAAATAAACGGACCCATGAATGATACTGCCTTCCTTTCAAATTAAGTTCAAATATGATGATATTTAATCATATTATAATTTCTTGTGACATAACCATGATCCATACAAGTAAATTTCAGATTCGACTGCGTCGACGATATATTAAGATTTTTATACATATGGGTGGGTAATTCTTTTACAAACCGAACACCTTTCTGATCGACACCTCTTCGATTTGGCTGAAACTTTTTTTGTGGATTCTATGTCGAAAAAAAAGAGATACGTGTCCGAGCAATTTTTTTTCGCAAATTTTCGATAGTACAAGTGATTGAACATTTCAAAAAAGCGAGTTTTTTGGCTTGTATACTTATTTTCAAAAATTCATAGTTTCGAATCTGTAATAGCTACAAAATTTTTACAAAATTTTTATTTTTTTTTGTAGCTGAAGGACTGAACTTTGATAAAAAAAATATTTTTTATAAAAAATTTTAACAATCTATAAACAGTATAAACAGTTATAACAATATATAAACAGTTTAAATGTTTAAATCGATTTTTAACAAACGCCCCCAAAACGAATAGAGCTGTTAGTATTTTCATTGTATTCTCCGTCAAATTTTACGACAAAAACATGTTTCTAAAATATGGTACCTTTTTAATTATTATTCTTAAAATATTGATTTATGTAGCGCGTAATGACCAAAAAACGGTTTTTTGCTAATAAAACAAAATCTGTAACTTGTATCATAAAAAAAGTTATATGTAAAAGTTGTAGATAATTAAAAGATCTACAACTTTTGTCTAAACTAGTTTTTGACATAATCTCAAAATTTTGAATTAAATTGCAAAATATGTTAGAAATCATCTTTGTAACAATTATTTATTGAAAATTTACATAGAAAAAATGTATGGGTAATTCGTTTTCAAACCGAATCTCCTGACATGTTAGAAAACAAATCTTGATTGAAAAAAAATTATTATCAAGCGTTGGGAAAAAAAATCCATTCAGTGCGCCACGTAATTTTAACCAGTCTGTTGTATTGTATTTGCCACCACTGCCATAACAAACTTTGACAAATAATAATAGATGATAAAAAAATATCTTAGTAAATAAAAAAAATCACGTAATAAAAAATAAAGTACTTAAAATACTTCTTAATATTTATTATGCACTTTATTGGAATAACCACTTTTGTATAGCAAATTTGACAAAAATTGTAGATCTTTTAATTATCTACAACTTTTGCATTTAACTTTTTTTGATACAAGTTACAGATTTTGTTTTATTAGCAAAAAACCGTTTTTTCGTCGTTACCGGCTACATAAATTAATATTTTAAGAATAATAATTAAAAAGGTACCATATTTTAAAAACATGTTTTTGTCGTAAAATTTGACGGAGAATACAATGGAAATACTAAGAACTCTATTCGTTTTGGGGGCGTTTGTTAAAAATCGATTTAAACATTTAAACTGTTTATAACAATATGAGTTTGTTAGAGTTTTTTATAAAAAATATTTTTTTATCAAAGCTCAGTCCTTCAACTACAAAAGTGTAGTCGGTGAAAATTTTGTAGCTCTTATAGATTCGGAACTATAAATTTTTGAAAATAAGTTTCCACGCCAAAAACCTCGCTTTTCTGAAATGTTCGATCACTTGTATTATGGAAAATATGCAAAAAAATAAAAAATTGCTCGGACACGTATCTCATTTTTTTCGACATAGAATCCGCAAAAAAAGTTTCAGCCAAATGGAAGAGGTGTCGATTAATTTTCATCAAAATCCGTTCGGGTTGAAAAAGAATTAATTACCCATATATAAAGTTAACTGTAATTTGTGCAAAGCGTTAACTGGTAGAATGGTGGTAGAATTAAATGAATTACAAAAGTATATAATGACTTAATAGAGAATAAATGTCGTAACCTAAATATAGCCTTCAAACTTTTGTTTTGTAATGTTTGTACTTTTTTCACCCTAGCTGCGGTAGCAGTGCCATAAACAATAAGACCATAACTAATTCTTGAGTGAACAAATGCATAATAAATGTTAAGCAAAACAAAGGTTGGAACAATCGGTGCAATATTATTACTGACAACGGTAATATGCTCCTGCGGCCTGCCACAACAATGTTCATCAAAAGTTACGCCTAAGTATATAAATGAGCTAACTCTTTCAATCACAATGTCAGCAATTTTAAAAGTTGGTAGGAAAATTATGGTTTTATATGGAGAGTGAAACACATTAATTTAGTTTTAGATACGTTAAGGGAAATTAAATTAGATTTAAAGTATTCTAATAGCATACTAAGATCGTGTTTCATATCATCAAAAACAGAGGAACGTGCAGAAGTTTTATAGAACAAAGCTGTGTCATTAGCAAATATTCTAAGTTCACCATTTAAAGGTAACCTTGACATGTTGATGAAAATAAGAAATAGCAAAGGTACTAAAACACTACCTCGCGGAATGCCACACTTGGTTTTCAAAATTTCGCTTCGTACATCCTTACCCATAACAAACTGTTTTCTGTTTAAAAGATAACTTTTAAGCAAATCGAAAGCAAGACCTCTAATTCCATAACAGTACAGTTTATCAAGGAGTAAATCATGATCAAATGCAGTCGAATGCCGTCTGTAGTGTGGTGAGCGTATATCATGATATCATTCTCGATGTCGTGTGTATACGACATTTATACACTCTTGCTATCTGACTGCGTATTTATTATTTCAATTTTAACTTTTGTTGATTTTAAATTAATTCACCAGAGATATCCCAAGCAACACAATAGGTGATTTTCAACTACAGTTTGGTGTAAATTCACCTAATTATGTAAAAATTACGTCGATTCAACCAGTTTTCTTGACTTTCAAATGAATTTTACTTATAGGTAGCTAATTAGGTTGATTATACGTATTTTTTGCCCAAAAAAATTATATCAAAATAATAGTAGAATTTAAGTCAAAACCAGCACTTGCCTATACCTAATTTTTACCTAAAATCAACCTCAAAGTCAATTTTATTTTGAACACGTAATTTAGTCGCAAAATGAGGAGAGTTTTACCACATTTTTCACCTATTTTCAACCTCAAATAACATTTTTTCTAAGTTGAAAAACAAGGAAAATTACTCCTAATTTTACCTAATTTTCCACTTCATAGTAAGCTTAAGTCTTGTAAGGTAATTTATAATCAAATATTTGGTAGAAAATAACTTAAAAACTAATCTATAAGTCGATTATACCAAAAATATTATTTTATTGTCGACCTCATCTACGAAAATTAGTAAAAATTTACTTAAATAAGAAATAAGTTACCTATTTAAAGGATGTAATTTAACAAAAAAAATTATACGTAATATCTTATTGCTGTAATTACAAAAATTAGGAAACACATTTTTTTGAAGGATGATGTACAATTTTGTTTGATGCAATTTTTGTAAATTTAATTTGAATTTACATATTAGATAGAATTATTATTAATTATTAACAAATTAAACCAAAGTTATTTAGTAAATAATGAAACTGAGTAAAATTATTCATTATTTGTACCCTTAATAAAATTATCGACTAAAGATTAAATAATTATAAGATTTTCATATATGTTTGGGTTATATTTATTTTTCTATAATGAAACACATATTGGGTTTTAGAAAGAAATTCAATAGACAATGGAAAATTAAATCTCCATAAAAAAGATTAATTGAATATGCCATTATACTTGTGCAATTAGCAGCAACAATACTTAAATTTTTATACAAAACGATGCTGGTGTACCAATAGGTAGAAATTCACTAAAATAGAACGCGTAGAAATTCAAGTGCAACCAATTTGGTAGAATGTTACCAGTTTAAGTAGAAATTTCTTAAATAAAAGATTGCGACCTAATTTAGGTTATTGTCAACTTAAAATTAAGAAAAATTTTCTTTAAAGTCGAAAAATTATGTGAAATTTACTTTAAAGTAGATTTTGCTTAGTCCGCCATATTCAAACTTATTTTTGTTGAAAGTATTACTCCGCCATATTGTTATCTAAGTGAGATTTTTGGTAAAAGGAAATTATTTTCAAAGAAATGAAAAAAATATATTTTTGTATTATTTATTTTTTTTGAAGCCCATTAATATTTTTAGAAGTACAATCCTAAAGTTTATCAATAATATTTTTTTCGTTATAAAAATTCATTTTTAAGCCATTTTATTGCGAAATATAAAATTAAAATTTATTATAAATTATATATTAAGTCAAAATTACTTGTTTTCATCTTTTTCGAATTTGACATCTGATGCTCAAATACATATTATTTCATAATTGGTAAAGAAGAAGATAAAATTGCTTATAATATTACCTAGTTGGTAACTTACAACTAATTAGGTTGAAAATAGGTGCAAAGCAACCTAAATCGACGTCGATTTGACGTGGAATCTTCCTAAATTAAGGAGAAATTTACTTAAATAGGTAGAAAAAGTAGGAAGAAAAATACCTAAATAGAATATTTTACCCCTAAAATTACGTTGAATCGACGTCGAATTTTTCCCCACATTGGTCGATTCGATGTCGATTCGATGTAATTTTACATCTCATTATTAAGGTTTTATAACCTTAAAGTCGAATTTTAATTACAATGTTACCAATTTTCGACTTATTTTGTTGCTTGGGATAACACTGTCTATACGTCCGTATGTCCTGAACAGTCCGGTTTTTCGATGATACACTTTGCCGAAACAATTTTGCACCACGGAAAGAACCGTAAGACCCGTTTGACGTGCGTCAACTTAGGTCGTCGGGAGGATCAGAGAAAAATAAAAGAGACTATTTAAATTCAAACTTATTCTGCCCTTTATTATGAAAAATCATTTCTTTTATATTATTTCAAATACGTCCCCATCATATAATTATGTATATAAATTATGTATTTACAAATTACTTATTCCCCACTTAAAACTTAAATCAATTAATATATTATGTATTCCCACTTAAATCAATTAATATACATATTTATATTGTTTTAAATTTACTTATTGCAAAAATGCAATAACAACAAAAATGTACATAAAAGTGTTTTCAATTTATTTGCTCTATATTTTTCTTCAAATAAAATGTACAAGTCATCATAAGCATTTTTATTTAAATTGTTTCAATGTTTTGAAACATAATATATGTGATGACACGTTTTGAATCTAAGTTCATAAACTTTATTTGTTTACAATTGACGATACGAAATAATGAATGTTTATTTGTTATTTTGTTTTGATAAAATTTATGTCGTCATGGGAATTTCTTTACAACTTATTTATATAGGTTTTGATTTGGATAAGTTGGTGAGTAGACGTAGTAGTATCTCTACAGTAGGTCTAAGAAGATTCCTATTACAGACATCTTGTTATTAAAAGCAGTATAAATCTTGTCAAACACCGATTGAACAGATTTATGATATTTATTAAAAAATCAAGTTAATATTTTCCCATAATTTTTTTTGGTTCATATCATAGAACAACTTATGGAAATAATGCTTCTTAGCATAATACTTTTTGAACTTAACAGCCTCGATATACGGCTCAGTTCCGTTTGCAATAATAGGTTACCACTATTCAATTTAATTCTTTTTAAAATTTTGTTTTTTTGGCGAATCGATTTCCAAACATCGCAAGTGGGCCAAGGACACGGTATTCTTGACTTTTACTTCAATACTTTTGATTGTAGTAAGCTTTTCAACTAATTCATTGTATTTATTAACAATTAACTCAATTGTTTGATTAGGATCACACATATTAAACTGATTGGGTAATAGAAAGTTATTGAATTGTTCATCAACACAATCAGACTAAACAATTTTTTTTCCAACTTCCGTTTGATAAACTTGGCGGCATAACCGAAAGATGACTACAGAAAATTATGATCACTCAAATTCGAGTATATAGTAGATGTACAAGTATTTTTTTTGCTTATAAAACTGACACTACATGGTCTAGTATGTTTTTACTAGCAGAATGAGTTTCATTTGTGTTAGTTGTGATCAACCCATAATCAAAAGATTTTTATAGTTAATCACAAAATCAAGATTTTTGTTAATTGGTATGTTGATATCACCAAGTATAATAGTATCTGATTTAGTGCTTCTAGATAGAGAGCTATCTAAAAAGTTATGAAAGCAGTCAATGTCCGAGTCTGGCGGACGATAAATGCCGTATACTTTAGTACCGAAAAACCGATGGAGTTCTATTTGTCTAAAATGAAAAGGATATTGATCAATTATCTTTATTCAATACATATATTACTAGGTCATTCAATAAGTCCGTAGGATGACACATAGATGGCGTTACTAGAATTTTTTCCATATGATTTTTATTTAGTACTAACCTTCAAACGATACGTGTATAAATTTGGACAGCAATCTGACTATTTATTCGTGAGTTATAGCATTTTGTGTGAAGCAACTTTTGTCTTTAAAAAAAAGGGATACAGTGAATTTCGAATTTTAATAAAGCATTGCTTTTTGATGAAAAAAAATACAGTGGAAACCAAACAATGGCTTGATAAACATTATCCAAACTCTGCTCCATCGAGACAAATGGTAGAGAAGTGGATGGCTGAATTTAAATGTGGTCGTACCAGCACAAAAGATGCAGAGCGCAGTGGACGCCCAAATGAGGCTGTTATTCCAGAAAACATAAAAAAAATCCACAAATTGGTTATGAACGATCGCAAATTGAAGGTGCACGAAATAGCTGACATTGTAAAGGTAGCAGATGGTAGTGTTTTTACCATTTTACATGAACATTTGGGTATGCGAAAGCTCTGTGCAAATTGGGTGCCGCGTGAGCTCACAGTCGACCAAAAACAACAACGAATCGATGCTTCGGAGGAGTCTTTGGCACTGTTAAACCGCAATAAAAGGGAATTCTATCGTAGATATGTGACAATGGATGAGACATGGCTTCACAATTACACACCAGAATCCAAAAGACAGTCAGCTGAGTGGACAGCAGTCGACGAACCGAATCCAAAGCGAGCAAAGACGCAACAGTCGGCCGGTAAGGTGATGGCGTCTGTATTTTGGGATACGAACGGAATAATATTCATCGACTATCTCCAAAAAGGAACCACCATCAACAGCGAGTATTACTATGAACTTTTGGATCGATTGAAGGCTGAAATCGCAAAGAAACGGCCACATTTGCAAAAGAAAAAAGTGTTGTTTCACCAAGATAATGCACCGTGTCACAGATCGATGAAAACGATGGCAAAATTGAATGAATTGGGCTTTGAATTGCTTACCCACCCACCATATTCTCCAGATTTAGCCCCCAGCGACTTTTTCCTGTTTTCAGATCTCAAGAGAATGCTTGCTGGGAAGAAATTTAAGTCCAATGATGAAGTAATCACTGAAACTGAGGCCTATTTTGACGAGAAAGAGAAATCGTACTATAAAAGTGGTATAGAAAAGTTGGAAAATCGCTATACTCGTTGTATCGCCCTAGAAGGCAACTATTTTGAATAAAAAAATCGAGTTTTGTCAAATTGTTGTTTTTTTCTTACTTATCCTACGGACTTATTGAACGACCTGTTATAACCAATATCGTTTCTAACATATAACGCGAGACCACTACTAAACCTATCATCCATATATGAAAAAATACTACTAATCTTGAACTTAATTACATTATGACTTTGAATGAAAGTTTACCAGGATATGGTAATCTGACTGTAAACTATCCATGAATTCAAGAATAGAATCAAATTTGTTTTGTTCATTTAATCCCCTTGCATTGATTTGTAATACTTTCAATTGCTGTGCATTTGGATTCACAAACTGGTAATTAGAGTTCAATCTAAAATCATCAACATTCAGAAAATAATCATTGAAACAGTTATTTGTTAGGTTATTATTAAAATTATTAGCTATTATTTAAGAGAAAAATAAATAAAGAAAAAAAATATCACTGCACCATAATAAAACCAAAACAAAATAAAGGTATTGCCGGGTCCACACCTACAAATATTTGCGGCGAACGCGTGCGCTGCAAATATTTACGGCGCATTCTACTTAGTGTGGACGTATGCGGCGCACGGAAAGGACGCAAGCATTTTTTTCACATTCAACACACACGATCCGTAGCTTGTCGGTTTTTTGACAAACATCAAAGAGATTTGCGCCGCATGCTGTTTCTAGTGTGGACACTTTCCACAACATAAAAATTTATTTAGTTCAAATCCATAATTATTTATTTGAAATAAATATTATATTTTAATTTAAATATCAAAAAATACAATTTTAACCAGGAGAGTACAAAAGCCTCGACAAAACCAAACAATTCAGAAAATTAATATAACCTCTTCTCGTTTTCACGAATGGCTTGAGCGGAGTGACGTAAACATTTACGTGAATAAATATTCGTGTGATAAAATATTTTTACGGCGAAAATATTTGCGACGCACGCGTTCGCCACAAAAATTTGTAGGTGTGGACCCGGCATATAAAAAAACTGACGAAAAGGTATGATAATAGACTGATGAAAGAAAATTGGCAACAAAAAATGGACCATTAATTTTTACTTTTAGTAAGGGAAATCCCAAAAGACAACAAGAAACCGGGTAAATTAGAAAAATTTGAATTATCACTTGTGAGCATTGAATTTCAAAGACAATGTAGGAGAATATAGTAGAGGTATAAAACATGTAAATAGTTTTACATGTATATAAATATAACTACATAGTAATACTAAGTAGATATATGAATTTTGATAATTTAAATATATATATAAATATTGATAAGTTAAACAACACATAAATAAAAGAAATAAAAACAATTATATTATTTACTATTTATTATTATTTATGACGACAAGACAGCGAGGATGACATCTCATGTAGATACGTTAACAGGGTAATCATTAGAATTATCCGGTTGACCAAGAAATGTTCTCCTTAAGTAATTTATGTCATTAAACGAATCAATGCGATGAACATTTGCATTATCATCTTTCCTTAGAAAAAAATTTCCTTGCTTAACCCAAAGATATTTAAACTGATGATTTTCTTTCATCATTTTAGTTTCTGCATAAAGTTTGGGTTGTAAAGATGTTAAGTGACTCATATGAACCTTTTGTGCAAAATGAGGCATTCGCCATTGAATATCCAAGTCAGATGAGTTAATGCACTTTTTGTTTGCAGTTTTATTTTTGTAGTTTAATAAAATACAGTTTTTCACTTCAATGTTATTTGTTTTGATTATCAACATACCTTTTTTCGATGTACTTGCTCGAGGTAAATCAGAATTAACATAAAATGATGATTGAATATCGTTTTGTTGTATATTGACATTAAGAAAACGAAGCAAACTACTAACGATTTCACTTTTCAGCTCCATGTTTGCCGACAATCCAGTAATTACCACATCATTTTGTATTGAGAATTGTGCTGTCTTATCCAAAAGGCCTCCAATTTTGTTAACTTTAAAATGATTAAGGGAAACTTTGGACTCCAAATGACTGACTTTTTGCTTTAAAACACTGTTTTAATTGAGTATGATCTTAATTTGTTGCGAAATTTCATCGAATGAGTTAGCCAAAAATTGTAGGAACCTTTAAATATTTGTGATTGTTGTTCGAAGGTTGTTTAATACAGTTATAATTTCCGGAATACCAGATGCACTATCTAAATTTGAAGCGACAATAACATCCCCCGAATCTTCAATTATGAACCGTCGCTTCAATGATTTGCATGGAGTACAGATCCAAGCTGCTGTCTTGCTCCTTAAATGTCCAATTAAATCAGCAGGAATATCAGCACATGATAAATGGAAGACTCCCATGCAGGGACCTTCACATGAAATACCAGGATTACTTTGATTACCTGTAACCAAATCTTGGTATTTGACACATTTCTTTGGAGCCATTATCCACTTAATTTGATTAATTTGTTTCGCAGCATAAAAACGACCACAAAAATAAATATTCAATAGCAGCAGCAAACAAAAATAAAACATCTGCAATACATCATACACTCACTACTCACTGGCCATAGTTTTGACTTGGATAATCCGAAAATTTTATGCAAAGAAGGTTCACTTGGTAGACGACTAACAAAAGAAATGGCGCTCATCAAAAAAGATGAAAAAAATGTAGTTAACTTAAAAACTGAGCTAATAGTATTTCATGACAGTTTGGAATTTTTGTGTAGCAAAATCTAAAAATGTTACACTGTGTTTACAATTCATTCATCTGATAACACTAATTTCGACGAACCATATTATTTTGTTTTCAAGTGTATTCATTCGGAGTGAAGCATATATTTACTCCTAAATATTCATCCCAGTCCAACACTTCAGAACGGGTAAACCGTTCCATTGTATCTGCCATTCGTTCTTATATCAAAACTGACCACAAAACCTGGGATATCTATCTAAACGAGATTACGTCAGCCTTGCGAAATGTTACCATCCGTCTATTGGGTTTACTCCTAATTTTGTCGCATTTGGACGTCATCGACTTCACCATGGTTCCGCATACCAAATCCTTCGTGATATTCATCACATTTCTGGACAGCATTCATGCGCCAGTACAAGTGCTGACAACCTCTCTGGTATTCACGAGGCAGTCCTGCATCACCTGCACACCGTTTATCAAAACACTTCTCAACGGTACAACTTGCGGAGCAAGACTCGCATTCTTCACCCTCAACAAAGCGTTTACGTCCGAAACTTTGTCCAGAGTGATGCGACCCGTAACTTCAACGCTAAGCTCGCTCTAAAATTCATTCCCGCAAAACTTACTTGACCTGTTGGGACCGTGGCATTTGAGGTGGAAGACATGCAGGGGAAAAGTTTGGGTGTCTACCATGTCAAGGCCATCCGTTCTTGAGCGTTTCCATCCTTCCTTACGCCCTTTGTTTTTCTCTACTCTTTTGAAGGTTCATCTACATGGGCCGACCGTTTTGGTTAAAGCACTTGCATTTGTAATTGTGTGGGTATTTTAAATTCTTTTCTTAAGTTTTTTTTTGCCTTCTCATTTTATCCGTTTCTGAATTTTTTTTTTTAATTTTAGCACCAGTTGTTAAACATAGTTCAAATACAATCAATAATTCTAGTTTCAAGCCCGACTTGATACATTCTCAGGGTGTGGGACGTCCCCACGATTTGTGACGAAGGAGATCCCAAACACAACCTTTTCGTGCTCATTTCTTCACTTTTACTTTCCTCCGTTACAAAGCGCCCGACTCCAGATTTGAATCCACAATTTTTTTATGCCTCATGATATTAGACCCATTTCTCAGAACCAAGTTTCAGTTTTGCTAATAACTAAAATGCCATTAATTTAAATTGCAATCTTGCAAAACAATTTTATTAAATTAGATTAAATTTAAACGGTCTGAACATTCTCCAATTTCGTTGTTTTCACATTAAAACTTAAACTCAGTTTTGATGTTTGTTTTTGCTAAATTCTATGTTTTTTTATGAAACTTGATAAATTCTTTATTTTAATTGTTGAAAATCTTAACTTTCCCACAGTTTTCTTTAGTGGATCTCTGGAATTTTTTTTGCTTTTTTTTTATCGTGACTATTAGGACTCGGATAACACCGAGGTGTAAACTTTGATGCTATTGCTTTGGTTGGGGACTTGTTTTTTGGTTTTGTAACATAACATACACATATTTATCATACATTTTTGTAGATGTATTTAAACTCTCATTCTCATTAACGCCATTTTAATTCATTACAACATTTCCATATTTCAATCTAATTGTTTATACAAAAAGATAGCAGCAAATTATTGTAAGTTTTTCGATTTTGATTTTTATTTTTGTATATCAAATTTCAAATTAGATTTAAACCCATTAAAATTATTTGTATTAGAATTTGTATTAATAATAAATATTTCCTATTCTGTTGCAGTGCTTCCTGTCGAAGCCTGTAAATAGCAGGAAAAATATTGAATCAACATTTGCTTTATTCACGGTCGATCCCGGGCAATTGTTACCAAAACAAAAATTGTTAATTTTTTTGTGTTAGGTTACAACAATATTTGCGCGCCAAACAAACTTGATATTACTTCGAATAAAAAATGCCAAATATTTATATGAATATATTCACAACATCACCAATCAATTTATTATGTAATCACTATTTCAATCTTCAAGAAATTTTGAGTGTCAGTTATTAAAATTATCCAAAATTAATATATTTTAATTTTTTTAAAAATATTTATTTGACATCTGATCACTCTGACAATATTATTGAGAATGAACTGACTGATGCTGACTGATTATTGAGAATGACTTTACTGAACCTGAAACTTTTCTACTTTTCTATTAAAAACACCGCGGCAATAATAACACAGAGTACTTAAATTTAAATAAAAATAAAATTTTTAAGCGACTTATGTTTACATAATCGCTTTCCGGGTTCTCTAAAATCCTCATTATCATTCAATTCGAACTGTTTATGTTAACATTACTCTCTACCTATGCTGGTTTATTTTCGGAAAAACAGGATCCGATGATAATTCACAATAGAATTTGTCTAGACAAGAGGTTCTGAAACGTGAAGATACCATTTAAATGTCGATATCAAAAATTACCCCAAACACAGCAACTTAACATATCGTTCAGTTAAAAAATCAGCATTTATTTGATAGACACCGACCAATTTGTACAAGACAACCTAAACCCTAACTAGTTCATTCTCATGTAAACTGAAACGTTTTATACCAAAGATTTATCAAAACACTTCATAATTGTAGGCTGTAGTTGTGATATCTTTAAAAGAATAAAAAGAAGCTATTTAACCGAAAGTGACAAACAGAAGTTGTAAAATTACAATAAATATTACAAAACATCATGCTATAAAATTCAATAAAATTCAAATAAACAAGTTGCAACAAAAAGTTTCAAATAAACAGTTGTTTAGACGATCTGCTCACTACTCTTTAGCCCCTTTGTCCAATTTTTAAAATAACTCAGATCTTCTATTCAAATAAACCTGGCGTTTGCGGTTCATTTTCATCCTAACACCTACAGTTTTTTACATTTTCTTAAAAACTAATAAATCAAGATATAAATTCCATTATAAATGGCTGACAATAGTGATAAACAAAATAATAGGTCAATGTCATTGATAGCATTATTTGATCACATGATATTATATTTGCAGAAGGTGATTTTTTTTGGAAACCAAAAACAAATGAGTCGATTTCGGTAGAAAATGACGAGGTTTTAAGTTATGCAAAGACACATCGATTGTGATCAATTCTGTTGAACAAATTGCGTTGGACAAATTTTAGTACGCATACGACGATACGAGGACGCGTGTTGAGTGGCCTAGTGGTTAGCATGCTGTGCTTCGAACTCGGAGGATGTGGATTCGACTTCCATCTAGGTCAAAGTGTTTTTAAGCAAAACATTAACAACCATCAACACCCCGGTTTTCCAATTAACAGATAATCTACTAATTTAGTTGATAGATTTGAGTGTTGATAAATAATTAGAGTTGATAAATTTGAGTGAATTGATGCAATAGATACAAGTGAGAGAGACTTATAGACAGCTTACGATCCTATATGGAACATACACGGAATCAAAAAACGACGATACACAGACATATATACAGATTACCAGCTAAACACTGATTCAGGAGGCCTTGAAACGTAAAGATATCATAAAATTCTGAAATCGACCCAAAAACAATAACTTCCCATATCGGGAAGTTGATTTATAAAATTTCAAAATATTTTGACTTAATTTTAGATAAATCGGCTATTGACATTTAAAAAGTAGAAGTAACACTTTATATACTCGCTAATGGGTGTTTCTTATGCTTTTGACGAAAAATGTTAATACATATTAATAAAAAAAAATAATAGAAGCAGTAAGGCATATGCATTATTGATATAAAGAAATTACATTCTCCAACCCTCGACGAGTGAACTATATTTGTACTTGAATGACTTTTTTATGTGTGACCCACATCGTTATATGTCAAATCGCGAACATAAAGGGGCCCATCCACTTTGAAACATGTTTCAAAACTTGGTTTACAAACTTGTTTGCATGTTTACCATACATTATTAAACGTGTTTGTAAACTTGGTTGATAAACTTAAAATTATAAATGTCAATTTCTATAGTTATTTTATTAAACTCTTCCATACACAGTAAAACATGTTTACAAACCATTAGCTCCATGAAACATGTTTCAAAGTGGATGGGCTGCATAAGCAGATTGAATGAAACGCTATTGTCGGATTTAGTTGCGAATACGAAAATTGGTCGTTGTGCGCATATTCATATGCGCATATACGGATATTCAGTGTCTCAGATTATAATATTAAAAAAAACTGTTGTGGTCCCACTGAAATGCACAAAAAAACGCATAAAATTAATAAATTACTATTGAAATTCAAAAAATTATAATGGAAAACCAAAAACTAGTAAAAATATTAATGATTTTGTAGGCAGTATAACAGAAATTTAACTAATGTGATTGTTTTCGAAACAAATTTATCCCAAAATAAATAATACATCTCTGTTTTACTTTTTGTCTCATCTTCTATCTCTTGTTTCGTGCTATCTGTCAAAAATTAATTGGTAACAAAATTCTACTATAGTTTTTTTAAATTAAATATCCCATTGGATCACCCATTGGATTATATATATACAAATATGTCAACTAACTTTTAATTTTATAATTTTTATTTATTTCAATACCACGTTTGCGCTCAAAATAATGGACAACACAAACCGATTTAATATCAAGAAGCAAATTATTTTTTTTAAAACTTGTTTTATTTTTTTTGTTTCTGTAGAAGTTCTTAATCAAAATTTCAATGCTCTTTAGTAATTTGTCACCGCATACAAAAGATTTGTTTTGAAATGCGAGTAAACAAAAAATGTTTTAAATTATTATAATCGCAAATCGAAATAGACACGTTAACATTAGCGTGACGTACAAACATCTTAGTTATCAAACGTGTTTACTATTTCGCATTTATAATTAATGGACTTGAACGTATTTTTTTACAAATTAATTAAAAGTTTTATTTGTTTTTTTACCAAACGTTTACAATATCAAAATTCTATAACCATGGATAAAATGGTTTCACTTTCAACACAACTTTGATGGAATTAAAAAATTAGTTTAATAAGTTTAATTTTCTTTATTTTCCAATTTTGATCAACAAATTTTAAATATTTTTTGGGTTAAAAATTAACAATAACACTGTGCGACAAATGGTAGGGGTCAGTGATCCGCTGGGGTTCTGACTATCGGGAAAAAATATATCTGTCAAAAAAAAAGTTATACGTGTCCCGGCGTTTAACTGGGTCACGTCCAGGAATCGATATATATCGATTTGAAGTTAGTAGGTAGCATATAGGGGAAATTGTCACGTTTGGGGTCTTTTTTTGACATAACTCGAGAACGACTAGTCCGATTTTGCAGAAACAAATTTAGAAATTAAGAATTACAATTCCTTTAATCTATTAGTATACTATTTTCTTTACACAATTAACAGTTTCGCAGTTATAAATAAATTTATGAAGAAAAAAAATAATTTTTTGTGCAAAAAATAAAAAAAATTGTATTTTAAAAAATCATGAAAAATTCAAAACGGGAAAAAGTATAAGTCTTATTACTTTGAAGTAAAATCACATAATCTGTGCACAAAATGAGACATGGATCATGAAAATCGATGAACGCGTTTCCTTTTGATTCGCAATTAAGTAAAGGTATCTCATTTTGACATAGGAATTTTTCATAGAAATTTTTTGGAATATTTTTACTAAACTAAACTCCAAAATTTATTGTTTTAAATGTAGTGGACATGTGTCTATGTGGATTGATTTTATTTTTTTTACTTTTTTATTTTTTATCTTTTATTTATTTTTTATTTTTTCTTATTTTCATTTATTTAGTTTATATTATTATTTTATTTTATCATTTTTATTATAATTTTATTTTATATTTTTATTATATTTTATTATATTATTATTATTATTATTATTTATTATTATTATTATTATTATTTATTATTATTATTTATTACTATTATTTATTATTAATATTTATTACTATTTATTACTATTATTATTATTATTATTATTATTATTTATAATTTATTATTATTATTTATAATTTATTATTATTATTTATTATTTATTATTTATTATTTATTATTTATTATTTATTATTTATTATTTATTATTTATTATTTATTATTTATTATTTATTATTTATTATTTATTATTTATTATTTATTATTTATTATTTATTATTTATTATTTATTATTTATTATTTATTATTTATTATTTATTATTTATTATTTATTATTTATTATTTATTATTTATTATTTATTATTTATTATTTATTATTTATTATTTATTATTTATTATTTATTATTTATTATTTATTATTTATTATTTATTATTTATTATTTATTATTTATTATTTATTATTTATTATTTATTATTTATTATTTATTATTTATTATTTATTATTTATTATTTATTATTTATTATTTATTATTTATTATTTATTATTTATTATTTATTATTTATTATTTATTATTTATTATTTATTATTTATTATTTATTATTTATTATTTATTATTTATTATTTATTATTTATTATTTATTATTATTATTTATTATTTATTATTTATTATTTATTATTTATTATTTATTATTATTATTTATTATTTATTATTTATTATTTATTATTTATTATTTATTATTTATTATTTATTATTTATTATTTATTATTTATTATTTATTATTTATTATTTATTATTTATTATTTATTATTTATTATTTATTATTTATTATTTATTATTTATTATTTATTATTTATTATTTATTATTTATTATTTATTATTTATTATTTATTATTTATTATTTATTATTTATTATTTATTATTTATTATTTATTATTTATTATTTATTATTTATTATTTATTATTTATTATTTATTATTTATTATTTATTATTTATTATTTATTATTTATTATTTATTATTTATTATTTATTATTTATTATTTATTATTTATTATTTATTATTTATTATTTATTATTTATTATTTATTATTTATTATTTATTATTTATTATTTATTATTTATTATTTATTATTTATTATTTATTATTTATTATTTATTATTTATTATTTATTATTTATTATTTATTATTTATTATTTATTATTTATTATTTATTATTTATTATTTATTATTTATTATTTATTATTTATTATTTATTATTTATTATTTATTATTTATTATTTATTATTTATTATTTATTATTTATTATTTATTATTTATTATTTATTATTTATTATTTATTATTTATTATTTATTATTTATTATTTATTATTTATTATTTATTATTTATTATTTATTATTTATTATTTATTATTTATTATTTATTATTTATTATTTATTATTTATTATTTATTATTTATTATTTATTATTTATTATTTATTATTTATTATTTATTATTTATTATTTATTATTTATTATTTATTATTTATTATTTATTATTTATTATTTATTATTTATTATTTATTATTTATTATTTATTATTTATTATTTATTATTTATTATTTATTATTTATTATTTATTATTTATTATTTATTATTTATTATTTATTATTTATTATTTATTATTTATTATTTATTATTTATTATTTATTATTTATTATTTATTATTTATTATTTATTATTTATTATTTATTATTTATTATTTATTATTTATTATTTATTATTTATTATTTATTATTATTATTTATTATTTATTATTTATTATTTATTATTTATTATTTATTATTTATTATTTATTATTTATTATTTATTATTTATTATTTATTATTTATTATTTATTATTTATTATTTATTATTTATTATTTATTATTTATTATTTATTATTTATTATTTATTATTTATTATTTATTATTTATTATTTATTATTTATTATTTATTATTTATTATTTATTATTTATTATTTATTATTTATTATTTATTATTTATTATTTATTATTTATTATTTATTATTTATTATTTATTATTTATTATTTATTATTTATTATTTATTATTTATTATTTATTATTTATTATTTATTATTTATTATTTATTATTTATTATTTATTATTTATTATTTATTATTTATTATTTATTATTTATTATTTATTATTTATTATTTATTATTTATTATTTATTATTTATTATTTATTATTTATTATTTATTATTTATTATTTATTATTTATTATTTATTATTTATTATTTATTATTTATTATTTATTATTTATTATTCTTATTTATTATTTATTATTTATTTATTATTTATTTATTATTTATTTATTATTTATTTATTATTTATTATTTATTTATTATTTATTTATTATTTATTTATTATTTATTTATTATTTATTATTTATTTATTATTTATTATTTATTATTTATTTATTTATTATTTTTTTGTTATTTATTTATTATTTGTTTATTATTTATTTATTATTTTTTTATTATATTTATTTATTATATTTTTTTTATTTTATTTTATTATATTTTTATTTTATTATTTTTATTATTTTTTCATTTTATTTTATTATTTTTATTTTATTTATTTATTGTTTTTTATTTATTTTATTTTTAATTTTTTTATTTTTAACTTTTACAGTATAGTATATCAGTAGATTAAAGGAATTGTAATTCTTCATTTCTAAATTTGTTTCAGCAAAATCGGACTAGTCGTTCTCGAGTTATGTCAAAAAAAGACCCCCAAACGTGACAATTTCCCCTATATGATACTTACTAACTCCAAATCGATATATCTCGATTCCTAGACTTTTTTTTGACCAATATAACTTTTCCCGGTAGTCAGAACCCCAGCGGATTTGGGCTGTCGCACAGTGTAATAAGTAACAATTTTTTTCAATTACGAATGAAGCGATCAGTCAAATATATTCTCCATAAATGGTTTGTTTTGTTCTAATTTTTCTAAGGCGTTTTTGAAAGCAGTCTTAGCCTCCAGTTTCCGTTTCAATGAATTTTGGGTCATTTGCTTTTGATAAAACTTCACCAATTGCATTTTCTTGTTTCATTCTTTTTTATTTTATTTTATTTTTAATACGATACAAAACAGGATACAATTCCAATACATGTATGCTTAATTTAGCAGGCGATGATTTCCTTAACATTTATGAAAAAACAAAAAATATATTATTATTATTCGGATTTTGTTTTCTTTCCAAATAGTTTTGATAAAATGAAAATTGTCACACCTTGTATTTTTTAGTAAATGTTTTATGTAATTTTAAACTTAAAAAAAGGAAATAATTGTAGAGTAACACATTGTAAAATTATTGTACAACATTCTGGAACAATTATAATAAACATAAATTGAAAGGTGAATTGATGTTTGAGGTTATTATAAGGTTGGTGTCACATCAATCATCAAAATAAAACAAGTCCAACGCAGTATCATCCAAAACTGGTAACCCCGACTAAGAACAAACCTTCCAATGAAGTCAACTTAAAGAAGTATCAAATTTATAATTTAATTCATTTTTTTTCCCTTTCTTAATTTAAATTAGTGCTTGCTTCATTTTATTGTAAAAATTTTAATTTTATTATAATATTCTTTTTTTCACAGCGACACAACACTCTTCTCGTAGTGATCAGTCACAGTGATCACATATTCTTCCTGCTAGTCATTTCTCCTATTTAGCAATAATCTTGTTTCCTCCTAGTGACACATTTTTTTTTCTCTCCAAATTCTTATTTTTCGGCTTTCAAGCCACCGAAATCCTGCTAGTGCGACCAATTTTTTTAAAATTACTTTTTGTCTAGTAATCGATATCATGGGCCGAAGCTTCACAACTCTTTCCTTCGTAAGACCCACTCCACTCTCCTTAACTTATGGGTTGAAATTTTTTTTTCAAATTTCCTGATTTTTTAATTTCTATCCCTAACGTTACCCATATGTTACCATAACATGAACATCTCCTAACGTTAACCATCAATCTGTTGACAAAACAGATATGGTCCTTATGGATATAAAAATCAGATTTCATATAATTAAGCAGAAGCTCCAAATATCTGATCTTAAAGGAATATCCCCAACGTTACCCATATGTTTTTACAACATAAACATCTTCTGACGTTAACCATTTACCTGTTGACGAACAGGTATGGTTCTTATGGATATTTAAAATGACATTTCGTCGTTAATCATATATTTCTTCATAAAGCGATCTTTTTCTATGGTACACGTCTCCAAGGTAAACATTGGTCTCAGTCAACTTTGTACTGCCAGACTTTACCAAACTTGTGTTACCATATGCACTACTTTGCTTACGATAAATGTCTGCTTATTCTTGCTTTTGACAGCTACTTTTCGAAAAATGAACTGATATACACGTTGTACATGCTAGTATTGTCTCAGTCAACTTTGATCTGTCAGACATTCAGCATCACCGACGTTACTTTTCTGCTTCTCGTATTTTAAACGAATCTTTTAACCTATGGTACGCATTTCCACATATATTGGTCTCAGGCAACTCAGCTCTGTCAGACCTATATCTCCACTCGTGTTACCATAACTCCATAATTGTTCGTTTCGTTTCTTTTTTTTGCAGAACTCCAAATTCGTAAGACCCATAATTTATTTTTTTTCTCCACCAAATGGTATCGTTTTCTTAACAACATCTCCAAACTCTTTCTTATTCGCTACAACTACTTAAGCCTTCTTTCCTCCTCAGCTCTACTTAATTTCTTTATTTATATCGTTCCATCTTCGATGGCACTAGGGGGGGAGTGTTGTGGCGAACATCAAAACTAAAATCATTTCTCAAAAAAATTTAAAATTTAGCAGGCGATGATTTCCTTAACATTATGAAAAAACAAAAAATATATTATTATTATTCGGATTTTGTTTTCAATGAAAATTGTCACGCCTTGTATTTTTTAGTAAATGTTTTATGTAATTTTATACTTTAAAAAAAGGAAATAATTGTAGAGTAACACATTGTAAAATTATTGTACAACATTCTGGAACAATTATAATAAACATAAATTGAAAGGTGAATTGATGTTTGAGGTTATTATAAGGTTGGTGTCACATCAATCATCAAGATAAAACAAGTCCAACGCAGTATCATCCAAAAATGTATCTTCTTTGCCATTTTTGGTTGGCGGTAAAAAGTAAAAGAAAAAGTCATTCTGTTTATATCGGCATTTGAGCATAAACATCAAAATAAATTTATAGTGCAAATAATAATTTTATGATCGGTGTGCTTGAAATCAAAAAATTATCAATTTACATGATAACTGGGGTACAATATAAATAAGCAAATTATTATACAAACTAAGTTTTATAAATAAATCGTGTTTCAATTAAACCAAGTTGTAACATTAATAACACAATCTACGCAATATCATCAGCCCTCGCACCTATTCTGCGCTTGTTATACAATATTCCACTTTCTTTAAAAACCACGAAGTCACTGTTGTTTTTACTTTAGTGCGTCATAGTTTTTTCTCAGTGGTTGACTTATAAAGAAAATTATGACTCAATGAAATAAAAACAAAATGAACAACAACTACTTTCGTAGCTTTATTGAGAAAAATGAAATTTTCCTAAATAAAAATTAAAACATATGTAACGTTGAATAGTAATAACTGAGTGAGAACTTAAAACTGGATAACTTTATGTGTTTCTGGACCACTGGGTAAGTGTGTTGTTTGGCTTAGTCATAGTGCACAGTTTTGTTTTTAATGTTCGTTAAGTGTTAGAAGAAGCATCACTATATTATCTGAGCAGTGCACAACAAGACCCTATTGTATTAATTTACAAACCCTGAAAAACAAACATGATTTTAAATTAATCAACAATTCAATTCCAATAATTAAATTAAACAACAAACAATTAAACAATTTTTTCGTCTATCATTGCCTAAAGATTTTCAATGGTGTTTAGGTCTGGGGTTTGTGGAGGCCACCTTCATTTTATTTTTTTATGAAAAATTCAGGAACAACTTTTGAGGTATGATAGGGACCATTATCCTGCTCAAAAGTATACCGACGCCCAAGATGCAAGGATTGTGCTGTTTTCTTTAAATTATAGTCGAGTATCTGTACGTAAACGTATTTTATCGCCTTCATAATTCCATCGATATTCACCAGTTCACCGACCCCGTTAGCGGCAAAACACCCCCCACACCAAAATGAAACCACCACCAGGCTTTCCTTAAACCCTGTCTGCATACCTCAAACACCGCTATTGCTATCGGTGGTTTTTGTGTGCATCGACTGGACAGACCTCGTAGGATGGGTGGTGGTGTTGCACTTTGATATTTGTAAACTCAAATCAAAAGTTATCCATATATTGTCACTTGTCAGAATCATATGCAGAATTGCGATTTGTTCAGGTAACTTGGAGAGTTGTCTTTACTTGCCATTGTAACCTACCTGCCTTCGGATGGTATTGGATAAGTGGAAAGAAACTATTGTCGAGATCACTATTAGGCACCCGTTTGTTGTGGTAATGGGTGATTTTAAGGTCAATCTTCTGTCTCCGCGTGGTTCACAGGCTACTTGCAATAGCCTTGGTGACTTCAAGAATTGTCCTATAACGCACCATGCTTGTTCATCAGTTTTATTGCAGGCTTCAAATATTTTCACGGTTTCTTCGGGTTCATGTATCGATTTCTTCATGATAAGTAATGAATCGCTTGTTAAGGCTTATAATCAATTCTGGATACCAGGCATCTGAAATCATGCGTTAGTAATTTTGTCGCTTGGCTTCATCAAAGTAACTCAAATTTCTAATAGAAATAGTGTTCCTGCCTTTTTTTTATAGTTCGGGTTAATAAAGGTTATAAAGGTTATAAACCACTAATGCTTTGTGCACGTGTCAACGATAGGAGAGGAAAGTTAAAAGGTTGGAATTTGAGTTTAAGAACTTGGGATAGGACTGGAGCGATGGTATTGATGTATTGCCGATTTTTTAAAAACTTGGGCTTCATTTTATGAAGCGGGGAAAACATTTTTTGGTAATCGATTTCACCAGTATACGGAACGTGAAGGGAAGGAGTTATTATAGCTAGATATTCTCACATATGATACCTCCAAAGTGTGCTTATGGGAATCGGTAGTTTGTCTTGTAGCTGGGGAAGATCTACGTAATGGAGGTATTTAGTTATTAATTTCCTTAGAGCATTTACCGTAGTGGTATCTGTAAAACAGTGTAAGAGCTCCAACCACTCTTCTATGATGCAGCGAATTCATACCCGATGTTATCATTGGATCATCAATCAGCTTCAATGCACGTCTGTGAACTCTGTCGACAAAATCTAAAGAGGTTTCTGGTGCTGCACTCCATAAATGAAAGTCGTATTCGAGGATCGGTCGTTTTAAGCTTTATAAATCGTAGTAATTTCCAATGAAGAGAAAAAGCTTTTACAGCGACGTAGGAAGCAAAGTCGTTGTCATCCCAATTTTGCTACGGAAAGAATATGATCATGCCATTTCAGTTTGTGATTGATATTAGTGCCCAATAGTTTGAATATAGGGGAGTTTAATAATGGTTGCCTGGAAAACGTTGCATTGCCGCTATACAGTGATGTTTTATGGGACAAAACGCACGACTTTGTCTTCATAGAATTAAATATCACAAGATTCCGTTTACCCTAATCCAGGATTAATTCAAGATCTACAACCAAGGATTTAACCATTTTTCTACGATGACAATTAGAAGTTAGACTATATGGTTGTTTTTTAAAAGAATAGGAATGGAAGATAGTACTGTCGTCGGCAAAGCTATATATTGGGTTTGTTGTGGTAAGAAAACAAATCGTTGATAAAGATCAGAAAAAGGGTAGGTGACAGAACCGAACCCTGGGGAGCACCGGCTTGAATTAGGAATTTAGCTGACATAGCACCATCCAGAACTACTCTGATCGATCTGTTTCCGATCGATCTAGAAAAAATCTTCTAACCAACAGATCAAGGTCTTACAGACTCCAAATGAAATTAATTTGTTGTTAAGAGCCCGATGCCAAACTCTGTCAAACGCCTTGGATATGTCAAGGGAAATGATATGAGACGCACCAAAGTCATGAATTGCTTTACCCCATTTCACCGTGAGGACTGACATGATGTCACCAGTAGACCGTGTCTTACGAAATCCATATTGGCGGTCGTGAAGAAGATTGTTGTTTTCGAGATATGCTATTAGTTTATAATTGATAATTTTTCCATAACTTTGGCAAGTATCGAGGTAAGTGCAATGGGACGATAGTTTGATGGGTTAGACTTGTTGCCTTTTTGGGGACTAGTTGGACATTATTCAGTTTCCACATTGATGGATAAAGACCCGAGCTTAGGGATAAATGAAAGAGACTAATTAGTAGATAAACTAGGGTATCAGCGCAACGTTTTAGTACAATAGCTGGTATACCGTCCGGACCAGCAGATTTGCTAAGATCTAAATTAAGCAGTGTTGATCGCAAAATTCTTGGACGAAAGTAAATTTTGTTCATTACCAGAATCATCGACGACAGTGTTGGCGGCAAAACTTGCCGCTAGTAGATCTGCTTTCGCTTTGATTTCGGTTACAGGGTTGCCCTGGTTATCCATAAGTGGTGAAATAGAAGATTTAATAAAGTTATTGCCAACCTCTCGTATAAAGTTCCAGTATGACCGGCTGCCTTTAGTTGCGCGTAAAATTTTACGCTTAGCATTGGAGTTAAAAAGAAATTTAGCCTTTTTAAATATATTATGACAGTTGTTTCTAGCCCTGATATAAAGAGATCTACTGCTGGGTGATTTATCGCTTTGGTATTTGCCAAACGCCATTATTTTGTTAATTTTTGCTATATTGCATTCGTCAGAAAACCAGGATTTGAACCCATTTCTACTTTTCGTAATACTGGTTGGCATAAAAATGTTCATTTCCAGTAGAATAATAAACGTGATCAGTGTAGTTGCTTGGTTAACATTTTTATCCAGCAGAAACAGACGCCAATCGATTTTGCCGAAGAATTTATTAAGTTTCTGCTAATTACATCTATTGTAGTGCCAAACCTTTCGAGGGGGAGATAATTTTGGACCTGGCACTTGAGGAATTATTTCGAAACACGCCGAAACTACACAATGATCTGATCTGCCAAGAGGAGCATCGTCTGAGCAAGTATATTTGGCAAAATGAGTTGTCATAAAAAAATCAAGTATATTAGAAGAATGACTAGCAATATTAGGAATATGGGTGGGCCTATCTACTAATTGTGTAAGCTGATTGGAATCGGCAAGAAATTTAGCACATTGCACTTTTATAGATGCTTTTGTTGAGAAACGTAGCCAATCTTTACGGTGGACGTTGAAATCACCTGCTAATATAATTTCTGCATTAGTCGCGTTGCTGAAAATATCATCGATAGTGTCTGTAAAAGAATAAAATGCTTCCAAGGTTTGGTTATGGTGGTAGGTAGGACTACGGTATAAATAACACAAGTATATGTCATGCTTATTTACGATAATTTTGAGCCAGAGAAATCAGAATTCAGAAATACTACTTGTTTCATACTAAGGAGCCTTGTATATCATCAACATTATTGCGTACATATATCATTACACAACAATGTTAAAAAAAAGCGAATTCTGGAGAATAATTGTTGCAACCGAATCGAGCATTCTCAATACTTGAAACTTGTGTTTGTGACTATGAAAAAGTTCATATAGAAATTGACTGTTATATCTAAACAGTAAACACCATGAATTTCTCACCGGTTAACTGACTTTCTAAACAAGGTAATATTCTTGATTATTTATAAATTTCTGCCGTATAAAAAGGAATACATATAGTCATAAAGTTACATATGTTGCTTTGACTAATAATGCGAGACTATGCTTATCGTGAATTTCTTGGAGATGGGACCGATGATAATTAGGATGCCTTTTAATTAGGATGGTACGATAATTAGGATGGTACGAAAAGTCAAACTGGCTTACGGTGACAAAGTCTTCAGGTGAGTAAATTCATCAAAATTAGGCATTACTAATTGTGTGCTCAACTACCAAGTGGATACTCCTCCCCCTTAATGAAACTGTGCTCAATCTCATTAACAAATATTTTGTTAATCCCAATCATTTCCCTTCACACGACCGGTCAGATATTGATCTGCCTAAGGTCGAACATGAGTTCTCTTTTCGCTTATTAACATATGAGGAGCTTTAAGCTATCTTTCAATCAATTAATTCTAATTCCGTTGGTCTTGATAACATACCTGTGAAGTTCTTAAAGCTAATTTTCTTATGCTTAAATCCTCGTATTTTACTATAACTCGATCATGGTGGCGTGTTTTCCTGCGGCGTGGAAATTGTCCGAAATCCTGTATATTCCTAAAAAAAGGAATAATGAATATCGCCCTATCAGGATTCTGCCAGTCTAAGATCTTTGAGAGACTTATATATGCTCAACTCTCCAACCATCTTGTTAAGTTAGGTCTAATCTAGGATAATCAGTCAGGCTTTCGAAACATTATAGCACTACATCTACATTGTTTAACTCAAAACTCAGTTCTTGTTCTCGTCTACTAGTTCGGTTCTCAGTTCTTGTTCTCGTCTTTTAGACTAATTTATTCTACAGGGTTAGCTCTCATGGCAAACTCTCGGATCAGCTTCTCATCAATAAGTAAGTTCCCAAAGGGTCAATTTTAGGTGCCTTGGTCTTTTCTCTCTTCATTAATGACATCGCTAAATCCTGCTCGTTTGTAACTGTCCAAATGTTTGCTGATGATGTTCAGAACCTTCATGATAAGTCACGATCAAGTCTCAATGATTGTGTTGAGGAGATTAATCACTACCTAAACTGCATCTCTGAGTGGGCCCTTGACAATCGTTTGGCATCTAATCCAACTAAATCTCAAGCAATGCTCATTAATTCGAACTCTGAAACCTCTGCTAATGTTCAGTAGACTGGGTGGGGATGTTATTGCCTTCTCCAACCAAACCAAAAATCTTGGGTTATACTTGATGATAAGTTTAACTGGAAGTCACAACTTAATGTTTTAGTGGGCAAGATTTTCGGTATTCTCCGGAGATTCTTTGATATGGAAACAATCAATAGCTGTGTTTTGCTGGTATTAAAATTTTAATTAATTTTTTGTCACCCCGTCTCTCCGGCGCGATTTATGATTATGAACGTCTTACAATAACGTTTCTGATACAGAACATCACTGATTTATTGTGAACAGTTTGCTAACCAAGTTGTTGTGGTGCTAAATTGAAAAAGCTTGTCAGTAATGCGATCAGAATTACTTCCATCTTCTTCGCAACCAATGATAGTAATGCTTTGATGATTTAATTTTCTTCTCATGTTTTTTGCAGATTATAGTATGGAGCTGACTCTAGCTGTTTAAATTGGATTGGATTACATTAAAATAAATGTCCAGTAGAACCTCACCTCGACCACACCAGACTCTTTTCTTCTTTTTGGAGTCATTTATTTAAAATATGGACTCATTAGAACATAACATAGTGCCAACAAGCCGCCATCTTCTGATAGTTTTCGACAAATTCCAAACGCTTATTTTTGTTTCTCTGCTTATAAAAGGTGTGCGCCGTTGGTAACAATTCAGTAATCTCGGGGTTGGGCTGTTGAAGGGTGAGGCTGCGTGTAGGGCTATTGAAGTCAAAACTAGGTTATGTATCGTGATACAAAATTGGTAAACAGGAGTTTGATATCATATTGATTTCCGACAAAATAGTCCCGCGTACTCCACTCTAATATAATGCTAGTTAGGTTTTGGTTGTTTTACCGCCAATTTTTCAAACATTTGTTTTCAACTTGAAAGTTTGTTTCTAATTTTTGCATTTGATCATGAAATTTTGGAATACGTCATATTTGATTATTAAATAAGAATTAATACATAGTTATCTATTCCTTGAAGAAAAACAACTTTAAAAACTGCATGTTGTTGTAAAACCTAGGTCTTAAATGGATTTTGTGTGTTGTACACACATTGTAATTTCTACCATACAAAACTTCTATTCAAAACAAATAAAAAATTGAAGTTTCAATAAGCAGGTTCGTGACAAAACCTTCTCTTCCCTCTCCTATTACTTTATCTGCACCCACCTTTTTGTTTTATATACTTAAATACTAGGGTGGTAAAAAACGATTTTCTTTTTCGCATCTAAATTTAAGTTTTGCTCGAAAACCACTAACCACTAAAAATATTTTGAGCAACCTCTATAAACTGGTACATCCAGTTGAAATTTTCAGAATAGGGTCTTTTCAGTAAAATCTTCTATGGAAATCTTCTGCAATTCTATTTTTTGTATGAATTTTTATATTATTTTATTTTTTTTTGTTTGATTGCATTATATAATTTTTATGATTATATTGTTGTTGTTTTGGCTTTTGTTAAATTAACTTCTTTAACAACTTTAGCTTCTTTTTTTGTTTAATTAATTATATGATTGTAAAATTTTATGCTAGCAAATAATTGGACAATTGTCTGTTTGCTAGTTTTTGTGACTTTAAATAAATAAATAAATAAACAGTAAAATAAAATTTCATACAAAAATAAAATAGCAGAAATTTTCGATAAAAAATTTAACTGAATAGACTTTAAGTCAGACTCCAAATTTTTAATTTTTCAACGTAGAAATAGTAACATAATGTGAAAAAGTTGGACCATTTTGGAAATTTTTGAGGAAATTTCTTAAAAAATAGTAAAATAAGTTAATTTCGTGCGATTCCAAAAGAACAAATATTTGTTTTTTGGGCTACCTTATTAACACTTAATCAGCCAGAAGAAGTGACAAATCAAAAGTTATTTTGCAGAATTGTTGAAACAAGTTATTGAAGTTTTAAGAAAAACTCTCTCTCTCTCTCTCTCTCTCACTCTCTCACTCTCTCTCTCATCTCTCTCTCTCTCTCTCTCTCTCTCTCTCTCTCTCTCTCTCTCTCTCTCTCTCTCTCTCTCTCTCTCTCTCTCTCTCTCTCTCTCTCTCTCTCTCTCTCTCTTTCTCTCTTTCTCTCTTTCTCTCTTTCTCTCTTTCTCTCTTTCCCCCATTCACGCTGACTTTGACTGATATTGACACAATCCAGATCTTCTATTTTCAAGTAAACCCGTTTTATATACAAAAGATTTGTTATAACAACTGTTTGCGTTCGTGTTCGAATTTTCAAACTCATAAAAAAATATTTTTTACTTTAAAATAAGAAATATAATTAAATACTGCGATATTTTTTTATCTCAATATACATTATTGACAGAGAAGTGTTTTTTAATCTCGCGTAATCTCTTGTTAGGCATATTTTTAATTCTATTCTCACGAGTCCGATTTTATTATTGCTAAGCCTTTACATTTTAATGCTAATTAGATGAATTTAAAAAGATTTTGTTTTCTTTTGTTGACTGTATTCCGTCCATTGACTGTATTATTTTAACATATTATTTTGGTTAAGGCTCTTTTAACTTGTATACACATTTACGTTCAAACGTTCAAATTTATTTTAGCCTATTGCAAACCGTAATAGGTGAAAATCGATTTGAAGTCCGGGAGAGCTTTAACAGTCAACCTTTTATCTGGGCCCAATACTTAATCAATATTGCCGAGCTAGCCAGCTTCGAATATTCATCACGGTCTCATTCTCTAAAACGGTGTAATTACAATGGCAGCAGGGGTTTTCATGTCATTCACAAAGTTCAGTATATTTCTCAAACTATCCAAGCACAACACTTGTAATTTCTTAAAAAGCAAAAACTGGTCTTTGACCACTTTCATAATCAAGGACACATATATACAATGTTTTAAAGTCATTGATTTAACAAAGCAAAACAAAATTGACATATACTGCGACGAAATCATGTCATTAAATTGAGAATTATTACAAATACAGGAAATCGATTCAATTAATCGAAACAAAGTTATTGCTAGCAAACAAAATCTTAACCTATTCCATTACCTCATACACTAATAATCAAAATTATCACATCGCCATTCGTTTGTTCTTATTTTATTTGTTACTCATTTAATGTTATGCAACATTAGCACGTATTTTTCATATTGTCTATGTTCGAAAAAAAAAATTTAGCTTTACCAATAAATTGATATTTCCTCCAATTTTTATTTTTATTCAATACCAACCAACTATACAAAAATAATTTAAATTAAAAGAAAAGTGAAATGAAATTCATAAATAAAATAAAGTTGTTCCACCTACATACATTACATCAATAAAAAGGAGACAAAAATCTATTAACAACTACTAGGGTACATTTAAAAGTAACTTGCACCCAAGAAAGTATCTACGTGTTTTCAAAATATAAAACTACAATAAAAATTCGCCGGAAATACTTATTGATTCGTTCTGTCAATAAATATTGAAGTTTTAAGATTCAATGAATTAATTATTTTATGATCGATCCGATTCGATTTTTGTAAAATATTTTGTTTTTAATTAAATTTATTTAATGTTTCTAGTGCTCTTTTATAATTTAGCAATTTAGTCCAACGTATCATGATTATTGTAAACCTTTCAAAATCGAACCATCTTTTGAAATATGCAATCGCTAAAATTTCAATCGATGGTGCTGCCTGGTTGATTGTACAAATTTATGCATCATCTGTAGTGTTGTATATATTTTAATTTGTTGCAATAACTGGTTACGTTTCCTACTTTTACTTTTAAATTAACCTTATAATGTTGTAGTTTTGTATTTGTACTTCTACCGAGGTACCATGCTTTTCAAGAAACTTGAAAAAATACATTGTTATTTAATACTTTTGCTATATTTATTTTCTAGAAAAACACTATTGACATTTAGAATGCATTTGAGTTTTGGTTACACAAATTTTATATGCAAAAAACAATAAATTACCATTAGTTCCAATTAAATAAATTTTTATTAAAATGTTTTATGTATTAACTTAACCAGGTATAGTATTTAGTCTTATCACTAGATTAATATCTTCAAGATATTGAAGATTAATTGACCTCAAGGTTTGAAAATATAATTTCACGAAGAATGACCAAAAAATAACCAGCAGGTCGAACAGAAAAATAAAGTTGATCATGAAAACAAAATTATAAACTGACGATGATGAAATATAACAAAAAATCGCGAATTCGTTCGCAAGGGATTTCATAAATTAAGCTGAGTTTACCTTTCTCTTAATTCAATACTTTTCTAAATCTGCTTCCGATTCGATCATTGAATTTTTTTTTTTTTTTATTCAAAGTTAGGCATGCTTAGTGTTAATTATAATAAATTATAAATTAACGTCTCTGAATATCCGAAGATACCATGCCAACTAGGCATAAGAATGGAATGCAAATTAAGATTCTCTGAGAAATTTATGAACGTTAACTTTAAAGCCTTGAGGATTAAATTCATCAGGGAAAACCCAGGAAGGTAAGGCATTCCAAAGATGAGAGACTCTGTTGAAAAAGTCACGTTGGAAGGCTACAGTTCTACACCTAATTATTTGAACTGTAAAGGGATGCGCTGCTACGTTTGCTCTGGTGTGACGCGAAAGGTTTGCTGATTTAGGTAAAATCGATTTGATCTCTTCAGAAGCTCGTTCATCCATAATATATTTATAAAATATAGTCAAATCAGCAATATTTCTTCTGTGCTGCAAGGAATCAAGACCGTTAGTAAGACTTGGGTTACCAATGAGTTTAATAGCTCTACGCTGTACAGAATCAAGGCAGTTGAGACTACTCAAGTAAGCTCCACCCCATATGTGAGAACAGTATTCCATGCAGGGACGTATAAAAGATTTATAAACTAAAAGAAGTTGTTCGCTATCGAAAAACTTACGACATCGCCCCAAAAATCCTAACTTTTGAACAGCATTCTTAGCCAGATTAAAAATATGAGAATTCCACTTCATATTATTTTCAATCTCAACTCCTAGAAGTCTGACAATCTCATTCTCTAAAAGATTTTTGAGGCCAAACGTTAATGGAAAAGGATTGGGTGTCGTTATCCTAGAAAAATGACAAACCTATGTTTTGTTTGAATTGAATTCAACACTGTTAGCAATACCCCAATCCATAATTGTTTTAAGATCAGTGTTAAGGGAATCTATCAATTTTGACCTACACTCACTAAGCGCTAAGGGTGTATATAATTTAGGTGCTTCATCAGACGCATGAAGCGTGCTATCATCAGCAAAACTATGTATAGGATGAACCGTTGAGTCCAACAAATCATTAATATAGATAAGAAAAAGAGTTGGTGACAAAGTGGAACCCTGAGGAACTCCTGCATTAGTTGAAAAAGTATTCGATGATACACCGTCAACATTGACCCGAAATTTTCGATCAGATATAAAGCTCTGTGTCCAAGATATAAGCTGCTCGTCTAAACCATAGGATCTCAATTTGCATATAAGGTTGTTATGCCAAACTTTGTCAAATGCTTTGGAAATATCAAGAGCAACACCGAATGTTTCTCCAAAGTTTTCAAGCGACTTGTTCCAGATATGAGTGACAAAAGACAGCAAATCACCCGTCGCTCTTCCTTTTCGAAATCCATATTGTCTCTCATTAATTAATTTGGAAGACTCTAAGAAGCTCATTAAATTAAAATTGACATATTTCTCAAAAATTTTAGCAACTACCGATAAAATTGAAATGGGTCTGTAATTCGTAGGATCAGTCTTACTCCCCTTTTTTTTTAAACTGGCTGTACACTAGTCATTTTCCAAATTTCAGGATAAATTCCTTTCTTATATGACAAATAGAAGATTTTAGTGAGGATTGGTGCTAGCACCCTAGCAAATGTTTTAAGTATAATTGGAGGAATAAAATCAGGGCCTGTTGCCTTGTTAGTATTGATTTTTAAAAGCATTTTTCGAACAATGTTTTTCCGAAAAATTATCCGCCTCATTTTATAAGAAACTTTAGAAATAGGTTTAGGTTGGAAATTAGGTTCTTTTAAAGTAGTAGTATAATTAATAAGTATTAACACCCGGTTTAATTAATTATACTACTATTATGTTGTTACAATTCTACATAATCGCAATGAAATACAAAACAAAATTTTATTCAATCTCAATTTCCCCTATACAATATTTCAATGTGTAAAATCAACATCACATTGTTTGCAAAAAAAAAGAGACAAAGCAAAAACGTTATATAAATTACAAAACAAAAGAGGTCACGTTGTTAATATGTTTAAATTTATTTGTTGGATCAGCCATTAACTGTAACTTAAAATTTGACGATAGTCGTTGAATTAATGTTTCCACCACAGAAGTTTTTCCTTTGAGGAGCAAGCTACAATTGATTAAACGCTTGTCGAAACAAGTTAAACTGTTAACATTCAACGTCAACTCGGTCAGCTTTCGCACTTCACAAACTAACGGTTAGTTGTAGAAGTGTCTAGCAAAAGTCAAAACACAGCATCAAAAATAATATACACATTGTTTCAATTTACTGGAACATAAGGCAACACGATTCTCCCGTTTTCGAATTACACTATTATAGCATTCGTAGGCATTTTATCGCTTCCTTACAATATCGCAATCCGTATAAAAATTTGTTTTGATTTGCAAATATAACTGTTTAAATATGTTGTTTTAATTGTTGACAACTATAAAATGCTTTAGTTACTTCGGTCTGAAAGACCTAAGTATTACATTCATGAGCCAAAAGTGAAATTCTTACCACCTCTTTTTTTGGCATTTCTCGGCGTTTTAGGACCTACTAATTCTAAAAAAGCAAAAAAAAATGTATGTCTGTCTGTCGGCCGTCCGTCATTACCTACGCTGCAGGGAAAACCGCTGGAGGGATTTCAAAAATTTTTTTTTCTAAAAATAGGTATACTCAAGGGACAGATCCGAGAGGACGCTGTGTTCGATAACTGTACCGGAAGTGTGTTCAAAAAATCATTAAGTGTGTCAAAAACAGCAAATTTTCATATTGTTGGCTTAAAAACGTTCATTTTAAGTGATTACGATTTACGAGTAGGAAAATTGAATTTGGAGAAATCTTGATGGTCGGGATTGGTATGTGAGACCAAAATCCAGATTAATGCATTATAAGTTTGTCAAAAAAATGTTGTGAAGTGTGTCAAAAAATGATTTCATTTATTTTTTTAGCCAATATTGTGGAAAAAATGCGGAAAAGCTGTTTTTATGACGTAAATGTTATTGCACATGAATTTGGACATGGAAATTTTTTAATGTTATAGTTTTTGAAATATTTTTGGAATTTTGAAAAAAGTTTGTATTTTTGATTTTGTAATAATTTTTGCAAAATTTTTAGAATGTGGAAAAAGTTTTAATTTTTGATTTTGTTATAATTTTTGCAATATTTTTTGAATTTTGAAAAAAAAAAATAGAATTTTTAAATTTGTGAATTTTGTATATATATTTTTAGAATTTTGAAAAAAGTTTCAATTTTTGATTTTGTAAGAATTTTCGGAATATTTTTTGAATTTTGAAAAAAAAAATGGAATTTTGTAATTTGTGAATTTTATATATATATATATTCTCAGAATTTTGAAAAAAGTTTCAATTTTTGATTTTCTAATAATTTTTGGAATATTTTTAGAATTTTGAAAAATTTTAAAATTTTGATTTTATAATTATTTTTGGAATTTTGAAAAAAGTTTCAATTTTTGATATTGTTTTAATTTTTGCAATATTTTTAGAATTTCGGAAAAAGTTTGAATTTTTGAATTTGTAAAGAGTTTTTGGAATATTATTAGAATTTAGAAAAAGTTTAAATATTTGATTTTATTACAATTTTTGAAATGATTTTGGGATTTTGAAAAAAGTTTGAAAATGTTCTTGATTTTGTTATAATTTTTGCAATATTTTTAGAATTTTTGAAAAAAGTTTTAATCTTTGATTTGTTAATAATTTTTGGAATATTTTTAGAATTTTTAAAAAAGTTTCATATTATTTAATTTTTACAATATTTTTGGAATTTTGAAAATATGAATTTGTGATTTTGTAATATTTTCTCGAAACACTAAATGGAGAGATTTTTGAGCAGTTTGCTGAATGTATCGTCTTTTCACTAAATTATGTTAATTTATGATCTGTTATAATTTTCCGGCAAAGTATTGATGTTTCGTGTTAGTTTTGTAATAAATTTCTAAACATAAATAAAAAAATACATGTACTAACAAAGAGTTATGTTTGATATACATCGCTGTCCAAAACTAAAAACAATGTCCTCATAAAAGGTTTTTGTCGAAAACTATATCAAAATCTTTAACCCAGACCGAAGTCTTGATATCTCAGAGCTGTGAGATTTCAGCCCCTTCATATTTTTCTGATGCAATAACACCCTTCAATTTTGAGTAATACACAACGATTTTGTATATTTTTAGAATTCAATAATACACTTTGCTCTTGGTACTTAAAGTGTTAAGTTTGCTATCCGTTACGATCCGTTTGCTATCAGGGCAAACAATAAGTAGTCAATGAGACTCCTTCTTAAAACAGTTTCCTTCAAACTGGTGTTCCTTATCACGATGTGCTGGATCATGGTGTTATACGTACCACACTTCGGAGCTGCAGGTTAGAGGCCTAATCAAACGGTGTATCCGAATACCTGTCATCTTCCGGATTAATTTAGCATTATCTGTATAATGCGCCTTTCTATAGATATGAACCTATTTATCTCCAGAACTAACTATTTATCTAAAGTGCACAACTAACATTATCACATCACAATTAAATTATAATAAATAAAACACATTATCTTTTTTTACTTATAATTAATTTTATTTTCAATAATGCGTAATATAAGAAAATAGAGTTCTAATACTATAAGAGTAAATTCTAAGATCTAGAACTTCCTGCATATTTTTTTTTAGTTTTCAATAAAAACAAATTTGAATTTTGTTCAGTTTTTAATTTTTTTTTTAAATTTTTCATTAAATTTATTAAAAAAGTAGTAAAAAAGAAACAAACCCAACAAACAAGATGTAATATTTCGGAAGTTTTAGTTTTATTTGATAAAGAATGTTATATTTATTTTTTGTTTTTTTTTTTAGTTTTTTATAATACTTTTTTCTTACTTAGTAATGATAAAAAATTCTGTATGACTTTATTAATGTCTAAAATTTAGATTTACTTAATTTTAGTTATGTTTCAATTTTTTTTGTTATAATAATAAATTAAAAAAAAGGAACTCATGAACACAGACTAAAAAAACATTATGATTACTTATTAAAACAAATTATATTTAAAATAAAAAAAAATTAAAAATAGGAAACAAATTTTTTATAATTTAAAATTTTTTTATATAAACATAAATCATATAAATTAATAACAATTTAATATAAAAAACAACGATAATGTAATACTTTGGTGATTTTATTTATATTTTTTTTTAATTTATATTATTTCATTTCGTTGTTATTTTAATTGAACTAATAATATAATTATCTAATAAATAAAATCATACAAAATTTTCAATCATTATATATATTTATAATTTTCTTATTTTATCATTTTGTAAAAAAAATTCTGTGCGATGTATAAAAAAAAATTACAGTATAAAAAACTTATAAAAATTCAGAAAAATATTATTACAAAATAAAATTTATTTAAAGAGAAATATTAGAAATACAAAAACAACAAGTTTTATTTTAATTTAATTATCATTAAGTGGTATATAAGTAAATAGTGCATTAAAAATAAAATAATGAAAACAAACAAAAAAAATTGAGATATCCTCAAAATACATTAAATATTTTCTTGGATATGACTAGTTTGATTTGACGACAGTCGTTCACTTTTTTTTACTAATAAATTAAACAAAAAAGTATATATATATTTATATATTATTAATATCGAAAATTAAGCAAAAGAAAAAACTCAAACAAACAATATAAAAAAGTTTATAATTATTTTCTACTTTCAGAATGTTTTTAGATTATTGAATGACGTTGTAAGATTATTAAAATAACTATACTCTATTAGTTTAAATTAAGATATTTAAAAAAAACTTATAATAATAAAAAACAAATCACTAACTATTTAAAAACCCAATAACAAAATTTAGGTTTATTTGATGTAAATTCGGTATATTACTGTTGAAAGAAATTTATAATATATTTGTTATTGATACAACTCTCAGTCTACTAATTTTATCAATATATAATAATAGAAAAATAAAACAAATTTATAATTTAAGAAAAAAAAAACAAACAAATTAATATTAGAAAACACACAATAATTATTTAAAAACTTTATAATACTAAACAAACAGTAAATAAATTACAATAATACGGTACTAGAAAATTTAAAAATTTAATTTACTTTACTTAAAACAAAAAATTTTGATACTAATTTGAAATTGGCCTAATTGATTTTATTTAAATTTTAATATTTTTTTTTTAAATTTTCTAAAAACCGTATAAAATTTTTTTTTAATTTAAATTTTATATTATTAAATAATATAGTAATACTTATTGAAAACAAAGTACATAATTAATTTTTGTCACTTTTATTTATCATTGCCGTTAATTTTCAATATATACTTAATAATGGCAATTAATATTTTATAATAAATGTGACAACAAATATTATAATTATTCAATAATTAAAATACAATTCAATTAAATATATCAATACGTAACACACACAAATAATAGATAATTTATTCTAATAAAAATATTATGATATCTATTCTCTTTTTGGCAATTGATTTTAATTTTTTATTTAAACATTGATTTAATTTAAATATATGTATAAATTAATTAAAAATGAAAAAATTGAAGAAGTAAGCCTTTTTATTGTATATTAAATTTATGTAATTATTTTCATTAATAATTATTATTAAAACACTAACATTCACTTATTAATAATAATAACATCGTTTAATTTTTTATGTTTCTCTCAAAGCATTATTAAAACTATTGTTTAAAATCGATAATATGAACATTTATAATAAGTAGAAATAAGTTTAATTTTTAAAAAGAAGAATTAATTGTTTAACCTATTGGTTTGTTTAAGAACTCATTAATTATTGTTTGATAAAAAATAAGTCATTGACCTATTGAGATTGAAACAATTTAACGGAAAATAATAATTTCTATAACTTTGTGAATAGTTGATTATTTTTAATATATTATTATAACATTTCTTGCTTAAGTTAACATTATTATTTTCATTATTTTTAAAAAAAGTGTACAGTCTAAAAACATTTGATTCCCATAGTGTTTTTTATTGGAATATATATTTTTAAGTCATTGGCATTTTATTTTCTATTAACTTTATTTATTTTTTAATCTTTGTTTGTTTGTTTTAGAATTGATTTCATTTAAATAGTAATTTGTAATTTAAATAAAAACAGATGAGTTGAAATTAAAATATATAAATAATAAATTTTTATTCATATAAATGGAATTAAATTTTATTTGAGTGTTTAAAAACAAAAGATAAGTTAAGTTATTTTTTACAAAAACGATTTTTGGGATGCATACAACCGGGTTAAAGTGTTGTGATAAACAAAATAATTTTAATAGAGATTAACTACTAATAATAGCGAGTCTTTGCACTGACATTAAGATCAATTTTTACTTTAATTTGTTTACAGAAATTAAATAAAATACAATAGCGGAATTCTTGTTAGATTATGGACCACAGCATCAAAATCAAATTAAAAAACAGAAATATCATCCGCATACTTTCCTATATTTTACAATCTTATTCAATCCGTTAAAATATATCAAACCATAATTGTTGCTATAACCAAAATCAAACAATCTTTTCAAATTCAATATTGATTACATACATCCAACTGATTTTCTTTGAAAATAAACAAAAAATTATTGTAATTTCATTTATAGCAATTAACCACAAATATGAAAAAATGCTGTTGCGTAAATTGGGTCTACTACAAACATCAATGAAAAAAGCCTAACTCACTTGAAATAACATTTTTTTTTAAATTTATAAGTTAAATTTCTTAAGTACCAATTTTTTCTTAATTATAATTTCGCTAACTTTTAATAATTAATTTTTCCTAATTTGTTTGTTTTTATTTTCAAATGAATTATATTTTTTCATTGGCTTAATTTAATACAATTAATTAAAATTTAATTAATTGAAATAATTTTTAATGTTATAAACTGAAAACACAGAAATATGTTGTAATTTTTATCTTAAATTATACTATTCAGTTAATTAATTATTAATCATAAAAAAGCAAACTTATTAATTTCTTCATTATTTTTACAGACAGCTTAATTTTTTTATCATCACTCGTTTATTCGTAAATATATTTTTTATTATTATGTATTTGGAAAAATAAGTTTGTCATAAATAGTTAATTGGCATTTTTATATATTTATAATAGTAATCAGTTGAATAAGCCTTTTAATGTAATAGTTCATGATTGTTTGTTTATGTATAATAATTAATATCCTTTATATGTTTCTTTATCAGGATATGACTAGTCAAAAATATATATTTTTATATACTTAATTAATATATAATAATATATAATAAAAAACAATTCTCTTATTTCTAATTTTATTTTTATTGATGAAAAAGTTTTTTATTCTTATATTGTATAAATATTTTTTCCGTTAAAAATATGTTAATTGACAATTTCAAACATTTTTTTAAAATTTAGTTTTTAAAAGACTTACATATAATTTTACAAATCCATGGTTGTGTTTTTGTATGAATTACTTATCTCAAGTTTTAAAAATTTGACCAAAATTATTTTTAAGTGTCATCCAGAGATAGTTGTCATACACACTATAATTGGTTTAAAATTTTGATTTGTGATTTAGAAGTATTTTAATAAGCTCTTTTTCGGCAATTTTATATAATTTTTTGGAAACTTATTGATAACAATGAAAACGGTGAAATGGTAAATCACAAATCTTTACAGTTTACTTCTATATATACACTGGTACCCTGTTCTCGAACACACAATTATGTTAACAATATTGTGAATATGGATAATATTGCTAATTGCTAGTATAATTATGTGTTTGTGAATAGGATCCCTGAGTTATTTTGAAAATATTAAAACTAAACAAATTTTTAATGCAACAATTTATACTTTAATTCCCTATAAGTTTTCATTAAATGCTTTTAGTGTTTTTTTATTTGTAATTATTTAGCTGCATAAAATTAAAAATTATTACTATGGAATATCAAATTATCACGGATTTAAGAATATTTGTTGCAAATGAAGTAATATATTTTAAATATTTTGTGAAATATTAATTGAAGTGGGGGCATTTTCCTGGTTTTAGTAGAACAACATTACGAAATATTTTTATTGGCATTTTATTAACAGTTTGTGCGTAACATTTTATATAATTTACCACAAAAGGTAAAAAAAATCCATGCTTTTGTTTGTGCTACAAATTTACGGAAAATCATTTTTGACATATTTTGTATGTTAACAAAACTATTATAAATTTTATAAACAAAATGGACATTTGAAGACTGATATCTAATAATAATACTTATATATACTCAACATTTATCATAATTTTAATACTTTTTTTTTAATTTTATAATAACATTTTAATTTTTTGTCAAAACATTTATTTTTTGCCTTTTTCACTATATTTTACTTCCCAGTTTTTACTACTTTAAAAAACCATTAAAAAAAATATTTTCTTGTTTATATTTTAATTAAGTAAAAAACAAAACACTATATCAATTATTATTATTTCAGTATTATTATACAAATTGGTCGTCAAACAAATTGGTGTTTTTTAGCCACCATCAGCGCGTATCAATTAGCAATATAAGTTTTAATTAATTAACTTTTTCATTGAATAAAAAAACTAGAATTTCATATTATTTTTCATAATTTTAACCTAACGAGACAAATCAGTATATTGTAACACGGATTATAATTTTTAATTTAGTTATATAAACATTATTATTTAATTTACAATAAATTATGGTAAAAAAGCAAGGATTTTTATTTACTTCAATCCTTTTATTCAAATATTGATAATAAAAAACTTAACCTTACTAATTATAAATTTTTTTTTAACTTTTAGGATTATTTAATTAAAAATGATGGAGTTATCGTTTATATTGTTTCTAATTAATTTTTTTTTTAAAATTGTTCCCCATGATATTAATATATTTTTTAAAATTTAAATATTTTTTTTTAAACAAAAACATGTTTTATTTTAATTTAAGTCGGTAAATGCTTTTTGTATTTCATAAAAAAAAATAAATAAATACTAATATTTCAAAAATAAAATGTGATATGTTACAGTTTTTGTTTTAAATAGGAAAAACATTAAATAAAAACAGAAAAAATACATTTTATTATTTTATTTTTATTTAAACAATTTTTCGAACTAAGTTTAATCATACTTAGGTAATAATAATTGTTTAAAAAACACTACATAAATATAATTATAGAAACACTTCAAAAACGCGTTACGTTAACGTTACGGTAAAAAAATAAAATTATCAAAAACATTTTTATTATTATTTTTTTAATTTTCTTGTTTTTATCATTAAGTTTATCATTATCAACAACATTTACACTCAATAATAATAATAATAATAAATGTACAAGTAATAATTAATAATAATAATAGTTTTTTTAATTATTGTTTATTTATTTAAATTCTGTTTTCGCTTGTTTTAAATTTCGTTATTCTATTTAATTGATGTATTTGTTGTTGTTTATTTTTTAAAAGATGGTTTTTATTCTAATATCTAATACTAACTCTATTTCTGACGGAACTCATTTTTATTTGAAATAGTGTGAAAATTTTTTTATTTGTTGTTTTTTTTATTTATTTAATAACACTTTAAATTTGATAATATTATAATTAATATCAAACTTAAAAATGCACCAAGTTAATGCTTCTATTAAACATTGTAGAAATATTTTTATGCAACAGCCAGTAAGAATTTCATAAAATTTACTTTATAAAGATGTAATTTCTTTATTAATATTTAAGTAAATATAACATCATCTAAAATCTAAATATTTTTTAATTTAATTTACATGAAAAAAAAATCTTCACACTTAATTTCATAATATTCCTTAACATTATTATAACATTTTAATTTATTAGATTTATATATAATCATAAATCATTAATTGATAATAAAAAAGGAAAAATAAATAAAATTTTTATTCATTATTAAGCAAAATATTTTGGTTATTAATTTCTTTTAACATTTGGAAAATTATTTAAAACGAAATATTTATTTTTAAGAAAACTAAAAAAATTCATTTTAATTTTTAAAAAGTTTAGTCCCTTTTAATGTCATAGTTTTCATATATTATTTTTTTAATATTTATTAAAAAGATTTTTTTTTCAGCAGTAAAAAAAATAGTTTTTTTTTATTATTTAATTCACAATTTTGAAAAAATCACAATTTGTTTTTAGTATTTATTTTTGTTTTAATAAAAAAAATTTCTGTTCATTTATATATGGTTATGTAAATCATCGAATAAAATTATGTTGATGTGTATAATTCATAATGTAAGTTGTGTGTAAGTCTGGTTTGTTTGTTAAATATTACAAATTATAAAATTTTTAAAATTTGTTTTTGATTTTCGGAAATATAATATAATAAAGTCGATTTTTACATGATAATATTTTAAGAAGCAATAAATTGTTTTACTTATAATACTCTACGCTTTTGTTCACTATAACGTCTACTACAAATATTTACTATTTCTTCTTTAGTTTTGATTATATTAAAAAACGGTTTTAAATTTAATATAAAATAATTAATATTTGGAACAATTCAAGTCTCAATAGCAGTCTTAGCGAAAACATTTATTTCATTTTTATTATTATAAAAATAACTAAAAAAAAACAAATGATAAATAATAAAGTTTCGTTATAGTGAAAAATTAATAAGAATTTGTTTATAGAAAAAAAAAAGAAATTTTTGTATTTTTAAAGATCAAACTTTTAAGAAAAATTATACAAACAAATTACGTTATTGCAGTTATTTATATCTAATAGAAAACAAATTTACAATAGAAATACGATTTTTTAAATTTATTTGAATTAAAAGAAGAATTATTTAGGTAAATCTATTTTCAAAGAAATCGTTTTATAGGTCAATGTTAAAATTTTTCGTTTAAATGTTTAGCCGATATACTTTAAATTCATTTTTTCAACCCTAAGGGTAAAAAGCATGTCAGATGTTCTTTTAATAGCCCTTATAAAACGAGTGTATTTTTTTCAATTTAAGCTTCAGTTTCGGTGCTATCCGAGGTGAAAAAAGCTCGAGCAGTTATTTTGTTTACTGGATTATAACTCTAATTCAGAAGACAACTGGAAATTTAAGAAATATTTTGAAACTTTAAAGTATTCGACAAAGCAAAATAATTCCACCGTCCATATAATCTCTTACTAATTTCTAGCTAAATTATAGATTTCAACATATTTGTTTAGCACTCGTTTTATACGCACTTTAATATAAATTTTAAGAAATAAAAGATTTATTTTTTTTACGATCCTTAGGAGTTAATTTACTACTGAGGATGTCCTAAAAAGACGAAATATATTGAGTAATCACATAAATAATATTAAATCTTTTATTTTTTTAAATTTATATTTACGTGCATAAAAAATAACCTCTAAACAAATATGTTATTCAACGAATTACGTCAAGAGCCTACAGCAAAAAATTTAAACTGTATTCTAGATTTTATTCTACATGTATATGTCTTATATACGAAAGACAATGTTTATGTATATTAAACTGGTTTAGAATTTTTAATTCACTAGATTTGATTAAGGTTTGAATTATCAAGAATTTTTTGTGACGACTTAAACTCATGTAACTAAGGAAACCATTTGAATTTTTTAATTCGAAAGTAAATTTTGAATTTTTCTCAGAGAAAAACTCCATTTCTCTTACACGTGTTTCGCAGTGGAAATCGAACCTGCCTTATTAGCGCCATGATTAGAATCCGTTTTGGCCAGACACGCTATCCAGTACGCCACCGAGGCAATTGAGTTGGATAGCTTTCTCATCAGTAAGTTCAAATTAAACTTCGAAACATGTATAAGAGAAAGATTTTCCTCTAAGAAAAATCCCAAAATAAACTTCAAATCTAGTGAATTTAAAATTCTCTTACTAACGTGTAAGTAGTGAACTTAGAAACAGAGTTTTCTCTAAGAAAAATACCAAAATAAAATTCAAATCTAGTGAATTTAAAATTCTCTTACTAACGTGTAAGTAGTGAACTTAGGGTTTAGTCATACTAAATAAGCATGTTCTATTTCCATTCGAAATACGGTTGTCCTAGCCTCGCCGCGAAAGGGAGATGGCGATTCGAACTCCGAAATTGATTCAACAGCTGTTGAACAAAACGGAGTAGTTGAGACAACCGCATGTAATATTTACGTGAAAATTAAATACAGTTTATTTAATTTCAAATACTTTAATTTTGAAATGAAAAATTTATGATATAAGACCAAAATAAATTTTTTTCAGAAAAAAAAATATTAATTTTATTCAACTACTGTTAGATTGCATGTAACACTTTTGACTTTATATGTTGATTTAACCTCTTATTTTTGTCAGCAAAATATTTACTTGTAGTTGACCCAATCCTCGTAAAATTGTTTGCAATTATTTTGTCTTTGTTTGACTAATAAACTGTTAACTTCGAGATGAGGTTGTCTTTACTTTAATTTTTATTTCAGTGTATAACAATTAAATAATTTTAATAGCTCAAGAATGTTCGACAATTTAGGACATTACCAGAAGTTGTCTTCATGTTTCCTGATCAAATAGTAACCACAAACTATAAATTTGATCGTGTAAAAGTGGTTCAACTTAATATTAAAAAAGAAACTCAACATAATAGTTTTCCTCAATCAGTTCTAATACGTTATTCCATTAAAACGTTATATATCGTTAATACGTATTTGTAAACACGATACTTTTCCATTACATACTTTTTCCTGGTCTATAAAAAATTTTCAACTTTATTATAAGAAAATCTAGATTATCGGTCCATGATTATATTAACGCATTTATTTCATAGATGTATTAAATTCTTCCGATTATCTTCTTACTTACAAGAATATTTTGTTAGTAATTTTATGATTGACTTTTAATCTATAAATATTATAAAAATAAAACTTTTTTCCATTAATACCAGCAATAAAAAAAAAAGAAAACGAAAGTAGACAAATTAATGTTAAATAATTGTAATAAACCTATAACGAAAATAATTATAACACGTTTTTTATGTAATTTGTTTACTTTGTGTAACATGATAAAAAATGTGCTTGTTTTGAATTAGACAAAGAAAATTATACACATAAGAACTATGTCGATTAAGTTACGTTTAGAGGGTAGGTCAAATTTGTGTAATATGAATAATTTTGTTTGAATTTGAGAAATTCTTATCTAAGTTAAAACAATTTAAAGAACTAAATACTTTTAAAATAAAGTGTAGTATGGTATAATTGTAACCTTCAAAATCAGCGGCGAACAGAAAACAAAATTTTAAAAGTTAGATTTAAAGCGAAATAGGAAAAAAATGGATAATTTAATTCGTAAACTGCTGTGGGAAAACCTAATTCGAAATTAAGTTATTAATATCAACCATATTTCTAACTGAACTAGCCATCTTACAGGGCGTATTTTCCTCTCAAAGTTTTTGATGTAACACAATTGACGGAGTTAAACCATGAATGGCCATCAGATTTTTAACAATTGGCAACATCACTTTATGATGATATAAAATGAAAAAGAATTGAACCTCTTCCCGTATAGATGAATCAAAATCCTCTAATTTTTTCCCCGATTTGCTTTTTGCATTTCGTAGATATTCGAATATATCTGCGCTTTAATTTTTTGATCGTACATATGTGGTGATGGTTTTTTTCTTGACCACTCAAAACTTCTCTCAACATTATTCATTTCACAAACTAAACTATTATTCCAAAGACAAAATACTTGACAAGTGCATTTTGTAAGACAAGATTTTTGACATTCGTCGGTTTCGGTGAACCACCTGATTTTGTCGTTTTGATATTTCAGAATTTTCGTTTACATTGACATAGTATTAATTTAATTGCAGATCAACTGAATTTCCTGTTATCGAAAAAAATCGTAGTTGGTGCTATTACTACATCTAGATTCTTGAATGCGAATTCGACAAATGTACGAATTTGTGTTATTCGCGTTTTTGAATACGAATTCGTATAATTTTAAAGCGAATACGTATTACACGATTATTCGTTACAAAATTTCTTCTATTAACCAACATTTCAGAGATTTTTTTAACGTTCATGGACATGGAATTTATATTCGACGCAATTTTATTTAACGAAAGTCCAAATAAAACATGAAAATCAACATGTAATTAAAATATTTTTAAATCTTTATATTGTTAAGCTGTTTTAATTGACAATAAATTAAAAAAGCTATGTAAAAATTGGAATATGATGTTCATTTAAAATACCAGGTTAAAATTATTTATTTTTTGAATATATTTGAGTTTTGGTACATCTAAAGCAGGTCCTATACGTTTAGATATAAACTAGCAATTAAATAGCCATGAGCCGAATATAACATTTCTGGAATCGAGGAAAAAAATGGAGGCAGATTTAACTAACAAATTATAAATTCAATAAAAAAACTATTGAATTAATAGAGCGTTGATATGTTGCACTTGCAGAGCGTAGAAACGGTCGTCGCGATTAACTTGTAAATTACTTTAAACCAAAAAAATATGAATAGAAATTACATAGCTATTAAGTTTTTTAAGTGATTTTTTTCAATAAAGGTGTATATTTCAGACCCCAGGCATGTCGTTTTTATTTTCATACTTTTGGGATCAAATCTAACATCATAATTACCAAAGTTGTGTCACGTCACGTCATGAACAAATTCATATTGTGACTATTTTCGTATTGTTGAAGTTGCTTGTTATGCCTTAAGTCATGTTAAACGACAGATTCCACTTTAAATGACATTGTAGCCACCTCATGTGACAATAATGTAATTTTATTACATGTGACAATAATTTGTTCAAACGTCGTTAACTATTTACAATAAAAACAATTTTAGTCGTGACTTCAGCAAACCCAAATTTTTAGGAGACGTGACATAATTCAAGTCATCTGATGTGACATAATTATAACGTCACGTCACCTGATGTGACACGTCTTCAGTAATTGGGATGTAATTCTCAAAATGTAAAAACCATTAATTTTATTTTCATATTCAAGGGAACTTCTCCATTTCTATCTAGGCACGGACAAGGGTCATACATTGGCATAGTGAACAAAATAAATCACACTCTTAAAAATTACAGCAAGAAGCATAAGATATCATTAAATCAGAAAATGGTAGTTTATATTGTATGTACAATCGACAATTTCTGTAATATTTGGAACTTGAAAAGGAATATTATACTTAAGGAATATTTGTACTGTACTAACAGAGTTGGTTTATTTTAAACACTTTCGCTTTAAACAATGATTAAAAATGTTTTAAACATTTTTTTTTAATATTGCAATGTTATTTATTCGCTATCTAATAGAACTGTTGTATTCTGTCGTGTTTTATTGTTTTAAATACATTTACGAAAGCTCTGAAGGATCTAGTTTTCGATTACTGATAGACGTTCGTTCGATGGAGTAGCATGAACGATTCGTTGAATACATATTTATTAAACAACTGGCAAATATATGCAAAAATTGCTGTGGTTCAAAAGGAATATCCTAATTTTAATAAACAAATTGGATATTTGGTACGAGATTTGTAAAATTAGGTTTGCATATTACATCTCGTTGACATAAATAATATTAGCATAACCAAATTTAAATAAAACGCGCCCAATTCCGAATGATGATCCGATTGACCCCAAATACTAATAACTTTATTAAATTTTTCATTATTTACACCTAGACCTCGTTTTGCGTCGTCGATACGTTCAAAATTTTACGACGCTAACTGAAACAACACAAAGTGAATTAACGTTTTGTATGAGACACTATGTGAATATTTAGGATCCCAAAAAAAACTCCACAAAACAAAAACTAATAAAATAAATCATTTAAATATATAAATTAAATAACCTCTAAAAATAATTTTTGGATGGTCGACTAAATACCATTTTTTGTAATTTTCTGCATTATTAATTAAGCTCATTGTTTTGACAAGCTGTTTCAATGACAATTTTGGTTGCTCGTAAATTTCTTACAACCTGCTATCTTCGTTGACATATTCCAAATGTAGGTTCATCAGGTATTCATTAATAATATCCTCGATTTTTTAGGCTACCTAGTAATTCATCAATATCCTGCTTCTCCATACTTTCAAAATTGGACCTTATGACGAAATTGGCAATGTCAAGCCGAACAGCTGATACATTTTTTTGTTTATTAGAACAGTCATTTTTTTTGCCTGAATACATTCTAACCAAATTTTACACCATTCATTCAAGATGGTTAAATTTTTTCCATAACTTTTAGATAATAGGCTTATCTGCTCCATCAGTTTAAAAGCAGCTTATATGATCGACGTTAGTAATAACGTTTGAAGGTATATATTACTTCCCGATTCATCGGGTGAATAAGCGACGCAGTTTTTGGTGGTAAAACCCAAATTTTACATTTTCCGACAAATTTTGAATGTATAACGGATGACCAGGAGCGAAAAGTACTTAAACTTTGAAATCTAAGTTCACCTAATCACAGTAAGCTTTAATTTCCGGAATAGCACAAGCAGCTACCCAGTCTTTAAATACAACAGCCGTCATCCAAGCTCTTTTATTCGATCACTAACGCACTTGTATTCTAACCTTTGAATGGTCTTCCATAGCTCTAAGATTTTTAGAATGATGGATTAAAACAGGCTTAAATTTAAAATCATCAGAGGAATTTCCGCCGAGAAGAAGAGATAATTTATCTTTTCTGGCTTTGAATTCCGTTAAAATGAGTCTTCGAGAAAAACACGACCATATAATTGAGTAAATTGAGATTAATATAGGTGAGGCCGTAGTGTTTCTTCTCGAGAAATAATTCTCGAGAAATTTAACAAAAATCTAATCTCCATTTTCTCCATTTTTATTTTTCACGAGAAAAATGTGTTTCCTTTATTTAAAAAATTAAACGTCGAATTTACTAAAAACAATCAAAAATATAAATGTTTGCGCTTTTCGGAACAAAAGAGAACTAAAATTATGGTAAGGTAGATTTATGTACCATTGCATTTTAAATACTTTGACATTTTGTATGAAAAACAAAACAATCAGAAACAAAAAAAATTTCAAGAAACAACATATATGTAGTAAGTAAAATTGTTTTAAAAAATTTAACCATTTTCATCAAATTTCAACCCAAATCAATACGATGATGTTTGGAAATATCTTACCAAAAACAATAAGGATTCATTAAAACTGCAAAATTTGTGGTAAAACGATATTATGTAAGGATCTGCAACTACTAGTCTTCATCGACATTTCAATGCCACACATTCTTTGAAAAGAAAACATCCAGAGTCGGGCACAGATGGTTTAAGTATTCAGTGATATGCAAATCAACAGTGATATCCAAAATATCGATAAATTCATGTCAAGGTAGTGTCCGTCGATGAGTGAAGCAATTGCTCAATTAGTTGCTGTTGATGGGTTTTCCTTCCACAGAGTTACAAAAAAAAGCTTTATTCGACAAACAATTTTCCGAAAAATCCTTCAAATGTAAAAGAACCAATCATTAAGTTTTTCGAAACTAAAAGCTTTAGTTGCTAAATAAAATTAATTTATTAAAAACAGGAACAAAAAGTTTAGCATATCTCTAGACGAATGGACGTCAACAACAAAATATTTATGGATCTTCAAATATATTGTAATATCACTGAATCGGATAATTTGGGCTTAATCCCAAAGTTGTTTGGAATTATTAAATTTATTATTTACACTTAAAAAAATTGTTTCATTTAATATGCATAGTTAAAAAATAAGTGTAAAGATACATTGGTTTTCAATTTGACGTTATAAACAAAGAATTCTAAGGAAATATATTTCTCGAGATCTCGAGAAATATGTATTTCTTTCTCGAGAAATTTAAAAGTCGAGAAATCAGGAACACTATGTGAGGGGCAACAACCTGTGTTTATATTTGGAAAATATGCGGCAGTTTTTTAAACGGCTTCAGTTATTGGGCTTCCTGTGACAGAAAAAATAAAAATCCCAAAAATAATAAAAATAAGACTAAATACTAGTAACTCAACCTAAAAAATTTTATTTAACGTAATCCTGTATAAAAAATAGGGGTGTTTAACAATATTTTAAAGGTGTATTTTTATAGTATTTAGTTTTATGAATAAAATCCTGTTGGAATTTTTACTCTAGCTGTTACAAGAAGTTCAAAGACTGTGAAACCGTTTAAAAAGTATCTTTTGCAAGAAGACCGCCCTCTAAGTTTTCAAGACGTACTATAAATACGAAATAATTTTTTTATACACTTAATAAGTTTTATAAAAATGCGCTTAGTGAGTGTAGGTCAAAATTGATAGATTCCCTTAACACTGATCTTAAAACAATTATGGATTGGGGTATTGCTAACAGTGTTGAATTCAATACAAGCAAAACACAGGTTTGTCATTTTTCTAGGTTAACGACACCCAATCCTTTTCCATTAACGTTTGGCCCCAAAAATCTTTTAGAGAATGAGTCTGTCAGACTTCTAGGAGTTGAGATTGAAAATAATATGAAGTGGAATTCTCATATTTTTAATCTGGCTAAGAATGCTGTTCAAAAGTTAGGATTTTTGGGGCGATGTCGTAAGTTTTTCGATAGCGAACAACTTCTTTTAGTTTATAAATCTTTTATACGTCCCTGCATGGAATACTGTTCTCACATATGGGGTGGAGCTTACTTGAGTAGTCTCAACTGCCTTGATTCTGTACAGCGTAGAGCTATTAAACTCATTGGTAACCCAAGTCTTACTAACGGTCTTGATTCCTTGCAGCACAGAAGAAATGTTGCTGATTTGACTATATTTTATAAATATATTATGGATGAACGAGCTTCTGAAGAGATCAAATCGATTTTACCTAAATCATCAAACCTTTCGCGTCACACCAGAGCAAACGTAGCAGCGCATCCCTTTACCGTTCAAATAATTAGGTGTAGAACTGTAGCCTTCCAACGTGACTTTTTCAACAGAGTATCTCATCTTTGGAATGCCTTACCTTCCTGGGTTTTCCCTGATGAATTTAATCCTCAAGGCTTTAAAGTTAACGTTCATAAATTTCTCAGAGAATCTTAATTTGCATTCCATTCTTATCCCTAGTTGGCATGGTATCTTCGGATATTCAGAGACGTTAATTTATAATTTATTATAATTAACACTAAGCATGCCTAACTTTGAATAAAAAAAAAAAAAAGGAATCAGTTTGGTAAATATAACAGGTTTTTCATAAAACAAAAATAAAAAAGCGTACTTTGTTCAATTATAAAACGAAAAGTCCCCTTAAGCAGCATTAAAATCGTAATCTACAATATCTTTCGTAAACGTAGAGTTAAAAACAAAACATAAATTGACATTGATAAATCTACTATGTAATTGATTTAAATCATATCTAAACCGGTCAAATTGCGATCATCTGAAGAAGCTATTAAAAGAATAGGAGCTTTGACAAAGAGATATGATTTAGCACTCACGGCAAAGAAAGCACTGCATTAACACTGGCTAGATTGTCTCTCATTTTCCCTTTATCTTCTTGGAATACTAGGATTGTCATACCAGATGAAGCACCAATACCTGAAGACAAAGTTATGATGGGTACAAAGATATTGTACTGTAATTTTACTCCAGCACTACTTAGAGCTTCGGATGTAGCTGATGGATATTCTGGAGGAGCTCTAATACTACACAATATATATCAATGTGAGTTGTCATATATGACTCAGGAATATTTAAAAAAAACAGAAGACAATGCTAAGGCTAGAGCAATTAAGAGAACATTAGTTGAAATTGCCAGGAGTGGCTTTTGGGAAAAAGCGATCAAATATTCCTGACTTTCAGTAGAGGGGTCAGTGGCATTGTATGCTCATAAGCAGCTTTTCTATGATGAAGTTGTCCTCCCTACAGTTAAAGGTAAGGAGGGATGGCCGTCTATGTTTCTTCTGCTGATTCTTATTATTTTTACGAACCGCTTCCAACCAGAACTATCTAGTTACCGGACAACCCACGACCAAAAACATACGCCTGAGCCAAACCGAAGAAGCGGGACGGATTTCTAGCTAGATGGTCAGATCTTTAACGTTGGCCAGGGCAATCTTTACTCCCATTTGGGGCTCAGGTTGCACTGCTAAACGTTATAGTCGCAGATGGACGTTATTCAGATGATGTCAAATTGCAGAATGAAAACAATAGTATACAGGACGCGATAAAGTGTAAAATAATGACTAAACAAATAATGAATGCCAAAAATAATATTATTATGAGCTTTAATAGAAATATTATGTGTAAGATTATCAAAATGTGTTTAGACTAGAAATTTTTGCAAGTAACTGTTAGAGATTCTGAATCTGTAGACTATTCAAGCAAAAGGACAATGTTGCTGTACTAAATGGTCGTTGTTGAGAACTATTCGAAGGTAATATAATAAAGTCTGGTGTTATCATATACGAAAGACCAGACCAGCTCTGAGATCATCTTAACATAACTAATCTTATATTTTTGGAAGGAAAATTCTGTTTCATGCTATGCTTTTCCGAATAATTTTACTTTACATTTAAAATAGTTTTTAGTAATTATTAAAAGTACGTCTGAAGATGTCCTAACAATTTGAAATATAAATGGAGTAAAGTAACCGTTAAATTTAAAATTTGAACACATTGACCTATACAATTAAACTCATATTTTCGTTATTGTTTAAATTGTCTTTACAATTAAACAACATTATAATCATAAATTTATCTGAAATTGTGATATGCAAATTTGTATTTTTTTTTTGATAACTTATAAAATTAATATTTTCAAATAAATCTTAAAAAATCAAATTTCTATTACTCTACTAAAAAATAAGCAGATTTTTGGAATATATACCTTATAATTTCAAATTTAACATTTTAACAACATTTTTTTTTTATTTGTATGATTTTAATTTATTATTTAATTTAATTCTGAAGTATCAAAAATAAAACTTTAACCGACGAGGAAACATTATTTTATTTATCTTGAATAAAATAATTTTGTTTTTAATTTACAATTTTATCGACAATACTTAAGACTATGAAAATTAAACGAAGAAAAAACGAATTCTAATTTAATATTTATCATAAATATTCAATAATAAATAATCATAAGGATATGACTAGTCGATAGTTTTTATTATTATATAATATTCATATATAATACAATTATATACAAAATAATTGGTAATTTGATTGTTGCGTTATAGAGAATGTCTGTGATGATGGTTGATGAGTTTAACGATGAATCGTATGTATGGAACATATGTATGTTCTTTTATCTTTTTAAATCATGCAGTTAAATATTTTTATTATATGTATAGGCCTTCGTTTCTCAACCCCATACATTCCAACATACAATATCAGCATATCATCAAAATCAGGAAGGTGGAAATTTAAATTCCTTATCAATGTTACATTATTATATTATATAGAAATATGACTATTCTAATTAATAAGTAGTTTTTAATAGTAGTAATATAATTGACAATTTTTTCATATATATTTTACAATGTTCATAGTAGTTTTAATTCATTATTCTTTTATCTTAAAATGCAAATGTTATGTTGTAGAACATATTGTAAAATAAATTTAGAAGTCGAGATAGATAGAAATTTTTGTTTGTTTTGAATTTGAAAAAAAAAATGTTACATAAACATAAGAAACTGTATTACAAATTTACTTTGAAACTAAAATGTATTACTAGAAATACATATATTTATTTTGTTGATCAGCGTGTATCGGTGGTCTCGTTGAAAAACAAAACAAAATAATAATGAAATATAAAAAAGCAGCACCAAAACTTTCACTCTCAATGTCTTTTTCTTAAAAAACACAACAAAACTATAATCGGATTTTTATTAATAAAAAATCGTGTCTTGTCGATTATTACAAAATGTTTCTTTTGCTTTTTCCTTAGATCTCATAATACACTTATTTCATTTTTTTTGTTATAATCATGTAATCTTTTTGTTGGTAAAGATAGTTTAGATTAACATTTTACTTTTGATCAACGCATTTTAGTTTTTCTACATATAATAATTATACATAATACATTCATCTAGATAAATTGTTAAGTTGAGAGTTCTTTATATCAATAATATAGTTTGTTTGTTAAATTTAATATTATTAGTATAAAAAAAATACAAAAGGTGGTAAAAAAAGCCTTTAGAACCTTGGTACAACTAGTAATACTTATTACAATTATTTAACATTTAATTAGTGTTGATTTTTTTAATTTTAATAATAATAAACATCATCAAAAACATTTAATCTTTTTAATATATTAAAATTAGTTTAATCCTAAAATTTATATTTAAACTTATCTTCTATTTAATATTTGTATGTCGAATTTGAATGAATTTGTGTTTCCCAGTTTTTTTTTATTAAATTTATTAATTCACGGTTTAGTTTATTATTTTATTTTTTTTTTAAATTTTATTTGAGAAGAATTTTAAGATCTTATAATTTAAAATAAGGAGATTTGGAGTTTCATCACATCAGAAAATTTAATCAATCGTTGGAAAAAGAATAAATAAAACGAGTTAAAAATAAAAATGAATTAGTAATTTGTTTACTTAATCTATAATAAATACTTTTTTTTTTAACTATATGAACGTTTTTAACTATATGAACGATTTAATTCGTAATTAATTAATGTTTATTATAATGAAATGGTGTTAAGAATTTTCCAATATTAAATAGAGAAACTAAGATCGATAAATGAAAATTAATTTTACTTAATTAATTATTTTATATAAAAAAAATTCTAGCACATTTAATTCATTCTGTTTTATTTTGGCGCGGAAATTATGTAATTTTTCTTTTAAAATTTGAATAAAATATTTTATTTTAAATAATTTTGTTTTTATTTGCCAAGCTTAAAAGTTAAAATATTTATGCTTTTTTTTGGATGGAAACATTTGTAAAAAACTTACTATGAATTTGAATATTTCTTTTGTTGTTGTTTAAAATATTAATTCCAATATCAGATAATATGAAAATGTAAATGTTTTGTACGTTGAAAAATTATTTTATGATAAACAAATGGAAGAGAAAAAATCAGTAGGTAGGTATGGATGGTATGATAAAAAAAAAGTATTGAAATAATTTTTCCTTGTTTTTTTTTTATAAATATTTTATATCGTCTACTCTCTTATATTGTGTAGGAAGTAAATGATCAACAGATAGTACAATTTTATCGTAAGCAAAATTGGTTTAATTACTTGCTTTTATTTATCAATGGAATGAAACAATTGGATTATCATGGTTTTATGTTTTTATTGAAAAGCATTTGCTAGAATGATTTGCTATTTATAATCTCAATCATACATTGTAGAAGAAATAATAGGAAATGATGTTTCATACTTTCTCAATGTAAGAAATAAATTTCAAATAACGAAGGATCTGTCTGAAGGTTTGCAATAACTAAACAAAATTGTGAATAATGCAAGGTGACCAATATCCGCCAACTTATTTTTTTGTTGTTGGTTGGTTTTGGACCGGATCGGATTGGGCTACAACCAGAATAAATTTATCATGACCCTCATAACAAACAAATTGTTACCATGTTAGTCAATAAATTCAGTATGAATATCGTTTAAAATATAGGAAAAACAAATATGATACAAAATATCTTACTCATTTTGAACTTCAATAGAAAACCATATCAGTCAGTTATGATTTTCTCATGAAATTTCCAAATAAAATTTAAATAATTTACTTTTAAGGATAATTATCTATTAATGAAAATGATACAATAAACGATAATTGTTATAAGTTTAGTCGTATTATTTTCGTACATAGATTAAATTTGTGTGTTTGAATTGATTAAGTTGGACAAAAAAATATGATTTATAATAACTACATGTCGTAAAAATTTGTAACTAAAATATTATAATTATACCCAAAAGAAAACTTTCATAATGAATTAATTGAAGCAAATATATTTTTATGACAACAAGGATATTATGAATTTCGTAATAATTTTTATTGAGTTGTAGCAAGGTCGGATTTTAATGTTCTCAATCGAATACTCTTATGTACTTGTATTTGCAAAAGTTTTTACAAAAGTAAAATATATAGTCAAGTTGGCGTTTTTGATTTATCACCAATTAATACCGTAAACAATTATCTTATGTTATGTCTTAAATGTTTAGCAAAGACGAGTAGAAGTTAAATTAATTAAGTTAAAACTACTATTATGAAACTGTTTTCCAGTCGAATGTCTTATTTTTTACTGCAATATTTGCTAAAATGATAATAAGATTGAATGTACGAAGAATGCAATAACTTTTATGAGGTTGTGGGTTTTTAATGAACGCGATAATTGTTTATTTTATTTTTTAATCAGAAACAAACCAAAAACAAAGATTACTCCAATTGAAATGATTTTTTTTTATGTAAAACACTTTTCCAACTGTAAAAACTATTTTGCTTTCTTAAAGGCCCTTGTCGGACAACCAAATTGGACATTATCTCCAAACTATCCAACTTACCATCCGATTTTGGCAACCCTCTTTGGATTTTGTTTTACTCTTCTTTATTTCTTATTCTCTAAAATTTTTAATACAATTGAAACATAAAATTTCCCGACAATACACATTACACACCCACCATCCGATTTGCTTGGTTGGTCGGATGAAATTTCTACCCGCCACATCCATACACACTACCCGATTTACATCCAATACAACTAAATCGGTACGACCGTCGGATCGTCTGTAGGATTTTTAGAGCACACTGCAGCACAGTGTTTAGATAGCGAAAAGTTTTCGTCTTAATATTCTTATTGTTGAGCTCGTTATTCTTTATCAAACCATTTGATACTATAGATTACACTTTAAATGATATTATTGTCGTATTGTATTATTTTGTGTAATAAATGGAGATGAAACGTCGGCTCTTTCGTGTCTAATGAAATAGCCACCGTGTGCAGGCAGGTTATTCGTTGCTTAAAATAGAAATACAGAGCGAAAACACATTTACATTATTATATTCAATACCCATTAAACGAGGCTATGATAGAAAAAGTCTGCCTAAAACTAATCTTTTAAAGCTGGCCTCGTTGTATAATTCGTTGGTTTTTTAAGGTGGTCTAATTGTATAAGCCATTATCTATAAATCAAACCGTATTGTCCATGTGCACCCTAATACTAACTCCATTTAATTATTGCAAACCTTTCAATCAAGAAATTTTAAAACAATTTATATTCGTAACAATCAATTTAGTTTTAAGCCAAAAAAATTTAAATTTCTGAATTATGAAAACCCGTCAAACGGGAAACGCACCCCCTTTGTTTTTTCATATGACTAATACACCGCTTTTTCTAAGAACCCAGCTCTGTAAAAATTAGTCTTGCCCCAATGACGATCGTAAAACTGGCTAATATTTGGATTTTATAATACCAAAATATTCGATGACTAGGTAGCAAAATCGATGAAACGCTGAAGTTTGCCAATTTTGAACTGCAACTGCAAGTTAGTTAGATTGTGGTGATATAAATGCCAAACTAAAAACAAAGTTACAATTTGGCCATAATTATAAACAAATTGTACACATTATTGATTTATATTGTCGATAGGGATCTAAAGTCCCCCCAGGCTTTTCAATTATCCGAAAGACAGTTAATGTCACAAGTGAAACTCAATCAGAAAATATATTAAATGGTTCAAATAAATACTAGTGTGGGAAACTTGAGGATAACGGAAAAAGTGCATGATATTTCTTTTATTAATATAACGAAAACCGTTTAAGATCTGACCTTTCGTTGCATAGAAAGGTAAGACTATAATTACCAAACTAACAACACTATATAGAAGGTTGGGTTTAGTTTTAATTATAATAACACAAATTATCGTATTTGAATATCCGTAGGTAGGTTCCATATGTCAACTGCGGTTATGGATGTTTCTCTGGAAAATATTTTATCCATTGACTTTTAAGACTTGAATATTAAAACTATTAGGAAACCTCCATTACGGTAAGGGATTTTCAAGATGAGAAATTAAGTAAGAAAAAACAAGCTTACACTTTCCTACATGCACCGAGAGTCAGTGAGTCTCGATTGTAGTTCTGATGGAACGAGAAAAGATAGAATTTAGTGAGAACGGTATTCTAAGCGAAATAGAGTTGAAGCTGGTATTAAAATCTGGTTAATTGAAAAACCTGTGTCTTCAAACTTTATTTTTAGTTTAACACTATTTGCGATTTCTGTCTGAAAAGAGATTTTATTTGACAAATACAAAAAGTATTAATACATGTAGTGGTAACTTTTAGCTTTATATAGGCACATTTCATTTTTAACAATATTGAGTTACTGGGTTCCTGTAGAGATCTTCTCGAGGTCCTAGAAAAAAAGGTGTCTGGCGGTAAGCATAATATCTCCGGTAAGAGTCCATTCATATTGTTTTCCAGTTAGGAATTGTTAGAAAAATGTTTTCCGGTTAGGAAGTTCTGATTCCAAAAAAAATTACTTGCTCTTTCATACTTGCATTGAAAATATCAAAAGCGACACCAAAAGTATAACTTTGATTCTCGATCCTTGTTCCTGGCAGGCGGGACAGAGGCAAGTAAATTTTCTGCCATTTTCTTTTTTTCTATGTGAGTTTCGACCGAAAATACGATTTTTCTTAAAAAAATGTGCCATACGGTACGATGTTTAAAATGATTTGCTGGCTTTAATTTTTGCATCAGTTACGGCCAAATCTATTCAAAAAATTCGTTCGATAAATTTGGGTCTTAGCTTGAAATGAGATAGAATTTCAGCTGATCATGATGATTCCAAATAGGCCACAATATTATAGTTTATATATTATTACAAATTCATTGCTACAACCGGTCAGATGGTATTGATTTGTAATTTAAACATTCTTTTTTCTTTTTTTTGTTATACAAGCTTGACAAACTTCCACCATTGGGATATATACTATTCAGATAAAAAATTGCATCAAATAAGTTGTTCTTTTTTATTTCACATTTTGAGAGTTAAAACAGTTTGAAAGTCTTCGAATTGCGATAACAAAACATTAAAAACCAAAACCTACGGATATTCTTAAAATGTTGGTAAATATAAAAAATAATAACTATTCAACAATATAACAAAAATTTTATTAATTTGACTTGCATCGAGATCAAACTAGTAGTTAAGTTAAAATACTATAACGAAAAAAAATGATATAATTATAATTTTGCTTATCTTATATAAAAAAAAATACTGTATTGGAATTAACATTTTAGAAAAAATTATTTTTTATCGAAATAGGATATTACAACAGAAAAAAAATTATTTAAGTAAATATTAATACTTATAAATATAATTTTTCTTTTTATATACATATAAAAATTGTTGTTCATGGTGTATGTGTGATGTATTTTTATAAAGATGTTTAATTTATTTATATATATATTTAATAATGTAACTTACGATATAAGTTTAATGATTGACATTTTTTATTACAATTAATGGTTTTCAACAATAACTACTCCCGCGCAAACATTTATTTTATTTGATTCTTATTTAATAATATTTTTTTTCCTTTTATTTAAAATGAAATTAATTTTCTTCTCTAAATAAAATTACAAATTGAGATTACCTTCGATTCGTAATATTTTCGTTTATTTTTAGCTTCAACTTCTTACTCCTTATCAATAATTAATAATTATAGATTATTAATTTATTTTCTAATGAAAAATACAACTATAACAACACAGTTACAAAAAAATTAAAAAAAAAAACAAATTATGTAAAAATCGTTTTTTTTTTTCATGTAATTAAAATAATTTTGAATCTTAAATTCATTCAAAAATCGTATTTATTTTAAAGTCTTAATAGATTTAAAAATTAAAAAACAAACAATTAAAAAACAAACAAATAGTAAATAAATAAATAATAATTAAAAAAATTTATTATTACTTATTTTTTAAATTTATATTTTTTTATATATAAATAAATAAAAAAATAATTAAAAAACTAGCTAAAATTACAACAAACAAGAAAAACAAATAAATTATAAAACGCTTATTTAGAAATTAAAAAAAAAATAAAAACAAAAACAAAAAAAACTCACACAATTTTAAACAATTATTAATTTTTACAAGATTCTTCTTTTGTAATTTATGTACATTTAAAAATACTTTTATCATAAGAATTAAAAAAATTGGAATATCTTTACTATGCTAAAACAAAACTGAAAAACCACAAAATAAAAAAAATACTTATTTGATTAAGGTTTTTTTTATGTATGTTAAAAAAATCATTAAATAAATATCAGAAATTCGAGACAACATACAGACGAGACGATATACTAAACAGTTTTTTTCCGGTTATTAACCGGACATTTTATTTTATGAGTCATCACCACACCATTTGAAAAAAAGAGTATGAATCAATCGAATAAAAAAACTAATATATTCAATTCGAGTTCAGACAGAGAGAAATAGTTTTGTTTCTTTTTTTTATAAACTAAATAAATAATTTGAAAGATTTTATTTCCATTTTAAAATAATTGAAATTAGAGATGAAACCTTTCAATTGTCATGTATTTCACATTTGTTAAATTTTAAAGGGTTTGTCATTTTATGTTGTCTCGTGTGTCTAATACACTTCCGTTATTCCTTAATAAAAATTGTTATAGTCACACAATAATATTACATCATTGAAACCAATAACTTTCTATATAATATGTAGACGAAAAACAAAATCATGACCAACCATTTTTAATGTTATAAGAAATAATAAAAAGTGATAGTAAATAACTAGCACAAATTAAAGTTGTATAAAACCATAACTATGTTTGTGTAACAAGATCATTTGACATTCAAAAAAGCTTACATATTATTATTTAATATTGAAATGTCTTGAGATGAATTAGGAATTAAATTAAATAACGAATGTTTTTTTTGATATTTACTTTGCTTGACTTGCGGGCGAATAGTTTTTATGTTGAATATGATCAATTTTAATTTTAATGTTTACAAATTAACTAAGCAATTATTATCCAAAATTCCATTTTGTTAAAAATTAGAAGACTTTGCTAGACTATTAAAAATAGACCCAAATACTTTAGACTTTCGTATTATTTATTTTGTGTCGTAATCATAAGCTCAAATATATTTTCTTAATTAGGAATTACTATTAAAAATGTTCGATTTTATGTGTAAGATAAAGTATAATTTTCAATGGAATTATTTGACAGTAAATCTATCTATTATGTAAACAACAATCAATTTTGCATTTTAAAAAATTACTTTAAATTGCAATTTTAAAAGTTTATGGCATTTTATTTAATAGCTTTGAATGGATGCAGATTCGTTTAGTTTAAGATAAGCAATACAAGGTTGTATTTTATAATAAATCTTTGTATTTCTTTGTGTTTTAAAAGATGGAAAGGAAAATTTCCTACAGTTAATTTATGCATCGGAACCTTTAGCTGATAAACTAAAAAATAGAGAAAATAAAATTGAGAAAGTTTTGAATGTTATTTTTAGAAAACTCTTTAAGACATAACTCTTAAGTGGCATGGTATCCCTTGAAAACAAAATAAAAAAGACAAGAAAGCACGAAAAGTTTAAAGATTATAACATAAATTTTAAGTTTGTTCATAATTCCCTCATGCAATCAAATGACTAGATAAAATATTAGTATCTGTCACTTCTAATACAACACTTTAAATAACAAAGTTGGTTTAAAATTATTCTGGATAATAAATCGATTTCGGAAACATTAAAATAATCACAATGTTTAAATGTGATTACTATGTTAAGTTGGGAAAAAAAATACTATGTATTCAGATGATTGAAATGTCAATAAAAAAAGCAAGAGAACTTTTACAATTCGATATCATTGTGGTTTACTTTTAAAATTTTTTCAGAAGCCTTATACCGGTTCATCGTGAAATAGGACCGGTTCATCGTGAAATAGGAATTGAGAAAAAAATTAGAGCAATTTTTCATATCTAGCGGAAAATAATAAATTCGTATTAGAAAAAATTTCTTTATTTCATTTATTGAACTTTTCTTAATTCAAAGGGAAATATGGTAAGTAGTATTTTTTTACCAGCGAATACGAAAATTGGTCGTTGTGCGCATAGTGTCTCAGATAAAAATATTAAAAAAACTGTTGGGGTCCCATTGAAATGGACAAAACGCATAAAATTAATGAATTAATATTGAAATTCAACCAATTATAATAGCAAACCAAAAACCAGTAAAAATATTAATGATTTTGTAGGAAGTATAACAAAATTTTGATAATTAAAAATAATTATAATAAAAATAACGACGCCTATGTAAAAAAATTCACAACAAATAAATGGTATGAACTAGGAGTAGAAATTTAACTAATATAATTGTTTTCAAAACAAATTTATCCCAAAATAAATAATACATCTCTGTTATACTTTTTGTCTCATCAAAAATTCATTGGTAAAAAAAATCTACTATACCATAATTGTAATAGACGTATAGATTTTCCTAGTTCGTCTAGAATTCGAATTTCGAAGAATTGTAGACAGTTGCTATATTTAACGGATACTCATGACTTAAATTATGTAACAAAAACATTTCACACGCGACAATGCGAGAAGCTGATTGAATTCGCATTTAGATAGAATGAATTAAAGTGTATTTCTTAAAGAAATATATTATTATCGATGCTATGCTTTTGTCAGAATTTCACTCTGTGAGTTCGAATCCTACACGAAACACAAGTGTTTTTGTAATAACCAAAAATAATTTCGTATTGCGAAAATTCACTTTATCGATATTTTGAGGTATGGTTTTTTAGACATGAACAGAATTGAACGAATTTCCGCAAGATTTCGCGTTATGGTTGATGGAACCTGACACATTTATAAATAAAACAAAATAGGATGCGTGTGGGAGTGAAACAAAATTGATAAAAATATGAATTTGTACAAAAACGAAAATTTTTTAAAATGAAACAAAAATTTTTAATACCTTCCTACAAAACATAAAAAAATCAGTGTATTTATCTACAACATAAACACATTATCTAAAACAATATAAGATGAATGTCATCAATTTTCTTTATCTGACATTTATTATTTTTATGATCGATTTTTCGAAAGAAATTTTGCAAACAAACTTCATTTTTTTTGCATACAATTTAACAACAAATCGTACAAATTAAGTTTTTAATTTGTTAGGGGAATATTTAATAAACTATAGAACTGTTAAAGAATTTTAATCAAATCCACTAGTTGTGGAATGAATACAATTACAATGGAAGACATACGCATGGAAAGCATATATTCTTTAGTAGTCGTGGATAAAATAAAACATTGTTAGATTAGAATATTACTAATAAAAACACGCTTTATTAGATTTTCAAGTTAAATGTCAAAGGTAAGTAATTTTGGTTTTTATTTTTCAAACAAATGCATTTTTTGTATTTCACTCTCAAACTCATGTTGTTTTTAATTTTAGATAGGATGGATGAAGCTTATGCGATACTTAATTTAAAAGTTCATATTTCATACTGATATCTAAAACGACATTTTTCGGATTATTTATGGTACAAAAAGTTGAACTTTAACGTCCTAGGACTTTATAAAATTTTATAAAGTCCTAGGACGTTAAAGTTCAACTTTTTGAGCAAAATTTAAAACTCATTTCTTTTTATTTTAATAAATTTCGATAAACAACTAGCTCGTACTTTAAAGTTTCACTTTTCGCTCTAGTAAAATAAATAACTATTAATTTACATCGTTCCTTTACAGGATGATTAAGAACTAAGATCGTTGGAGCATTAATTTGTTTCTAGGAAAATTCGAACTTAAATTATAAACGAAGAAGTTAGTCGATTTAAAAAAAACTTTTTTGGAATATTTGAAAATGCAAATATTTAGAAAAAAAAAAAAAGCTGCGCCATATTCTGATTTTTTTGTTATAGTTGCAAATAAGACAAAACTTCTCCCAATTTCTTGGTCATCCTGTAAACAAACCAGATAACTCTAAAACTTTTATGGTGTATTCTTTCGGTATATAGTGTAGGCAGAAAATACAGTACATCTCCCAAAGACCACATGATATTAATCTGTTCGGTTAATCACAAATATATACACATATTATTGGATTATTTGCACTAAAAAATATTGTTCAGTAACCAAAATTTTTGTTGCTATGGAATTGAATAATGTATGGAATGGAAAGGCTTTTATGACACTCAGTTTTGTTGAAGGGATAGAAAAGAGCTATTTTAAATTTGCCAAGTTAATTATGATTATTTGTAAAAAAATTTCAACAATTTTTTATATGAAATTATTTTATTTAAATTAATATATATTGAGAAAATAAAGTTATCTTTAATTGGTGGACTTTGTCTGTCTTGGAGGACTTTGTCTGTCGCCCGCTGTAAATCCTTATACACAAAGTGATCTTTAGAGTTTTAGTTTGCCAAGAATTAAGCGCTCTTAACGATCACAGAAATAGTGTTAATTAGTGAAGATTTGGTGAAGTTTAATAGTGTTTGCATTCTAGCTGGGTGGCTTAAAATTTGCATATTTATATTTTCAAAACAAATAAAAGAAATAATAAATTTTATATATAAATTCAAAAGCCTAATATATTTGAATAATATATTTCCTTATACCTCCAAATAATAAATATTTTTAATTGTATAACACAAATTTTAATAGTATTGAAATACTTTAAGAAAACCTTACATATGGCTGTGACAGCATGGATGACAACGATGGATTGACAACGATGGATTGACAACGATGGATTTTGAAAAATTACATTTATGTAGGGTAATTAAATATAAAATTAAACTAGAAAATAGATGTACAACGGGCTGAAATTATTTAATGAACTGCCAAACGAATTGAAGAAACTGTCAAACTTTAGCATTTTTAAAATTAATCTGTTAACTTATGTTAAAGAAAACTTTTGAAATGTAATCTAGTCATTTAACTTATGAATTTTCTCAAATGGTTACTAAACTAAATAAACAAATTATTATTAAATGTCATGGATGAGGAACGCACAGACATATAAATAACATACTTCAAAAAATATTCGTGTAGCCACGCGTAATTATTCTTCCTTATATATTTATTCAATGGTTCATCCAGAGTTATAGCAAACGACAGAACTAACTACCCCTCAAATATAAAATTATTTTCCTATTTTATAATAAATAAAGTTAGAAAATTATTTTTAATAAACATAATTAACTCACGAAATTTAAAATCGCTCCAGGTTGATTGTAGAGATATTAAACAATTTTTTTATTACTTTAACAAAATTATTTATCATAAAATTGTTTCCATTCCACAGATTATTTAATTCCATAACAACAAAAATTTAATTGATTGTTTTGAGGTTTTCCATTTATTTGTAAGAAATTTATTTACAAAATAAATTAAAACGTAAAATTGAGAGAAAATTTAATGTTTGACTGGAACTGGTTCGCGTAAACAAAAAACTAAATTTTGAAGAACATATTATCAATGTTATTTGTTCTAAAATCGGAAAACAATTAACTTTTTTTAGAATAATCGGTGTGAAGCCAAAGATGGGTGTAACGTGAACACCTCGCCGAGTTATGGAAGGTAATTTTTGGGTTGAGGGTTTCAAAACGTATACTCGTAAGCTAATAATTCTAACCGAACATATTACGCAAATGATTTTTGTCTGAAAGTTGGACAAAGTCGCAAATATTGATCTATCTAAAATATAACAGACCTCGTGAAAATAATAAAATAGGAGTCAAACTTGAAAATAATAAAAGAAGTGTGAGTCATGGAAGAAACACTTGTAGACAGCTGATTCAGTCTAATTCATTATAAAACCAAATACAACCTTTCATTAAAATAAAAATCTTTATCAGCGGTTGCAGCATTTTAATTTTCTATTTACCGTAAAACAAAGTGGGATATTATCCGTAGTTTTATAAATAGCACCGGCATAAGGGTGAATAAAAAATAAATCACGTCTAGATCATAGAATTAACTAATTGGGTTGATGTTTTTAACTTTTTCGGTTTATCTTATGAAAATTTCTCAGGCGAATGACGACCAATTTTTACGATGGTATTGTTCTATACTCGATGTGAACTCAGAGTTTTCATTCGCATTAATTCGAATCTGATATATTCGCAGATATCACTTGTGAAGAAATTTGTATAAGACTAACAATTTATTGTTTGGCATTCTCTCTGTCCTATGTCGGAGTGCGAGGAATTGTTTGCCTTTATCGTTTCGGTCACGGTTTCATAACTACATAAAAAATGTATGTTTTTGTTCATTTAATGCGTTTTCAAATAAAATTTTCTGAATATACATTCAAGTATGTAGTGTTTTTATCTTTATAATTAAATTTAAAATAATTCAAATTTATCGTTTTGACAATAATTATAAATTTGTTGTGTTAAAAAGTAAATGTAATTCATATACATTAGTGTGCGTGTTAGCAAACTTGTAATATATCGTCACGCATTTCTCCACTAGTCATAGATTATAAATCTTAATCTAGTTTCTGATTTTTGTGTAATATACGAATGATACTTAACAACTTTATTGAAAATAATTTAATTTTAAAGTTTTAAACTCATATAATATATATGGTTGTTCGTAAAATAGTTTCGATTCGAATGCTATTAGTTGAAAACGACAAATTGCAAATACAATAAATCTTAATCGTATACATTTGCTAGGTAGCTTTGACATCTATGGTTTGATTTTGAAACAGTACGAAAATTATTTTTTTAAGCGAATCATAACTGAGGGATGGAATTTTATAAGGTAGGCCTCCTACGGCTCGGTTTAATGCACCTCATAAGTCAATCCTCATTAAAATGATTTTTCGGACTCAAAACTCATTAAAATGATTTTTTTTAATAGTACATTGTATATTAAGAGCAGAAAGTACGACATTGCTGCTCGTGCATGAAAGTTGCTGGTTGAGGCGTAGCCGAAACCAGCAATCATGTCAGAGCAGCAATGTTACTTTCTGCTCAAAGTATACATACTATTTTTTTAACGACTGCCGACGTATTTGTTTATTATTAAAAAAGCTTAAATCATAATTTTAATTTTTAAAAAACAATATTTTTTTAAGTAAGATATGCGTTGCTAAGGAGGCATTTATATTATTTAGTTTTTGTTTAAAAAACATATCGAACGAACGTCAAGCTAAAAATTTAAATTAATAAATTATCTATTTTTAAATAAAAATAATTCATAATATGTTATAAATTATTTAATATTATGTCTTTGTCTATTATGTCTTTTGTCTTACTTTCTGCATTAGAGCAGAAAAAATTAAAAAATGCACGCTAAACAGCAAAAGCCAACTTTCTGTTTTAAAATGATAGATAGAAAACATTATTTTCTATGACAGTCGTTAAAAAACATACATTAACACATCTTTGAATGTTGATTGCTTTTTGCATATGACATCCAATAATCTTGTAATTAAAGAAGGTTTTGTTAGATCAAGTATCTCGTTCTCGTTATTCAAAATTACAAGGAGTATTGCGACTATTACAAATTCTTTGATTATACAGCGCTCGCATCAGATATATTTTTACTGTTATGTTTGGCACGCGAGCGGAAATCATAATTCAAGCATAGTGAATACAAAGTTGCGATCTTCCTAGTATACCTTGACTCTTGAGAAACATGGTAATTTTCTAAATAAAAATCTTCAATTCAAATTTACTTTTTTTAAAATCATAGGATTCAGGCTATTTTGGACTTAATGTGGGTGCAAATCCAGGCGCTCCAAAATCTTTAGCTCTACATCCTTGCATCATAATGTACGATTAAAGTACAGAAAAAATTATTTTATTGAGGTTTTTCTTTTTTTTAAAACCCGATACTAATACCGGGATTCCGGTTTTAGATTAATGAATCTTGAAATCCCGGTATTGATTTTTTCCTTAAAATTTGCAATCCCTAGTGCTAATATTTTTAAAATGAATGACAATAATTACGAGAGTAATTTAAATTTATTGTGTTATTTCCAGTGATTATTTAACTCAAATATTTTATAAATGCCAAGCAATATTTTCTAACAACACGAACATATATTTAAGTTATGTTAATATTCTCAAAGTATAGTATGAAAATTTGCTCTCAAACTTTTTTTATTATGGACAAATTTATGTTTTGAAATTTGAAAATATTTCAAATATAATATAACCACACAAGTTTATTATTATTGAACATATTGATTTTGGGCTTATATTTAAATCTGACTGGTCGATTTTATTAGTAAAAATACCAAAATATGTTTTTCAGCAAACGACTGTAAAGTTTAACTTTACTGCTGCTAGTCTTACTTTTTTGACGTATAATTAAAGCAGCTGTAATGTAACGACATTTTTATTTTATTTTTACGGGGGCAGTGAAGTAATTTCACATTTTTACGTCTGCAGAAAAAGTCGCCATTTCTTTCCATATTTTGTTATTTTTTTCAAACAAAATAACAACAAATGACAACAAAAAAATAATACACACTTTAATTGGCTGATGAAATTTTAAATTATTGTATCACTATGACAACAAAAATAACAACTATTTTTATTAGATTATGAAATTTGGAATTGAAAGGCTGCTTTGATAAAAAATTTTATTTATACAAATTTAAATGTTATTTTTTCTTTTTTGGAAGTAACGATAAAAATCATATTTATAAAAATTTTGATGTATTAATTTCATATTTATAAAAAATTTAAACGTTTGTCGAAAAAATAGTGTGTTTAATTCGGAGCCAAAGTGACTTTTTGTGTACCGTCTATAATTGTCAAAATATAGACTCAACACAAAAAGTAACACTTTAGCTCCTAATTAAATAATATGCTGTTATAATCGATTTAAATAAAATCAAAAAATAAAATGCTTTTCAACTATACACAACATGTTCGAGGCAGAGTAGATCAAAGCAAATTTGAACACGTTTGATTTTCAATGAAACGCGCCTATAAGAAAAATCGATTATTTTTTGTCAAAACTACATTTTTCGAACTTGTCGCATTGATAAATCGAGCAAATCTTCAATCGGTCGCCGTTTTGTGATAAATCGAAATGAAAAAAAACGGCTACGTACGATAAATATTTCATACAAATCATAATGAACTCTGATTTTTTTTTCAGATAACCGATCGATGCGACCATGGAGGGGTATATTATTAAAACTGAATAAAATATGTACAAAAAAACTCGATCCCTTATTCCTTAATGATCCCTGTCAAAAAAATTCCTGAAAATCATTTATTTGTCGGCCGTCACAGGGGTTATATATACTCCTTAATTTAAAAAGCATAATGAACAAAGAAAATGAATTTCAGATATTACCATGATGACATTGTAGTAACTTCATAGGAAATCATTTTTTACAAATTGTAATATGATCCGTTTTTTTTTAAGTGGTATAAGTCCACTTTTGGAAAAAAAATTGAGTTAATGGTAGTTTTAGAAAGATAATGATGGCCTCTTTTTATATACATGATCATACCTTCAATAGATCCCAATTTGCGGTGGAGCGTGGGTGGAGCAATGGCTAAAGATCTATTTCAATATTTTATTTGTTTATGTTGTTGTTACATTATCAATAGAAATTTGAGAATAACTTTTGTTAATTTTATTTTTTTTAAACTAGCATCTTTTAACTTTAAAATAGAACCAAACAGAAGTTTCTATCTTTAATAGTTATGAATTTTGAAAATAACTCATCAAGCCAAAAGTCACGAAATTCTCGAAATTTAGAACCGCTATATTTTCCAAAAAAAAAAAAAACCCTCGTACACCCATATCTTTTTTTCGATATAAAACCCATAAAAAAAAAATTTTAGCCAAATCAAAAATGTGTCGGTCAGAAAGGTATGGGACTTATACTTCCTCTTGTTCTTATTTTTTAGAATATGTTATTATTGAAAGTGGTATAAGTCCATTTGGAGCCAAAAAATCAATTATAATCTTTTTAATTTTAAATAACTATTCTTACATAATAAAATTAAATAGGTTTAAAGTGTGCCAAATATCACAAAATTTTGGTAACATTTGCCTATATTTTTACATTAATTCAAACGCAAATCCTTAAATATCTCAATATATGAAAAAATGGACTATACCACTTTAAAAAAACGGTTCATATAATTGTTAGATTAAATTCCACGGCACGTGCTCAGTAGGGGGGAAGGGAGGTCTAGGCATATTGACTAACTATATTTTTTATTTTGGATCAAGATCTTTTTACGTAGAAAACAGGCGACTGCGATAAGAAATCTTTCTTGTTGAACTGGTACCTAAAATAATTTGAAGGTTCAGAACGACAAATTGAAATTCTTAAAGCGAAAAAAATTGATTAAATAAATTTTACACAAAAAAATTAATATAATTGATTTCATTTATAGAAAAGCACAAGAAAGATCTAGGTAGCAGTACTACTCGAAATATACCAGTTTTGAGAAATAAGCGAAAACGGACGGACGTGTTAACGGACATGTCCTGGTTCGTAAATCGTAAAATTCCATAGAAAATATTTAAATAACAAAAATCCGCTGATCTATATTTGATAAACAACTGTTGTTAAGTTAATATTATTATTGTGATAAATTTTAATCCATAACTACTGATTTCCAATTCTCACGACACCTCAAAAACCAAGCGAAACCGATTTGAGTATGTAAACATTAAATTTAAAATTGATCATTAAAAACTTATCCATAAAAATTCCTGAGAAATTATTTTTCAAGTTTATATGAAAAATCAAAGAGAGGAAAAATTTAATTTTGTCAAGTTGATTTTTTTATATAAAAATGAAAAATTATTTTTTTGTAAACGGTCAGTTATTCGCGACTCGTACATAACTTTATCATTAATATAAATATTAAAATGGAATGTCCTGAAATTCCAAAATATTACAATTATAAATATATAAATTTAATGAAATTTTTAACACAATCTATTATAATTATAAAAAAAATTTAACATGTTCAAAATCCTAAAAAATATTAGTTATTTTTTTTTTGTAATTCCATAATCGAAAAAACCTTTTTAAAATATAAAGTATCACATAAATATTTATTTAGTGGATGCAAAGAAAAAAAAATTATCGCCGAACATAGTAAATTTTTTTAGTTTCCAATTTTTTATATAAAATATTTTCTATGCTTAGAAAATTCTTACATATTTTTTTTTATATATTTTGGTCAATAAAAATGACAAAAACAAAAAAAATCTTGCTGCTGAAAACATAGCTGGAATTATATAGAGGTTTTACGAATATTTATATTTACATGCAAAACCGATCGAAGTAAATTTAAATGACCAGGATAAAAATTAACTTATTTAAAAAAATTATGATATAGTTAATTGATTGATGGAACTTGAACATAACGATAAATATATAATCTATAATCTTTACTTGCAAGTACAACACTCCCATCATCCATTAGTGCAACGTCAAAACATTGAGCATGTTTGACTTTCGACTCCAACGCTGAAACTAGTTGTCCATCTTGGGTGAATATTGTTAAATTAAAATTATTATGATTGTCAGCAATTAAAATTTCACCAGCTGCATTTATACCAACTCCAATAGGATAATTTGTGATACCTTCTCCACCAATTTGTCGTAAATAAACCCCTTCGTAATTGAAAACTTTGACACAGTGAGCACGATTGTCACTTATAAATATTTCTTGTTTATCATTTACAACAACACCGTTTGGAAATTCCAAATGTTTGCTGCATCCGAATTTTTGTAGAACATTACCGGATTGATCAAAAATTATAACTCGCATGACTTTGCATTCAACAACAATTACACGACCTTTGTTGTCGACAGTAACACCTCGTGGATGTTGCAGAATATTTGCACCGAATTTTCGAACAAATTGGCCATATTGATTGTAGATCTGTATTTGGTGTGTTGGCGATCTTTCTGTTACAATAATATCACCTGATGTACGAACAACAGCAACTCGATTAGGATATAACAATTGTCCATCACGTTTGCCACATTCGCCAAATTGAAATTTAAAACGTCCTTCTTTGTCGAATATTTGAATGCGATGATTGTTTGTATCAGCAACGATAATATCATTTTGTGCATTTACCGCAACACCTGATGGTTCAGTAAACTGTCCTTCCATTACACCAAATTCTCCAAATTTACAATGATAGATCATTTTTTGTCGTTTGATTTGTGATTTTGGTGGAAATATTGTTGATGACATAAGTTTTGACGTGAGATCGGTTAGAAGATTTTCATTTGGAACTGGAACAACAGGTAGAGTTGTATATGGTTCTGAAAGGTTATTAAAAATATTGTTGTCGTTCCCTCCGTTACTCCATTTTTCATAAGGATTAACCTGCATTGTGTTACCACCGTCACCAACAAATGGTCCCAAACTATTTGCACTGTTGAATCGTTTTGAAATTATATTGGAACTTTCAAATTGAATATTATTTTGATTATGACCATTTGTCGTAGTTGTATTTGAGAATGTACGATCGATTGTGGTTGTGTTATTTGAATTTTGACAACCATTTAATATAATGCCATTGGTTCCAGTTATATTGTTTAGATTCGAATTTCCATTTACTATTAATTGACTTTGAGCATTTAAGCTTCCTGTACTACTACTGGACGGACTACTTCCGTTTGTCATAATAAGATTGGTGTTAATAATTCCGTTTGGATTTGTTGATGTTGGTCGTGCGATTGGTGGTTGTTTTGCAGAAGTTTGTTCACCAGATGAACGAATATAACCGAAAGTATTCCGAACTCCAACTTGTATCGCTTGATAATTTGACACAAAATCCAACTCAAATTGTGATTGAAGTTCTTGAATGTATGTTAAAAATGATTGTAATTTATTTTCCATTAATTTTTTCAACATAATCGTTTCTGCTAGTCCTGCGTGTTTTGTTATACGTTCAACAAACTCACATGATTGTATCACTTTATCAACATGTTCTTGTGATTTTGTTATTAGAACAGATTGTGACATATTTTTTGCGTTATGAAAACTCTCCAATTCTTTTAGTAATTCTTGTTTTCTTTCATCCAGCATTGATCGGTAAAATTGATATGTATCATTTATTTCATTTTGCGCTTTATGATACTGAACTTGAATTCTTGAGGTATTATGTTCAACATTTTTGATAATAGCTTTCATATCAGAAGCTTTACCACGAACTTCGGAAACGATTTGTAGTAAATTTTCTATTTGTTTTGGTGTTGCATCATTTGTATGTTCACAATCATGTAAACCATTTGGATGGTCCATTATCATACAGTCCTTACATACAGGTATTACACACGTACGACAGTAAAATTTAAGAAGCTCATTTTTATGTCTTGAGCAAAAATAAGATTGTATCGTTGTTTTGTTAATTAGGTTTGTTTGATTTTGTTCGTTATTTATTATATTATTCATGATTGACTTCGTTAATGAATCATCTTTTAGATTGATTAAAGAAGTTAGACGATGTGGAGAGTTTACTGAATTATTTTGTGTATTCGTGATACCATCGAAACCATTAATTATGTTTTTATTGTTTAATCCCAATACATTTTGTTGTAAATCATTTATTCGGAAGACATTATGTCCATCAAAACAATGCATAAATTGATGTGCAGTTACACAGTGTGAACATAAAAAATTATTACAATCAATACATTTAGCTACTGCATCAGATTGTTTATTTTTACATCCAGTACATCTAGGATATACATCTAAATTTCCATTACCACCATTAATAATACTTCCACCACTACCTCCACTTCCAATACTACCACAAAAATTATTTGATTGATGCGATTCGACACTCGATGCTGTTAAACCAAAATCATCACAAATTGCTGAATCACTGATAGGTGGTGATGATCCACTTAATGTTAAAGGAGAATCTGATAAATAATCGTTCGGTTCACCAAAAGATCCAATTGAATTAGCACCTGGTAAAGATTCTAATGATGGTGTTGGAGATGAGGCCATTTTTTAACAATATTTTTCATATAAATAATCATTTGTTTTCATAATTTTTTTTATCACTTATTCAATTTATAATTATAACTGTTTTAATTTTTTTTATTTCTTTTATAGTCTCTCAATTAATTTATATTTTTTTCTTTAAAGCTAATCAGGAGAAAAATATGTTTTTTTATTAATATGAACTTCTAATACAACAATAAATTATAATACTCCTATATAGCATAACAAACAAACACTATCATAATAAAATGGAAGAAACATTATTTGATATGACTCCTAGTGGGGGTCACCATATTATGTCGAAATACAACAAAAACAATTGTTTGTTTAATTAATTATTCTATTTTTATTATTGTTTAATAATAAAATAACATTTTGTGCGTCCTTGAATATGAACATAACAATGAGCAAATGTGAAACTTGATTTTCTGAGCTAAGCATCTCTTGAAACTCTTTGTTGTTATACGAAGTCTAGACTAACCTCGAGATTATGTATTGGTCAATGGCTTTAACATAAAACAAACACTTTTTTTTTGTTTTTAAATAATTTAATCTTTTGTTTGTGTTTCACTTTAAAAAACATTTGAAGAAACTATAATGCATCTTAATTAGAATTTCTACTTTAATTCAAAATAGTGTTAATATGTTCACCCTGCCGTAGCACTAAATTGTTACTAGACAAAAGAACATAATTTTAATGAAAAAAAAAACACTAACAAAACAGATGCGCACTAACACATCCACAAAAAATAAAACATAAAAATAATATTTCCGAAGGATAATGGAAAACTAAACCAACAAAAATTTTAAGGAAAAGAAAATTGAATTCAAATATACTCTTTGTTCAGTTTTAAATTAAAACATAAATTATGGCAATCGGCACGCTTCATATTTAAATATTATTTTTCGATTAAAACATATACACAAACGCTAACGAAATAAAAATTCATCGAAGCATAATTTTTTTTGTTGTTAAAGGTATATACAAATACATACATTAAAATAATAACAACAACAAAAAAAAAATGAATCACAGGAAAATTATAATGAATATAACTGAAAAACCCGAAGTATTAATTTGAATGGGGTGAGATTCAGAATTTTATATTCACCCTCACTTATATATATATCAAACAATATACGAGGGTTATGAAAATTTGGAGTTTGTTGAATAAATAGGGGTGAATTTATTTTATTCACAGTTAAAAAACAACGCTTACAACTTTTCTACAATAAAACTATCCACACATATTGTTTCACAACCGCTTCAACCCCTTTTCTTTCATCCAAACATAATTTTTTATTTTTTGAATTAAATTAAATGCACATTTTTTTTATTTCATTTTTACAATGAAATTTGAAGTTTACCTCTTGTGGATTTATTACGAACTAAACGAAACAATTCTTTTGTTTTAAAAAGAAAAAGAAACGTTTTTATTTTCTTAAATGAAAAATAACATTTTCATGGAGTTTTCATTTGTTTATTTTTAATAATAATAACCCCCACTTTTGTTAAATAATATATTAATAAATATTAAAGTTTGGATAAATCAAATGGAGCAATGTAATGTAAGTGGTGATGGCGCACGAAGGAAGTTATATGTATATGTTTCATAAATTTATAGTTGTATTAGAATATCAAAATCAAACAAAAAACACAAAGAAAATCCCTGCTCACAAACACATTAATAATAATACTTTTTTTTATATATATATTCTTATATTTCCATATTTTAACGGAAAATTATTTAATAAAACCACAATTCACTTGAAATAGTTTATCAACATTATTAACAAATAAATTAAATTATTAATTTAAAAGCGAAGGGAAACAGAAAACAAACAAAGCCACTCTGTATGTCTCAGCCGTCAACTTTCACTTTCACTTTATACTGGATATATTGATTTAACAAAAAAGTTCTTTTTGATGATTTTTTTAATTAAAATAAAATATAAATATTATTTAACACAGCACAATAGATAAACCTTTAATTATATTTTCCAAAGGACAAATTTATTTCAATATATATATATTTTATTGAATAAAAATTAATTTGTTTTTACTAAAATCTTTATTTTAAAAAAACAGCCAAGCCACAATGGCGGCCGCAGTTTCACATACACTAAACTGATTAGATGAACACAAAATTCTGTTCGTTACACAATTCCAACACCAACATACTTTTAATATAAACGTTATTTTTGGGGAAAATACATACATAATTCAAATCGGAACTAACAACATGAGAATAAAAAAATACAAAAACATCGAAAATTATAGAATGCGATGTTTTTTTTGTGAATGTTTATGTTGATCAAAATAATGACAGAAAATTTTAAATAAACGATTTAGATTGACCGACGAAGAATTAGCTAACAATACGATTAGATTACTAACAGAATTTGATTAAGACAATAGATAAATAAATAGTTTGGATTTAGATTCACCAAAGAGATCAACAACCGTAAAAACTTTGAAGTAACGGTATATTTTGTAATAACATTATAAATGCATACGTATCATTAATTTAATTACAAATAGGAACAAGAATCAATTTTCTATCAATCAATTCAATCAAATACTAACAAAATCAACAAAATTATGTCACTAACCTCAATAATAGAATTGAAAATAACTTCAAAATCGTCATCAGATTTTGATTGAAGTAATACATCTAAAATTATTTCAGCCATTTCAACACTATACACTAAATACTTATTTTTTAAAACACATTAAAATTAGAAAATTAGTTTTCTTTTTAAATAAAATGTTTGATTAAAAGAATTATATTTTAAAACTATTTTTATATAGCACAACAAAAGTAATAAATTTTAGACAAATTAAAATACAAATTGACATTTTTCTATATTGTGTCAGGCGTACCAACATAATTAAAATTATTTGAAAATTGTGGCAAAAATATTTTTGGGTTTTAATTAAGGTGATGTTACATTTGTTAGGTGACAACTGCTTTTGCGGCGAAGAAAACGTTGAAATGCGAGGATTGTCAGCTGTAAAGTCATACAATTAAAATAAAAGAAAGAAGTCGCTTCCATAGCGTTTGTCAATAGTAATCTCAGATCTCGATTTGTGAAATTCGTTCCACATCCAAATTGTCTGCTGTGGCTCAATGTTACAATTTTGTTAAAGTTAGTGGATCAGTTGTTCGCATGTGTTATGATTTCATATTAAGTACATTATATTTCTTAGTTGCTCGTAGGGTTTGTGCATTGTTATAATTGAAATGTCAAACTAATATGTTGTAGTAGCATTACCCGCGTATAAGCGGCATCAACCTGTATATATAAAATTAATCTTAATAAACTAATATATGTTCTACCAAAGTGTTTTACTTACAATATTAACTTACGATACAATTACTACAATTACAACAGCATGGGAGGTCGTTGGTAATTGATAATTCGTTTAACCTAATCGGTGCGTCTAAGTGAGAGCCCAATTTAGTTTTCTGTATTCTTTTCAGCTTATTCCATGAAGTGTGTCATGTGTGAAGAACAGATATAGTTACAACGTAATATATAATGACTTGGCCAAGGACTTTGTATGTGTTGGTGTTCTTCTCTAGACCAGATATTATCAAAAGACCAGATATTATCTGGTCTATATCTGGTAAATATATATTTCCCAATTCGATGTCAAGAAAAATGTCATTATTGATTTTGTAATGGCCATCTATAATATCATGACAAAAGCACTGTAACTTTCTTCCTCGTAGATAGTAATATATAATTCCCACAAAATTCGAAAATGTGTTCATTCAGGTTTTCAAAGACTCATCCCTTCCTTTCTCAATTTTATTAAATTCTTAAGCACATTTGTCATATAACACCACCATATGGGTTCGTTCGTAAACACCAAATCGCTTGCTTATTTTCCTATTTTGACGTTTGTGGCAAGAAATGGTCGTTCTTAAACTATTTCTTGCTATTTAATGTGGAGTTCTTCCAAATTTTGGGTTTCCATCAATTTTGAACGTGCCCGAAAGAACGACCAAACCACATGATTTTTATTATCGTTGTAAGAATACAACAAACAAAACATTTTCGATTTAAATTTATATTAAAATAATTGTGTAAACACAAAATTTTTTTCTTTAATAAATATCTTTTTTTGTTTAATTTAATAAAATTCACCTAAAAATCACAAAAAACTATCCACAAATAATAAATTCAAAAATAGCGTCAAGCTTGTTATTGTTTTTATACGTGTGTGTTTCTGTTAGAATTTGATGGCAGACAAATTTATCAAAAAATCTCAATTTCATAAAATTAATTTACATAAAAGAAAACATCAAAATTTTTGGCTGAAAGAACGCGCACAATTGATTGCATCAATTTTATTTTTGGCTGAAAGAACTTCACATCAGCAAACGATTTGACAGATAAAGTTGTCCGGAAACTTCATTTCTATCCCAAAATAGGCGATTCGATTGCCTATTTTGGACTCGCTATTTTTGAGATCCTAAATAAGAACTGAGATCTAAAAGTGACACTTGCAGTTTTTATTTGATTTTAATCAAAACAAATACAACATTAAAATAAAATCCATCAGTCCATCAGATCATTTGTTCATCAGTCCACCAGTCCATCAGCCCGTCAGTCCATCACTTCAGCATTTCATCAGTCCAACAGGCAATCAGTTCGTCAGTCGATTGGCTGGAAATTTAAAAGGATGTGAAATAAGTAACGAAAATGTGTTCGGAATTAATGGCAGTGAGCTCATAATTTTAGGTAGTTATAATAGTAGTATTGTAAAAGAGAATAATGTGTATAAAAATAAATACAGCGTGGTGTCCGATAAAACAATGGATATAAATATAATTCTGTGAAGGGATTTCTTGAAATTGAACGGAATCAGTGTAGTTAAAATCGGGGACATAAAAAAGAGGAGTAGCTTTGACGTGGACATAATGAACGAGGTAGCAAACACCCATAGTGAATTGTTTGTTATGAATGAAGTAGTATTAGACGTAGGTGATACGTACGAGACAGTCGGTTATAGTGGTGTTATTAACAATATATATAACGAATATTATTTGAATAAGAGTAAAGATATCGTTGATAAGGTTCAATATCAAGCCGAAATAAAGATACGAGAGAATAAAGTTGTCACAGCAAGTCCTAAACGTTTTAGTTATTATGAAAGTGCGGAGTTAAAGAAACTTACAGATGAGTTGCTAGATTCGGTAATTATTAGAGCTAGGGAGTCACCTTATTCAGGCGGTGCGATACTTTTGCAGAAACAAGAGGATGGCAAATCTCATCCGGCTATGTTTCATAGTAGGAAGGCTACAGAAGCGGAGGCAAAGTTACACAACTTTGAGCTGGAAACATTAGCGTTGGCTTACAGCATAAAATGGTTTGGACCGTATTTGTTCGGAAGGAGATTCACGGTGATTGCGGATTGCAATGCTTTAAGGCTAACGTTGAATAAACGAGACATGAATAGTAAAATCGAACGTTGATCATTGTTTTTGGAGGAATTTGATTTTGAAGTAATTCACAGGGCAGGCGATGGGATGAAGCATGTAGATGCTCTCAGTAGAGCACAGGTGTATTATATAGAATCTGAAGGGAAGAATTTGTTTTTAGAGAAAGTTTATACTAGGCAGTTAGAGGATGAGAATATCCAGAAGATAAAAGGGCGTATACTGGATCAGAAGTTAAAAGGATATGAGTTAAGGGATGGTATAGTATACAGAAAGGACGAGAAAAGGCTACAACTACTGGTTCCGGAGAACATATATAAATATCACGATTCCATGGGGCATGTGGGAAGCGATAAAGGTTGTGAATTAATAAGGCGACAGTTTTATTTTAAAAACATGAGCGAACAATTGCGTAGTATGTATAGCATACAACCCGAAACCAGTAACGAAGGAAGCCTTGTTGCATTCGGTGAATAAGGGAAATTCTCCGTTTGAAACACTGCATTTAGATTATTTGGGTCCGCTTGATAAGACAAGTAATAAAAGTTTGTATGTGTTGTTGGCAGTCGATGCTTTTACCAAGTACATCAAACTCTTTCCGACAAAAACAACGAACACAGCAGAAGTATGTAAACATTTGTTGTCCTACTTTTGTTATTATAGTGTGCCGAAGGTTATAGTATCGGATAGAGGAACGGCATTTACCTCGAAGGAATTTGCAAAGTTTATGAGTGAAAGGGGAATAGTTCATGTGAAGGTTGCTACCGCGTTGCCTAATTCGAACGGACAGGTGGAGCGTTACAACAGAGTGTTAGTACCATTGTTAGCAAAGTTAACGTATGAGGGCGGAGGTCAGTGGGACCCGGTTTTAGTGCAGGCCGAATATATATTGAATAACACTCTTGACAAATAAATTAATGAAGTGCCATCTAAGGTGTTGTTTGGAGTAATACAAAGAAATTCGAGTATGAGGGAAATAGAGGGTAGGTGGTTAGAAGAAGATCGGGATGTCACTATGATTAGAGATAGAGCGAAGAATTCTATGAACCGTCAGCAGGAATATAATAAAAAATATTATGATGGGAAAGTACGTAAGTTAGTGGAATATGAAGAGGGAGATTTAGTGATGTTGAGGGAAAATCCGACAGTAGGAGTTAACAACAAATTGAGAACAAAGTTTAAGGGACCGTATAGAGTTAGTAAAGTGTTGAATAGAGATCGATATTCAATAAAAGATGTTGAAGGTTATCAGGTATCAGGTAGAACCTTTGAAGGAATATTTGGTTCAAGAAGCATGCGTTTATACTCTAGAGGCCTTAGCCAACTGGCAAGAGAATAAGACACAGGAACATAAACGGGATGAAGAATGTTTTTTAGAGGACGAAGAAACAGAATATGAGGACGTAGAATACTTAGACTATGAAACAGAATATTTAAGTTAACCGTAAGATATTAAGTTGACATGTGTATCCAATGTTTGTCGAGATACTTACTATTGGATTAAGAACAAGAATATTTAGAATTAAGGAACAAATGTAAATTTGAATTAATTTATAAATGAAATATGTTTACCATTAGTTAAGTTTGAATTTGTGTAAATTTATGTTTAAAAAAAAAAAATTATTTTTGTAATACATATACCGCGAGGGTGCTGAGTTAGTCAGGATAGCCGAGCTGTAAGGTTAAATTCTACAACGACGTACATGTATGTGGCATGTGAATAGTGAGCACTCTATAGTTGGGGTTCAGAACTAAAAAAAAGAGAAAGAGAACGTACGCATGCGTATATACATGTCAGTTTTTAGAAGGAAAGCATTGTAATATACACGTAAAAAATTGTTAAGTTATATATATATAAAATAAATAAAAGTGTAAAGGTTTTAAGTTTTTGCTTTTTCATTAAAACTCTCATCTTACAGAAGATTTAAAGTTTTTTAAACTGCTGACTTGACTTGGAAAAACCGTTCAATCATGGTTTCAATAGAATTCCGTTTAGTTTTGCAATCCAGGAGTAATGGCAACTCGTTTTTTTCTCCATCTAATTTTTTTATATAATTTTGCAAAATAGCATTGCGCACTGGCGAGTTTTTAAATAATTTTAGAATAACCCTAATTTTTGAAATCGTTTCTCGTATTTTCATATTTTGATTCAATACTAAATTGTCAGCTAAAAGTTCATTTTGTTGTA